>CM031599.1:3251357-3261357 GCA_018398815.1 Conus ventricosus | reverse complement strand
AAGAGAGAGAGAGAGAGAGAGAGAGAGAGAGAGAGAGAGAGAGAGAGGAGAGAAGAGACGGGGTGGGTCGAGAGAGAGGAGAGAGAGAGGGGGTGGAGAGGAGGGGGTGGGTGGAGAGAGCGAGAGAGGAGGGTGGGTGGGAGAGAGAGAGGTGGTGGTGGGGGGGGGAGGAGAGAGAGGTGGTTGGGGGGGAGAGGGGGGGGAGAGAGAGAGGGTGTGGTGGAGAGAGAGTGGAGAGGGGGGTGGGTGAAGAGAGAGAGAGAGGGTGGGTGGAGAGAGAGAGGGTGGTTGGTGGGGAGGGGAGAGAGAGAGGGGTGGGTGGAGAGAGAGAGAGGGGTGGTGGTGGGGGGGAGAGAGAGAGGGTGGGTGGAGAGAGAGAGGGGGGTGGTGGGGAGAGAGACGAGAGGGTGGGTGGAGAGAGAGAGGTGGTGGTGGGGAGAGAGAGAGAGAGAGGGTGGGTGGAGAGAGAGAGGTGGTTGGTGGGGAGAGAGAGAGAGAGGGGGGGGTGGAGAGAGAGAGGAGGGGGGTGGTGGGGGTGGGAGGAGAAGAGAGAGGGTGGGTGGAGAGAGAGGGGGGTGGTGGGGAGAGAGGAGAGAGGGGTGGTGGGGGAGAGAGAGAGAGAGTGGTGGGGGAGAGAGAGAGGGGGGATGGAGAGGAGAGAGAGGAGTGGGGGAGAGCGAGTACGGGGTGATCGGAGAGAGCAGAAGAAGAGAGCGTGGGTGGACGAAGAGAGAGGGGGGTGGAGAGAGAGAGAGAGGGTGGGTGGAGAGAGCAGAGAGGGAGGGGAGAGAGACGAGAGAAGAGTTGGGTGGTGATTTACGAGGAGAGATGCGTTGGTGGGGAGAAGGATGGGTGCATTGGGGATGTAGTGGGAGAAGAGAAATGAGGGTAACGCATGCAGTGAGTGTGCAGTGACACAACATTCAGATCAGTACACACACAGAGCGTACCGCACATTCTGACACACATCACACACACACAATCAGTACACACCACACGACAGACACACCATCAACACAAATCACACACATACACACACACTACACAAACAACACACACATAGTTAGTAATGGTTGATCTTTTACGCTAGTGAGAAGATCTTGGTGCGATCTGATTCTACATGCGTGTCATTGTCCTTGGGTTTCTCATTTCAGTACAACCATTCATGATTCAGTACACACCATTCATGATTTCAGTACACACCATTCAGATTGCAGTACAACACCATCATGATTGCAGTACACACCATTCATGATTTCAGTACACACCATTCAGATTGCAGTACACACCATCTACTGACAAATCAAAAAGACACACATGTACTGCCAATACTAACAAAAGACAACGCAGAGACAGACAGACAAGGATGAGAGACAGACAGACAGCAGGCAGAAGACAAAGACAGAGAGACAGCAGGCAGACAGACAAGACAGAGAGACAGCAGGCGAAGACAAGCGAGAGACAGCAGGCAGAAGACAAGACAGAGAGACAGCAGGCAGACAGACAAAGACGGAGACAGCAGGCAGACAGACAGACAGAGAGACAGCAGGCAGACAGACAAGCAGAGGACAGCAGGCGACAGACAAGAAGAGGACAGACAGACAGCAGGCAGACAGACAGACAAAGACAGAGAGACAGACAGTCAGACAGACAAAGACAGCAAGACAGCAGGACACAGACAGGCGGGAAGAGAGAAAAAAGGCAGACAGACAGACAGACAGACAGACAGAAGACCAGAAACAGAGACAGACAGAGGAGACACAGAGACAGACAGAAACAGGACAGACAAGAGACCAGAAACGAGAAGAAGGACGGAGACAGAGACAGACAGAAGAGAGGGAGAGAGAGAGAAACATAGAAATTCAGATGATGAATCATGTTCAGACCAACAACATCATTTCACACAGAAACGTCCAACCGCACGTGTGTACAGCATCACGGAGGACAAGCTAGTAGGCAGTCCCTGTCCAGTAGGGTGCGCCAAGAAGGGTGCGCCAAGAAGGGTGCGCCAAGAGAGGTTCTAGGGAGGAGGAACACATCTCCCTGGAGATGCCCGGTACGAAGCAATGGATACCTTGGTCACAGGCCTGTTCTGTTGATGGGCTTCGAGTTTGCTCTGTGGAAACTGGCTGGGGAAAACCATTCTTCATCTTCTTTAGATCTAGTGACAAATTGAGACGACTGTAGGCGGAAATATCAACAAATTTGACCAATTATTTCTAAGGCTCCACCGAAAAACGTATAGACAAACGAACCACAAGACAAACACACGGCGCGTTTCGACCTCTAAGTCTTCTTCAGGCCGAAAGACACAACGCTCAGGACAACGAAATTGAACGAAATTCAACGCCCATCTTGCGCCGAATTGGATGAAGAAGAGATGTGATTGCTCGTTCTTCAGTTTCGTTGTTCTGAGTGTTGTGTATTTTGCCTGAAGAAGAGACCTGAGGGTCGAAATGTGTCGTGTTTGTCTTGTGATTTGTTTGTGTACGTTTTTTTCGGCGGAGCCTTGTAAATCATTTTTCAAATTGTATTTATTCATCTTCGTGTTCTCCTGCGGAAACAGTGGGGCGCCGCACTGAAGAACTATTCACCAGCTGGTGGTTATGAGCCACGACCTGGCTCTCTGCAAATGGTTTCTCGCCCGGAAGGGGGGGGGGGAGGGGGGGGAGGGGGGAATTGTGGGGAGGAGAGGGAGGGAGAGGAAAGATAAAGATGGAGAGACAGACAGAGAGACGGAGAAAGAATGTGTGTGTGTGTGTGTGTGTGTTGTGTTGTGTTTGTGTTGTGTGTGTGTGTGTGTGTGTGTGTGTGTGTGTGGTGTGTGTGTTGTGTTGTGTTGTGTTGTGTTGTGTTGTGTTGTGTTGTGTTGGTGTGTGTGTGTGTGTGTGTGTGTGTGTGTGTGTGTGTGACAGGAGACAGACAAACAGACTTTAGAGAGACTAGACAAGGAGACAGACAACACAGACTTTAGAGAGATAGACAGAGAACGACAAACAGACTTGAGGACATAGACAAGGAGACAGACAAACAGACTTTAGAGAGACATAGACAAGGAGACAGACAAACAGACTTTAGAGAGACTAGACAAGGAGACAAAAACAGATTAGAGGACATAGACAAGAGACAGACAAACAGATTTAGAGAGACATAGACAAGGAGACAGACAAACAGACTTTAGAGAGACATAGACAAGGAGACAGACAAACAGACTTTAGAGAGACATAGACAAGGAGACAGACAAACAGACTTTAGAGAGACATAGACAAGGAGACAGACAAACAGACTTTAGAGAGACATAGACAAGGAGACGGAGTGAGAATCAGTGACAGAGGCAGACAGAGAGACGGGGTGGAGGGGGGGGAGGGGGGTATAGAAAGGGCAAGAAATCAGGGAGAGAAAAAAGAAAAGAAAACCACAAACTCACAAAAATATTAAACGTGGAAAAAGGAATATGTTCATGAACTTAACCACACACACACACACACACACACACACACACACACACACACACACACACACACACACACACGCGCGCGCGCGCGCGCGCGCGCACACAACACACGCACGAACGCGCACACACACGCACGCACGCACGAACGCGCACGCACACACAAACACACACACACACACACACACACACACACACACCACACACACACACACACACACACACACCCATATCGTGTGTTAAGGAAGAGGAGGAGAGAGAGAGAGGGGGGGGGGGGTGGTAGAGGGGATGCAGTGATGAGTTAAAAACACTCAGACACTGATAGAGGGTGATGGAGAGAGAGACAGGGGGGGGGGGGGGGGGGGCGAGACACACGCAGACCAACACATAGGGAGAGAGGGCAGGCTCACACACACACACACACACACACACACACACCACACACACCACACACACACACAACACACACACACACACGCGCACACACACTGTCTCTCTCTCTCTCTCTCTCTCTCTCTCTCTCTCTCTCCTCTTCTCCACACACACACACACACACACACACACACACACACACACACACATGCTGAGGGAGAGACAGACAGACAGACAGGCAGACAGACAGAGAGAGACTGAGACAGACAGACAAACAAACAGACAGACAGTCAGAGAGATAGGATGAAGGAACAAACAAACGCAGGAACGAACGCACGGAGAACATCAGAGGCAGCGGCAGAAAAAGAGAGTTTAATCTGCCCTGACATTTCTGTCCACTGAATCTGATTACAGGATGACCCGCAGATGCAGAAGGACGCTTAGGACGTGGCTAGAAAGGAGAAAAAAAAAGGAAAAATAAAAATAAAAAAGATATAGCCCTTCAAAAACCAACTTCAATTGAGTTTTCTGCGGATCGAAATAAAGGCAAAATGAAGAGAAAGAAGGGAGAGAGAGAGAGAGAGAGAGGGGGGGGGGGGGGGCGAAAGAGAGATGAGGGGGAGAGATAGAGAGAGGGGAGGGTTGGGGGGTGGAAAAAGAGAGAGTCGTCCTCAATTCAATTTAACAAAAAAAAATAAAAAAAAAAATAATAAAATATAAAGATAAAACCAGAAGGGAAAGGAAGGAGGGAGTAGAGAGCGAAATGGGAAAGGAGGGAGGAGAGGAATGGAGGTGAGGGGGGGGGGGGGGCTGTGGGAGGGAGAGTGCGGTGGGGAGGAAGGGGAGGGTGTGTGTGTGTGGGGGGGGGGGGGGGAGGGGGGCTGACAGAAAGGCTGTGGCGGTCTGATGGAACATTCATTCCATGCATGTCTTCGCGGCGACATACCACGAACGCGCGTTCGGTCGTTTTTTTGTTTGTTTTTCGTCGGCTTGTGCGCATGCTCATAAGGACGCGTCATGTTGTCAATAAAGAGAGCCTTGATGTTGTCAGTTAAAAAGCGCATCCCGTCCGCTGTCCAGCAGTCAGAACATGTTACTATTTATGGTGCTTTAAAGACAAAAAGAAAAAAGAAAAAAAAAAAGCCGTATGTGAACACGCATAATTAAGATTTCCTTTCAAACCTGTACCTCTTATAGAAGAAGATCGATCATGCTAGTACACAAGAAATGCACATGGAAAGAAGATGAAGCGAGGAAGGATTTGGGTTGAAACTTTGTTGTTCATCTCTGTCTGTGTTAAAAATAATAGTGTCTCGAGCGACGCGACTGGTCGAGATCAGTCCAACAAGCCTGTCGATCGGATTCTGACCCAGAGTGACTTCCCTGTTGGGAGGGTTTGCTTACTGGTTGTGTCCCCTGGCCCTGCCACTTGCAGTCGCTGACCGGAAAGGAGCGTTCTCGGGGACCGGAAGCCACCATCGCCATGACGGTGAAGACGCTCAGCGCCGTCTGTTGGTTCGTTTGGCTTTCGGCAAGATGACGCCGACACACGGGTGGAAGATTGGAGCGTGGTCCAAGGAGGGATCCGTTCCTTGCGGGAGCGGATCTGGATCATTGGATGGACGCAGGATCCGGTCAGAGAAATTTCACAGATATCACGCACGCACGCACACACGCACGCACGCACGCACTCTCTCTCTCTCTCTCTCTCTCTCTCTCTCTCTCTCTCTCTCTCTCTCTCTCTCTCTCTCTCTCTCTACACCACACACACACACACACACACACACGGTTTCTACAAAACTGGGAGGACACATGGAAGGCGCTCTTAGAAAGAACCCAGTGACGTTTGGTGCGGATTCTACGGTGCGTGCGGATCTGGATCCGCTTCTTTTTTTTTTTTTTTCTTTTTTTCTTTTTTTTTTTTTTTAGTGGCGCACGCTTAAGCATTCAATGCTCCCCCATGTCAGTTTTTGTTTTTTTCTAGCACACTAGCACCCATTTTCATTTTTTCTGATAGAAATAACGATGAATGTCTTTTATTTTTGTTGTAGTCGATCTTTTTGCCTTCCGTCATTTTTCTGTCTTCCTTCCTTCCTTCCTTCCTTCCTCCTTTCCTGTTTTCTTCCATCTGTTCTACTCTCCTTTCTTCCCCACTCCCACTCCTCTTATGCTTTTCTTCGTTCCTTTCTTTATTTTTTTTTTCCCTTTCCTTTATTTTTTCGTTCCTTTCTCCCTCCCTTCCTTCCTTCCTTCCCTTTTTGGCTCTGTTCTTCGCCCCTTCATTTCTTTCCCCGTTTTCTTTTGTTTTAGGTTGTTGACGAGGTTGTTGGGTTTTTTCGTTGTTTGGTTGGTTGGTTGGGTGTGTGTGTGTTTTTTTTTGTTTGTTTGTTGTTTTTTTCGTTAATATTCCCTGTCCTTCTTTCCTTTCGTCTTTTCTTCCTGTCTTTAGGTGTTGGTGTTTGTTTGTTTTTTCCCTTTCCTTTCCTTCCTTTCTTTTTGGCTTTTTTTTCCCTTTTTTTCTTTTTTTTTTTTTGTGTGTGGCTTATTTCCTTTTTCTATCTGAAGAAGCAAGAGGGGAGAAGGTGTTGTTTTAAATGGGAGTAAAAGGGAGGGAAGCACGGTTGTGGAAGACGGAAAGAAGCGAAGCATAATGGATCTGCCATCATTGTCTGCGGTGTTTACGATGCAAGTGAAAGGCACAGAGAGAGGGGGGGGGGGGGGGAGAGAGAGGGGAGAGAGAGAGAGAATGAGAGAGAGAGAGAGAGAGAAGGGGGGGAGAGAAGGTGGAGGAGGAGAGAAAGAGAGGGTGGAGTGGTTAAGAGAAAGGGACAGACAGACAGGACAGACAGACAGACAGACATAGAGACAGACTGAGAAAGAGAGAGAGGGGGAAGGGAGGGAAGGAAAGAGAGAGGAGAGAAGAGAGAGAGAGAGAGAGAAAGAGAGTGACAGAGACAGAGGGGGGGTGGGGTGCAGATGTGACATGCCACGTCCGATAATTTGATTGCAGTTACAGGGCCTTCTCGTCCCCCTCGCCACCCACCCTACCTCCCACCTCCCACGCCCCTTACCCCCCCCCCTTCTCCCCCACCCCCCCACCCCCCACACACACACCCCTTCCTTCTTCCATCCTCTCTCTACACCCTACCCACCACCGACACTATCGTCCTCTGTTCATGGAACGTTGGAATCTTTTTTGTATTCCTCTTGCTCTCTCCTCCCCCTCCCACCCCATCCATCTCGTGCACTCCCCTCCCTTTCCCATGGGAAAAAAAGTGGGAAAGCAGGGAAAGTGGAAAAGTGTAAGCGAAGCAGTTGAGGATTTGGAGATTGGCCGGAGCAACAAAAAAAAAAAAAAAGAAAAAAAGAAAAAACGGGGGGGGGGGGGAGGGGGGGGGGGGGGGGGGGGGGGGGGTGGGAAATTTAGGGGGGGGGAAACAGGAGAAGGGGCCCCGTTAAACGCAGCGGGAGGGGGGGGAAAGGATGAAGGAGGGGGCAGGGAAAGAAGGAGGGGGGGAAGGAGAAGAGAGGGGGAAGGAAAGGACATGGGGAGGGGGGGAAAGGTGAAGGAGGGGGGAAGGAATGGAAGAGGGGGGGAGGAAGGGGCAGGGGGGTAAAAAAGGAAAGTGGGGGGGGGGGGAATTACCCCCGGGGGGAAAAGAGGGGTGAAGGAAAGGCGTGGGGAGGGGGGGGAAGGGAAAAGGACCCCGGAAGGAAAAGTGGGAGGGGGGGGATGAGAACCCCCCAAAAGGAAAAGCAGGGAGGGGAGGGGGGAGCCAGAGGGGGGAACGGAAGGACAGAGGAGGGGGGGGAAAGGGGAAAGGAGGCTAACCCCACATCAAAACCTCCCCCCCCCACCTCCTCTGGGGGGGTCTCCCAGAGAGGGAATAAGGGGGAAAGGAGGGAGGGACGGAACCCCAGAATAAGGGAAAGGGGGGAGCGGGAGGGGAGGGCAGGGATGAAGAGGGGGAAAGGGACAGGGGAAGTAGGAGGGGGGGGAAAGGGGAAGGGGGCCCCGGACAGGGGAAAAGGAAATCAGGGGGGGAGGGCGGGATAAGAGAGGGGAAGGAAGAGGGGGGGGGGGAAGGAAAGGGGGCCCCGGAAGGCCCCGGGACAGTCGGGGGGGGAGGGAAGGAGAAAGAGGGGGGGGGGGGGGGGGGGGGAAGGTGAAGAGAGGGGACACGGGGGGGGAGGGGGGGGCAGGTGAAGGGCCCCGCGACCGGGCCCCGGGAGGGGGGAGAGGATGACCAGAGGGGCCCGCTGCACGGACGTCGGGAGGGGGGGGACAGGATGACCCAGAGAGGCCCGTGACACTGGACAGTCAGGGGGAGGGAAGGGCGGGATGACCCGAGGGGCCCCGCTGACATGGACAGTCAAGGAGGGGGGGAAGGATCCCAAGGGGCCCGCGAAAACTGGCAGTCAGGGAGGGAGGGACAGGTGCCCCAGAGACCCCCGTGACACTGGACGTCAGGGAGGGGGGGGGACGGGATGACCCAGAGAGGCCCAAAACAAAGGGGGCATCAGGGAGGGAGGGAAGGATGACCAGAGGGGCCCCGCGCGGGGACAGGGGGCGTCAGGGAGGGGAGGGACGGGATGACCCAGAGAGGCCCGGGACCTGGACAGTCAGGGGGGGGAGGACGGAGACCCGGAGGCCCCGCTGACACGGAAAGTAAAGGGGGGGGGCGGGAGACCAGGGGCCCGCGGGACCCTGGGACATAAAGGGGGGGGAGGGACGGAGCCCCAGAGGGGCCCGGAAAAGGGACGTCAGGGGGGGAAAAGGGGAAGGGGTACCGAGGGGCCCCGTGAACGGACCTGGACGTCAGGGGGGGGAGGACAGGATGCCCCAGAGGGGCCCCGTGCAATGAAAATCGGGGAGGGGAGGGACGGATGACCCAGAGGGGCCCCGCTGCACGGACACTGGCACAGGGAGGGAGGACGGGATGACCCAGAGAGGCCCGCTGCACTGGACATCCTGGGGGAAAAGGGGGGGATACCAGAGAGCCGCTACATGGCACGGCAGTCCCAGGGGGGGGGAAGGATCCCCAGGGGGGCCCCTAACGGACAGGAAGCCCGGGAGGGAGGGACAGGTCCCCGGAGGCCCGGACATTGACATGGCAGTCGGGGGGGGAGGGCCCGATGACCCAGACGCCCGCTGACACTGGAAGCAGGAGGGGAGGAAAGGTACCCGAGAGGCCCCCTGCCTGGCGTCGGGGGGGGGGGACAGGTTTGCCCCAGAGGGGCCCCCTTTACATACAGGGGGCGTCAGGAGGGGGGGACAGGATGACCCAAGAGGCCCCTGCCCCAACTGGAAGTAGGGAGGGGATGGACAGGATGACCCAGAGAGGCCCGCGGGACACGGGGACACTGGACAGTCGGGGAGGGGAGGGCGGATGACCCAAGGGGGCCCGCGCACTGGCATGGACTCAGGAGGGGGGGGACAGGATGCCCCAAAAGGGGCCCCGCTAACGGGAAACCTGGCGCAGGGAGGGAGGACAGGATCCCCAGAGAGGCCCCGCTGACAGGAACTGGCATGGGGAGGGGGGGGACAGTGCCCCAGAGGGGCCGGGAAACACTGGACTGGACAGGGGGAGGGGGGGGGGACAGGTGACCAGGGGCCCCGTGACACGGGACACGGGGCAGTGGGGGGAGGGCAGGGACGGGAAAGGGTCACAAGCCGTTGGGTTGACCTCGCCCCCACTGGCCCGTGGGGAGTAATGGGAAAAAAGGGGGTGCGGGGAAGGGATGCGTTTGGGGGATTCCTTTGTCGTCCTCGGTCGGTCTGTCGTCTGTCTCTTTGGCCTTTAAAGTTTGTCTGTCTGTCCAGGGTTGTGTGGTTTTGTGTGGTGTGTGTGTTTTTTGTCTTCTCTCTCTGTCCGTCTGTCGGTCGGTCTGTTTCCTGTCGCCAGTCGCTCTCTCCTCCTGTCTGGCTGTCTGTCTTTCTGCCTCTTCTCCTCTCTCTTTCTCTCCTATCCTCTCCTCTCTCTCTTTTTCTCTCTCTGTCTTTCTGTCGTCTCCTCTCTCTTCTCTCTCTTTTCCTCCTTCTCTCTCTCTTCTCTCTCTCTCTCTATCACTCATCTCTCCTCTTTCCCCGCTAGTTGATTTGTTTTCCCGTTTCCAGTGTAGGCGGTTGGGGGATGCCCCGGCTGAAAAAAAGGGAGGCCGAGACAGTTTAAAAAA
>CM031599.1:3238857-3241357 GCA_018398815.1 Conus ventricosus | reverse complement strand
GGGGGGGTAGTGTTGAAGATTGAAAGAAGCTGGCGCCAAAAAAAAAAAGCAGGGAAGTGGAACTCACTCATGATTAATTTGATGCTCGAACGTGGGGCATTTTGTTGCGGTAGTTTATCGTGTGACTTTGAATGCCATTCAGAATGGCAGGTATTGCTAAAAATTCTGAGGGCATCCTAGTTCGATTTTTTTTTTTTTTTTTTTTTTTTGAACTTTGAAACGGTGTCGTGTGATAAGTACTGCAGGAGAAGTAAGAAAACTGCAGTGAGAGAGGGGAAGAGAAGCCGGATAGGATGAGTCCTGAACGATGCTTGTTATGTGGTCAGCGTCCATGGCCAAGTGGCACTGTCGGTTATTGTGAGTATCCTGTTGTACCTTGGTTCTGTGTGTGAGCGTTGTTGTGCTTGGTGTTTCTGGCAGTGTGTCTCGATTTAAAAAAAAAAAAAAACATTCCTGACAGACTTTGGGGTCTTGGAAACATTCTTGAAATCAGGGCTCGTGGAACCGCCACGACGTCGCTACATTCCCACCGTGATACTACCGAAATGTGATGTTACCAATCACTGTGTCATTTCTGGTTTTCTTTCACTTGCATCGAATGATGGTTTGCTTGTATTCTGCTTGCTTTTTTCTCGTTTCTGGCTTTTCTTTGCTCTTTTTTTCAGGTTTGTATATTTGTGCCCGCGTGTATTTTTTCCGCACAAGACAATACGACCATGTCCTTCTCACCGTTGTTTTCACCATCAGGCATGTGGCGGAAAGTTTCACTCTCGTCGCCATCATTGAACACTTTTCTCTGGCGGGTCGGTTGGAAGCTTCCAAAGGGAGCATACTCTCGTGATCCTTAGCCAAACTGTTTTCATCAAGCGAGTAGTTACGTTCGTTTGTGACGTCTGCGACTGACAGTTTTCTAGCTTTGGCAACAAAAGGAAAAAAAATCAAGTCTTATGAGTCTGATCAAGTTTTACATTCTGTTCAGTCTGCGAACCCCCAGGACATTATCAGTATGTTGTGTGGCCTCTGCTGAATTATGTGATACGTGTCAATACTCTTTCCAGCATTTTTTCAAGTAACTTCTGAGAGTACTTGCCTCACGTCTAGGTGATCTGAATCACTGCACGCATGCGCGCGCGCGCGCGCCACACACACACACCACACACACATTCTCTCCTCTCTCACACACACACACACACACACATACAATTCTCCTCTCTCTCTCTCTCTCTCTCTCTCTCTCTCTCTCTCTCTCTCTCTTCACACACACACACACACACACACACACACACACACACACACACACACACACACACCATTCTCTCTCTCTCTCTCTCTTCTCTCTCTCTCTCTCTCTCTCTCTCTCTCTCTCTCTCTCTTTCTCTCTCACTCCCCATCCACCCTTTTTTTTTTGGACAGGATACATCTCTGCATATGGGACAGTGGGTGGATGGGAGGGGATGGATTGTCTCATGTGCGATTCGTGTGTGTGTGTGTTGGGGAGGGGGGGGGGGATAGGGGAAGGGGAAAGCAGTGAGGCGTAAGGGACTTTACGTGCTTGTTTATGTGTGTGGCTTGTTTGCGCGCGCGCTGGCGATTCGAACTAGTAGCATTTCGCAATCCCACCCCACCTACACCCATCCTCTCCGTCTTCGTCGTCGCTGCACGCGTGGTTTAGAATTTTTCCCAGATTTTTTTGCATTAGCTGCAGTTCTAATTGGTTTTCGGCAAAGAATTGAGACGAATACCTCAGTGTTTCTTGGAAACGAACATCCATCTCTCTTCCTCCTGCCTTTGAAGTTGGGAACTTTAAGCTGTTCCACCCAACCCCCTTCGACGTCTGTCTCTCTCGCTCTCGTCACTCTGTCTCTGTCTGTCTGTCTGTCTCTGTGTGTGTGTGTCTCTCTCTCTTCTCTCTCTCTCTCTCTCTCTCTCTCTCTCTCTCTCTCTCTCTTGTCTGTCTGTCTGTCTGTCTCTCTCTCTCTCTCTCTCTCTCTCTCTCTCGCTCTCTTTCTCCTCTCTTCATCTTTCTCTCTCTCTCCCCTCCCTCTGTCTCTTACTGTCTTTTGCACACGCACACACACACGCGCACACACACACACACACACACACACAAACACACACACACACACACATCTATATACTCTTCACTCTCTCTCTCTCTCTCTCTCTCTCTCTCTCTCTCTCTCAACACACACACAACATACACACACCACACACACACACACACCACACCACACACACACACTCCGCGCGCGCGCACACGCACGCACGAACGCACGCACGCACATTCCCTTTCACTGAGTAGTAAGGTGAGGGAGGTCTCACCCTTAAAACCGGAGCAGCACCGGAGAGCCCATGACGACAGCGCTTAGGACGAATCACATGATCAAGGTGGCGGTTGAGTAAATCGAACGTCATGTGACGTTCTATTCATGACCTACGGCGATTGCATACGGGGTGCAATCGCTTTTCCAAAAGAACCATTTGGTTTTAGGGGGCTTTT
>CM031599.1:3218508-3237857 GCA_018398815.1 Conus ventricosus | reverse complement strand
GGGAGGAGGGGGGGTGGAGAGGGAGGGGTTAAGTGAGGCGGGTTTGGTGTTCAACATTGCACCAGATATGCACCAATCAGGAGAAAGTTCTGCTGCTCAGCCATTTGCCTAGGCAGACACACGATTTATGATAAACGTATGCCAATGAAAGGGAGCAGCTTTGAATTTGCACCTGCTGTTTGTCTACCACTCGCTAATGCTATTCATAGGATCGTATTTCGTGTCGGTTTCAAAACGGTTTTGGTCGTTACGAAACATTGACAATACTAAACAAGGAGCTATGTTCTGTTTGAAATGATGATTGTTAGACACTGCATTATGTTCAAAGTCATCATTGATTGAAGCTCTAGTCATTGATTGAAGCTGCAGTCATCATTGATTGAAGCTCTAGACACGGTGATGACACTCTGAAGGACTGTCGGCAGTCTGTAACATCCGTTGCTGAAGCCATCATAGATTGAAGTATAACGCGTGGTGATGTTCAAAGTGTCTGTAGGATTCTGGGCAACCTGAAACGTCCATCACCGAAGCCACCATTCAATCTGCGGGAAAATTGTAACTCTTCTTTTTCTTTAAGTAAAACGTGAATGTGGACGTGTCTAAATTACCGAGTGAGGAATACTCATTAAACGGATGAGAAGGAACGTGAATGCGGATGTGTCTGAAATTACCTTTGTCATGAACAAACATTAGACAGATTAGGAGGAGAATACGATAGAGGTGAAGAAGATGGAAGAAGCTTTTAACAACCCGCTTTCTTATTTAAGCTTCTTTCTGTCGGTGAAGAATCCACCGAATCTTCGACAGACACACGATAAATGTTTGTCTGAAAGAGCTACAGGCGAGGAAATTGAATGGCGCGCGCGCGCGTGTTTATGTTTGTGTGTGTGTGTGTGTGTGTGTGTATGTGTGTGTTGGAGGGGGTGCGGTAAGGTGTGAGTGGAGGGTTTCAGCAAATGAAAACGCCATTGGATTGGTCGACATTTTTCGCGGCAGTTTCACTCTCTCGGTTTGACGAACGGTTGCAACGTTACCAAACAGAGAACGTTAGCATCATCTCAGCATGCATTTGATGCGTGGTGTACGTATGTGTTGTATCCTTTCAAACAGGCGACACTGAGGTTTTGTGTGTTTTTAGAATCGTTCTACACAGAAAATGCCTCCGCTCACCCGCCTACTGCAGTCATGATTTCTCTCCGTTGTATTTCTTTCTGTTTAGGATCGCAGTGAATCCAATTAGAACATACTTTAATGATCAGTATAACTACCAAATAAACTGCATTTTCACTCCTGATTTAGTGTTTAGTAATGAGTGCTCATATAGCACAAGATCTTCAATAGTAAATATAGCTCTCTGCGCTTTACATAAAAGAATCCGGGGGGGGGGGGGGGGGGGGGGGGGGGGCTATATAAATCAGATTTCATACTGTCTAAACAGAAAATGAAGACAGTATAAAAGGTTGTTTTGAAATTCCAAAGAAACATTCACACAACATCAGTCTACCAAATAGGTATCACCAAATGACAATATTCAGCCACACCTCTCTCCATAGCAGTCCTCCAGCTCGAGTGCATACAAGAAGATAAATGGAAGACTTCCAAGCAGGGAAAGTTCGAAACCTTGTAAATCTTGAAAAAGATATGTTTTAATGCTTCTTTGAAAGAGTAAAAAAAAAAAGGGTCATGGCGGATTTGATGTGGAAGAGAATTCCAAATGTGTGGTGCGCAAAATGAAAGAGACCAACGGCCAAAAGACCTGCTCCTCCTAACTGGAGATGTACAAAGAATTCTGTGGTCAAAAGACGGAAGATTTCGTGATTTCACACACCGAGATTGAGGTTCAGGCTGTAAGCAGAAGAAGAGCCCTAGAACGAGTTGAAGCACAGCAGTGACAGTTTGTAATCTAGTCTAGTTTGAATAGGGAACCAGTGGAATTTTTTAAGTAAAGGCGGGGTATGGTCACGCTTCCTTACCCTCAGGATCAATCTGGCAGCAGAGTTCTGGACACGCTGCAGTCTAGACACAATACACACTCGGGGAAGACAGAGAGAAGTGCATTGCAGTAGTCCACTTTTCAGAGAACTTAAGAGCATACTGAAGTCTCAGTTGTTTTCGCAGATCGGTAGCAGCGAACGGGACTGATTCGTTTCAACGAATACGATGTTGATATTTGACAGAGGGAAACTTTTGCAAAGGGGAGCGGGAGTTTTAAACTGGGGTTTGAATGGAAAACCCCACTTAGTAACTTGGTAGTGTTTTTAACGCGGTAGTGTTTATAGCGTGCTGCTCTGGCGTCACCAAACCAGCTTTACAAGCCTCAGCTCCGACGCGATTGGCTGCCAGACACACGCGGAGCAACACGTTCCAGTTCTCGCTCAGCGGCTGACGACCGCCGTGCACCAGAACCCTGTTTGACACCGTCTGCAGAACCTGTTACTAACTGTAATATCGGTGACACCGTCTGCAGAACCTGTTACTAGCTGTGATATCGGTGGCACCGTCTGCAGAACCTGTAACTAGCTGTAATATCGGTGGCACCGTCTGCAGAACCTGTTACTGGCTGTAATGTCGGTGACACCGTCTGCAGAACCTGTTACTAGCTGTAATATCGGTGACACCGTCTGCAGAACCTGTTACTGGCTGTAATGTCGGTGGCACTGTCTGCAGAACCTGTTACTGGCTGTAATATCGGTGGCACCGTCTGCAGAACCTGTTACTGCTGTAATATCGGTGCGTACCCCCAGCACAGCATTACCACTGTGGCGGTTCGGAAAACTGGAACGACTAGTTCAGCATAATGCTGTTTTTCTTTTTTCTTTTCTTGGGTTTTTTTTTTTTTTCAAATTTCAAATTCCATCCGATGTGTATACTGTTACATCAAATCAGTTTTTATTGTGTGTCGACTACAGTTTGTTATGCTCCTTGTAACACACACACACACACACACACACGCACGCACGCACGCACGCACGCACACACACACACATACACGCACGCATGCACGCACACACACATTTAGATCAGAGTCAGATCAGTAACACTCAAAAAGAGGGGTCTGGCGGTCCTCCCATAGTGGGGAAGGGAGGAAAACGCGTCCCGTAATGCACTTCTTGCCAGTGCGGGAGGGGCGGGAGAGGGTAGGTCGTAGAGAAACCCTGGAATACCCCCTCCCCGCCTGGCCCAGTCGATTTTCTCTCTCCAGAACGCGTGGCGTGGTGTGTGTGTGTGTGTGTGTGTGTGCGCGCGCGCGCGTGCGCGCGCGCGTGTGTGGTGTGTGTGTGTGTGTGTGTGTGTGTGTGTGTGTGAAAGCACAAGTATAACGAGCAGTACTAACCTCCCCCCCTACACACACACCCCCACCACACACACACACACACACACACACACACACACACACACACTCACTCTTCCTTTAACACCCCCCCCCCTCCCCTCCCTTTCCGCCCAAAGAAAAAGAAAAGAAAATACAATGATTAGAAATCAGTTTCGATTTCCGAATCGGGTACCCAGCTCTACCCGTTCGTTTCCCAACCTGAATGAGTCCACCCTTTTTTTTTTTAAGGCGTATTTAAACAAACACGGTGACGCTCGGAGATCCGTGAAAATCAACCGACCAGGTGTGCCAGCAACCGCCGCATTTAGGCTGAAGAACGGAGACGACTGAGATGGACATAAACTTTAACAAATGTATCCAGCAATTACGATTGTGTCCAAACCGTTACATATTTCAGACTGGCTGAAACAGCGAGCGTCGATATTGGGTGGGGGTGGGGTGGGGTGAAGGTGTCAGTTTCACAGTGATCTATCGCCCGGACTTCACGCCGTATTGTGTTCAGGAGGGAGGGAGTGTGCGCGCTCTACTCTAATGCCGTCCTGTGCGCGTTTAAGTTATAGAGAAAATAGGATTTATGTTAGGAACCGGCTCAGAAAGCCGAAGATGCTTTAAAGTGTGTACGATTGTGCATGTGAACTCCAGATCATAGTGATCTTTTTCTTTTGGGGGGGGGGGGGGGGGGGGTGGGGGGTGGGGCAAGGCAAGGTGGGTTGGGGGGGGGGGGGGGGGGGGGGTGGTGGCAAGCAAGGTGGGTTGGAGGGGGGGGGGGTGGGGGTGAGGGGGATACAGAAGAGTGAAGGAAAGAGGGTTAAGGGGAAAGAAGTGGATGGGAAGAGTGGCGATGTATTCGCGATTTTACTCGATACGAGTCTTTCCGTTTTCGGGAATTTGTACTTGTGTTTTCTTTGTTGTGGGCTGTATATCTGTCTATCTATCTTTATACCTATACATATATACATTGATAGAAATATAGATCTATTTGTGTGTGCGTGTATGTACACACACACGTGAGTGTTTGTATGGGGATGGTCACCATTCCTCCTCCTTTGTGCTGAGATTGTGTGTGGTGTGTGTGTGTGTGTGTGTGTGAAATGTTGTTTTAGCTTGCCAGTCACCCATAGCCTCTTTCCAAAGCAAGAGTTGGATAAAGAGAACACACAACACACACACACACACACACACACACACACACACACACACGAACACACACACACACACACACACACACACACACACACACACACACACCACACCACACACACACACACACGAACACAACACACACACACACACACGAACACACACACACACACACACACACACACACATCACATACACACACACACACACATACACACACATACAACACACACACACACAACAACACACACACATACACACACACACACACACAACACACACACACACACACACACACACACGAACACACAATTCTCTTCTCTCATCTCTCTCTCTCTCTCTCTCTCTCTCTCTCTCTCTCTCTCTCTCTCTCATTCACTCACACACATTGACTTATGTGTCTGTTACCCTCGAAAATAAATGTCATCGTCAGCATCACTCACTCGTTCTCTCTTTCTCTCTCTCTCTCTCTCTCTCTCTCTCTCTCTCTCTCTCCGCCTCCCACCCTCATTCCCTTCATCCTTGCCCAGTGCGTACACGCACATATTCTTCAACGAACATGTATTTTGCTCTTGTACATACAAATACACAAATTCTCACATAGGCATACATAGCACTACATATCATTATGCATGCTCACACACACTCGTGCGCGCTTGCTTACGAATGCATGCCACACGCATTGTAAAAAAAAAAAAAAAAAAAAAAAGATGTCTCATTTTAAATCGTCTTTTTTGTATAATTCGGTGGGAGAGGAAGGTGAGAAGAGTGGAGAGAGAGAGGAGAGAGAAGAGAGAGAGAGAGAGAGAGAGAGAGAGAGAGAGCTGCAACAACAACAACAAAAAGCTGCAGAAAACCACTGCACATAAAAACTAGAGGCAGGGTTTGACATGGATGCTTTAAAGGGAATGATGCTTGGAGAATTCGGTTTGGGAAAATAAGAGGGAGGGGGGGGGGGGGGGGGATCAAGGCGTTGAGAGAGAGGGGAGAGGAAGGGCAGTGCGGAGGGGTGGGGGGGGGGGGGGGGACGTTGCGATGAGAATTTGAAAAGCATGCAGGAGAAGAGGGGAGGGTGGAAGAAGAGAAAGAAATGAGGGAGGGAAAGGGGGGGACGCTAGAAGCTCTTGCAGGCAGGTTTTAGGGGGTGGAGAGCGATCAATACGAAGCTGCTTGTTAATCTTATTGCCCTCCATGCCCAAGGGCTCATCAACCTGGGCAGAAGTGCCCCCCACCCT
This sequence comes from Conus ventricosus, assembly GCA_018398815.1. NCBI lineage: Eukaryota > Metazoa > Mollusca > Gastropoda > Neogastropoda > Conidae > Conus > Conus ventricosus. The sequence goes on along the minus strand of CM031599.1, from coordinate 3,232,148 downwards.
CCCCCTCTCCCCTCTTTTTTTCTCACACCCTCCCCATCACAGCCACCACCACCACCCCTCCACCGTTCTGTCCCCCTTTCTCTTGCGTCTTGCCTTCACACACCACACACACACACACACACTCACCATATACACCTCTCTCTCTCTCTCTCTCCCTCTCTCTCTCTCTCTCTTCTCTCTCTCTCTCTCTCTTCTCTCTCTCTCTCTCTCTCTCTTCCCACCCCTACCCTCCTACCTCCCTCATCTCCATCTACATCTCTTCGCTTAAACGCGCGTTCGCACGGGCATCCATGCTTGTGTGGGGAAGGGGGCGGGAAGGGTCAGTGCAGCAGTGAGGGAGTGGAGAAAAATACGGGGACGCTAGGGTAGCGTGTGTGTGAATGTGTGGGGTGGGATGATGAAAAAAGTGGGGGGGGGGGGGGGGGGGGGGGCGGAGGATGGACGCCTCGTGCACTTCGCCAGCGCTTATGCTTGGGGACAAGCTCACCCAGCGTGCGCGCTCAAGCAAGCGCACATGCACATAAAAATAAACGTGTGCACGCGCGCGCGCGTACACGTGCCAACACGTACGCGTGCGCGCATACACACACACGCGCACGCACGCACGCATGCACGCACGCACGCACGCACACACACAACACACACACACACACACACACACACACACACACACACACACACACACACACACGTGTGCTTGGGCGACCTGGAAAGAGAGAGAAACCCATGCTATTCCCTGAAGCTTAAAAAGGCACAATAAAAAAATCCACAGAGAGAGGGATTGAGGGGGAGGGAGGCAGGGAGAGGGGAAATCGAAACAAAAAAACGCCCCCCCCCCCCCCTTCCCCCACGAAAAAGTTAAAAGAAAGGGGGGAAAATAAGAAAAACTTGCGTTCATTTTCGTTTTTATTTTCTCCCCAGGTTTACACATCTTTTCTCTTGTTTCCTTCTCCACATTTCAGCTGTCCTTTCTTCATTCTTTCCCTCCTTATGCTCTTCCTCTCCTTTCTTCCTCACTTCCTCATCCCTTCACCCACTCAGTCCATCTTCCTTTCTTTCGTTCCTTCCTTCCCTCTTCCCTTTCCTTTTTTCGTTCTTCAATCCTCATTCTACAACCCATCCCCACTTCTCTCCAGACTTCCTCTCCCTTTCTCCCCTTGGCTTCTCCCCCACCCCGCACCCCCCACCCCTCTCTTTCTCTGTCTGTCTGTCTGTCTCTCTTCTCTCTCTCTCTCTCTCTCTCTCTCTCCCCCTCTCTCCCCCCCCCCCCCCCCCCCCCCCTCTCTCTCTCCATTTCTCTCTCTCTGACTGTCATTGACTCTGTTTCTCTCTGTCACTCTCTCTCTCGCTCTCTCTGTCTGTCTTTCTACCGTATTTACTCTGCCTGTCTGTCTGTCTGTCTGTCTCTCTCTCTCTCTCTCTCTCTCTCTCTCTCTCTCTCTCTCTCTCTCTTTCGATCTGTCTGTCTCTCTCTCACTCTGCCTATGTCTTTCTACCTCATTTACTCTCTCCCCCCCCCCCCCCCCCCCCCCCCCCTTCTCTCTCTTCTCCTCCCCCATACACTCGCCCACCCCTCCTCCCCCAACCTCCAGCCCCAAGGTATCTTTCTCTACGGGCTGATGCGCGGGAGTCGCTTTCGCCATAATGCCTCGCCGGTTGTCAAGCTTGTGCACTCTTCCGCTTCCTGTTTCCGGCCCGACCGCCCAGCCGGGAAGGGTGTCGCTTGGCGCGTGGTTATTTGCCTGATTGGTTGCCTGATTAATTTGCTCGTGCAGTTGCTCCGTTGCGGAGCGAGCCTTTCGATGGGCCAGTGGAAGAGGGGAGGCGGGGTATGGAGATGAGAGGGCATAAAAGTATCCTGGTGTTCGACATATGAATGGGGAAAAAAATGAAAAAGTAAAAACCCTGGCTTGCAGTCACACGTGACGTGTACGGCTCCCAATGGCGTCGAGCATTCACAAACGTGCATGTTAGCCGTCCTTCTGAAAGTGGTATTGCTCTGGTTGAGTCAGTGTAGTGGTAGACACCTCCCATCCTGCACCATTTCTTCCTACATAACCCCCACCCGCAACCCCCCCCCCACCCACCTCTCCACCGCGACACACCGCACGTACTCTCTCCTGCAACACCGCCTTTCACCTTTATCAGCACCAACCCTAAATACACACTCCCCCGCTTCCACTGCACCACCACCCCCATCAGCACCAACCGTCTTTCACCTTTATCGGCACCAACCCCAACATACACTCCCCATCTTCCACTACACCATCACCCCTATCAGCACCAACCGTCTTTACCTTTATCAGCACCAACCTCATACATACTCCCCATCTTCCACTACACCATCACCCCCATCAGCACCAACCGTCTTTTACCTTTATCAGCACCAACCTCAACATACACACTCCCCATCTTCCACTACACCATCACCCCCATCAGCACCAACCGTCTTTTACCTTTATCAGCACCAACCCCAACATACACAATCCCATCTTCCACTACACCATTCACCCCCATCAGCACAACCGTCTTTTACCTTTATCAGCACCAACCCAACATACACACTCCCCATCTTCCACTACACCATCACCCCATCAGCACCAACCCCTCCATACACACTCACCATCTTCCACTGCACACATCACCCTATCAGCACCAACCGTCTTTCCACACTATCATCTCTACACACCGCTCACACAATCAATCATTCAACACTCACACAGACAGACAGACACGGTCAGAACTCACTTTCACACAACGATGAAACGACAGCACACAGAAGAGTGGATTGGATTTCCTCCCTCAACGAACGACACGTTCAAGTCGGAGATGACAACGAATGACATTCCGTAAACGCAGCCAGTTAACATCTAGATAATAGTCGGGAGTCTCTCAGCCAATACTCTCGACATCCAACAAGACGCTCTTTTTTAATCATTCGATTATACACAGAATCTTCCATGCACATCGAAAAGACTTTCCTAACACGGAGTTGCATTCAAAACCAAGTTTGCGCCTTTCCCCACATTTGTTGTCCCTTCTTGTCACGTATCTTTTGTCGCATTTCCGCAATTTTTCTTTTTTTTTAAAAGAAAAATATTCCTGTAATATAACTTTACCTCGTCGATTCCGTTTCAACATTTAATAAGTCGTTAACTCGGCCTCAACACCACTGCCCCAGTTCTCGTTAACTGATTATAATCAAACGAAGAAAAAACATGTCATCGTTTGGAGACTTTCAGTCATATCAAGACTAATTGATTATTGATCTAATCGTCTTGGATTCTGTCTGGAATGTCCCACTGAAGACATTATCGTCCCATCCTTAGCTGGTGCTGTCGGTGATAGACACAGAGTTCCTGACACCTTCGTTCCTTCACATGGCTTAGCAGGAGGTCAGTTTCGATGGCGCGGCTGACCAATCAGTAGGAAGGCAGAATCCGGCGAAAGATGTAGCCCAACACACTCTTTTGTTGATGTTTAGAAATAAAAAGCAGCAGAGATGAAACGCAAAGTTTTCAACAGTCTAGTTCTTACCCCAGTTTCTTTCCTTTTGAAAACCACCTCATTTTCAATACGAACCAAATAAATATTTTTCAACGTTTGGAGGTCAAACTGGCAATCCTTCCTAATACAGTTCAGCCATTTCTACTTCCGCGACCCGTCGCTCTTCTGCGTGCCGAAAACAGTAACATCTTCTGATTTGTGGAAAGGATGGTCGGTATTTTTCACTGTCGTAGCGAGGCCATTCCCTGGTCCACCTCCACCACAGACAGATAGCTGCGGTGTCAAGCCAGGCCTGACCGCCCTGTCCTGAGCTGCAGTCAAATGGACCACAGCTCGCCCTCCACACTCGAAGTTAACTCCCTTAGACCATCGGGTCATATTTCCCGGCTAGGCTGGGCTAGACTCCACAGTTAGACAGCAGCACACAAACGTTCGCCTTCTGACAGACGTACGGGGAGGTAAGACAGTCGGGAAAATGGTAGTTACATTCTCGCGAGAGAACCAAAACGCAGAGACCAACGGAAAGAAGCGAAACAGATGCATGTTTGGGAGAAGACGAGGAAGAAGGAAGATCATTTACGAGCCTCCCAACCACCCACCCGGCCCCTCGCACACACACAACACACACCACACACACACACACACACACACACACACACACCTCTGCGATCCCTCACTCCCACTTTTCACCTTCCCACACTGTCACCACCCACCCCTACCCACAACTCTGCCCGTTACGGAATCTGGGCGCTTGAGTATCACCTGAAGAGCTTGACTGCAACGATCTTCCCCGTTGCCGGAGTACGCTAATCCCCCCCCCCTCACTCCCGCTCTCTCTCTCTCTCTCTCTCTCTCTCTCTCTCTCTCTCTCTCTCTCTCTCTCTCTCTCTCTCTCGTTCGTAAGTCCCGCATATGGGCTGCCCTGCTCGCCAAGTTCGCCGAACGATGTGAAGTTCCAGGATTGTGCTTGCCTTCTCCTGACCAACCCCATTGCCTGCCGCCCCCCCCCCCCCTCTCTCTCTCTCTCTCTCTCTCTCTTCACGATATCTCTCTCTCTCTCTCTCTCTCTCTCTCTCTCTCTCTTTCTCTCTCTGTCTCTCTCTCTCTCTATCTCTGTCTGTCTTCACGATCGATTGATGCAAGAAAGAAGAAGAACGAGAAGGGGAGTAATAAAGACGAGGGATGAAATTCCGTATGGCCCAATTTGGGTGGGGAATCTGTCTTTGAAGAGAACGTCCAACGAGGAGGCTTTGGCCGGGGGGATGTCATCTTTTTCAGGCGTGAAATTGTTTCGATGTCGTCAATTTGGAGCTGTTCTGTGTCTTTCTGCTGTTCCGCAATAGCATTCGGGGGGGGGGGGGGGGGGGGGTCTGTCTTTTTGTGTCTGTCTCTGTCTGACTCTCTCTCTCTCTCTCTCTCTCTCTCTCTCTGACTTTTTATCTGTATCATTATCCGGATCCCGTCGGTGTCAGCCGGCGTCTCCTCCCACGCCCAGCCACACCCGGTTCCAATACGCCAACCAGTAGGGAGCAGTCGATATCGCGTCGTCATGCGTGAGGCAACCTGCCGCAGGAGGTGCTGCCCCACCTCCATTTCTTCATCATCTTGTTGCGCCTCTCTGGTTTTCTTTCTGTCTTATTTAGTCCCCTTTGCCCAACTATTATATGCACATAGGCCTCTCTAGTTTTGTTTCTGTCTTATTTAGTCCCCTTTGCCCAACTATTATATGCACATAGGCCTCTCTAGTTTTGTTTCTGTCTTTAGTCCCTTTGCCCAACTGTTATATGCACATAGGCCTCTCTAGTTTTGTTTGTCTTATTTAGTCCCTTTGCCCAACTATTATATGCACATAGGCCTCTCTAGTTTTGTTTGTCTTATTTAGTCCCCTTTGCCCAACTGTTATATGCACACAGGGAATGTGGGATGGGGTGGAAAAAAGAGAGAGTGGGTAGGGGATTGGGGGGGGGGGGGGGGGGGGGCTTGAGCTTTAGTTGATTTTTTTTTTACCGTCGTATTGAATCCCCCATCTTTTCATATTGGAATGAAGAAGGATAATGCGGGGGTGGGGGGGGGGGGGGGGGTTGCGATAGAAACGGGGCTGGGTGGGGGAATGGGTTGGAGATGGTGGTGATGCTAGGGGAGGGAGAGGGAGTGTATTGCAATACACTGGCTGCTGAAAACCCAGGAGTAAAGCCCGATGGGGTGTGGTTATCTGCTTCACGCCCTCGCTTCAGCTCCCCGCCGCTGTCCCCCAGCCGGAAATGGATCGAAACAGTGAGGAAAAGCGGAAAGGAAAGGTGGGCTACGCCACTGTGCCCATGCGAGCCGAGAGAGGTCTTTAATCAGCCTCGCTTCTCAAAACGATAGATGAAATAGGAGGTGTGTGTGTGTCGGGGGGGGGGGGGGGGGGGGGTGTTGAACCCTTCTTCGTGAAACCAAAAACAGGTTCATGGTAAAATGTATTTTCCAGGTTAGCGAGTCATTGTTGTATTCTCTCTCTCTCTCTCTCTCTCTCTCTCTCTCTCTCTCTCTCTCTCTCTCTCTCTCTCTCTCTCTCTCACACACACACACACACACACACACACACACACACACACACACACACACACACACACACACACAGATAAAGAGATATACAGAGAGATGGAGCGAGGGAGAGAGAGAGAATACGCAAAGTAGGGAGGGGAGGGGAGGGAGGCATAGCCGCTTTCGCTAGGAATGTGTGTGTGTGTGTGTGTGTGTGTGCGTGTGTGTGTGTGTGTGTGTGTGTGTGTAAGGATGACTCTATTTTATTACAGACCTCTGAAAAATGATAAATAGGGAAACAAAACAGGAGGTATAAGCATCAGTATGTGTGCACCATGGATATTGTCACCAGTATGTCTGCACTATGCAGTCTTTCATCAATATGTATGGGCCATGCATTGTCATCCTTATTTCTGCGCCATGCATTCTGTCATCAGTAAATCAGCGCTGTGCATTCTGTCATCAGTATGTCTGTGCCATGCATTCTGTCATCAGTATGTCTGTGCCATGCATTCTGTCATCAGTATGTCTGTGCCATGCATTCTGTCGTCAGTATATCTGCACAGTGGATCCTGTCTTTCGGACACATCACCAACAGAATATAACAAGTACTGTCGGAGTTCCATGGACACATTTGGTCCTCATATCGGGATGGTTGAGGTCTGACCCTCACAGGGTTGTAACGAAGTGTGTGTGAGGGCACTGGCGCTGGCTTAAGGTCTGACCCTCACAGGGTGTAACGAAGTGTGTGTGAGGGCACTGGCGCTGACTTAAGGTCTGACCCTCACAGGGTTGTAACGAAGTGTGTGTGAGGGCACTGGCGCTGACTTAAGGTCTGACCCTCACAGGGTGTAACGAAGTGTGTGTGAGGGCACTGGCGCTGACTTGAGGTCCCTTCACGGACAGAACTACACGACCTCAGCCACCAGGAAACTACAATCTTACTCGCCACCAGTCGCTGAAAATGTTCACCGAATTCGGCCAGTCAGGGACCCCGACTTTTTACACCAAAACATACAAACAAAAGAGACGAGACATGACGGACAGTGACGGTGCTTTGTTGTTTGGAAGCCGCTTTACCTTTCGATGCAGACAAGACCCGTGCTGACTGTGAGGAAGAGAGGTCGGAAAGGATCTCTGTTGTAATTATGTACTGCCGTTGCATAGTAAGGTTTATGTCGAGCCAAATGAGTTTCCGACTTCTGGCAACTTTGCTGGCGATTGGTTGAAAAACGTTGTCAGGATTTTCCTGTTGGAGAGCAGTATGCCACGGTTGACGCACGTGCTTGCATATATAATATATATATATATATATATTATATTATATATATATTATATATATTATATACCAGTTTAAAATAGAATTTTAAAATGTATATATATATTATATATATATATATATATATATATATTATATATATATGCACACACACACAGAGAAGAGTGTACAGAAGAGCTTCCTGCCTGAAGAAGTCCCGAGCTTGCTGCCTGAAGAAGTCCCAGTGGGGCGAAAATTTGCAAATAAGTGTTTGAAATGCAGGGATGTCAGGAGTTATGAGTGTATTTCTGTATATGCTTGTGGCTGCAAGCGTTGTCACTCTAAAAAAAATTCAACTCGCATCCTGATTTTTATATTCAATGAGTGCGCGCGTAGTCCTTTCTTACAAACGCACGACTACCATGCACACATAACACGCACGCACCGCGCCCCACACGCAAAACGCACACATACACCACCCCTCACTCTTTCTACTAACTTCCCCTCATTCGAAAATCATGTTCTGGGGGGAAATTTAATTGTGTGCTACCCCTTCGTCTCCCAATTTTGGGGAAAAAAAAAAGCTTCCCAATATTAAGGTTTTTTTAAATTACCCCCCATTTTTTACCATTAATAGTTTAAAATAAAAATTTCCCCCTGCGCATTATAAAATAAGGTGGGGTTTTTGAACATTCAAATATTTTTCCTTTCCAGTACCAAATGAAAAAGAAGGCTTTTTTGGGCTGTGGGTTGCTGCATTTAAAAGTAAATGATAGCTCAAATAAAACATATTTCAATTATTCCCCATCTGGCCCAAAAAGGGGGGAAAAAATACAGATTGGTTTAAAAAAAATACGGATTTCTTAAGAAAAAATGATATTTTTTGGGGTGTTTTTAATCCCCCACCCCCTTTTGGGTTACAAACAGCTCAAAAAGTAACATGTAATAATTTTGTTAAAAATTTTTGAAGTTTTCGGTTTTTAAATTTTTTAAGGGATCCCTCTTTTTCCAAAAATTTCCCTGATGTCTAAACTAATAACCCAGCGCAAATTGATTTATCTTTATGCCCTTAAAACTTAGCGGGACATTATAAATTGGTTTCCCCGGGAAAGAAATTGTTTTGGTAGGATCATCTTCCCTTTAAACCATCGCTCTCAATGTCAATTTCAATTAAAAATTCGACAGACCCCAGGGGAAAAATCCCAAAAATATAACTACAAATTTTGAAAATTGGGGAAGTTTTACGCAAATTCTTAGTCTCGTGATCCTGTTTTAAATAACCCAATGAAGATATCGATAATTCTTTTTTAAAAATTTTAAAAAAAATATTACTATTTGCAGCTGAAAAGGGGCGATCCCAAAATGTGGTTTCAAAAAAATTTGGTAAATAAAATGGAAAGTTTTGGTTGGAGGGAGGATTTGTAAAATAGGGGGTGACATAAAAGCGCAATTTTTTTTAATTTAGGGAAATTAGAAAAAAGACGAAAAAAATTTTTAAACCCCTAAAAAATTACAGAAAAATATTTGAAAAAAGGCATCGCTAAACCAAAAAAACATATTGGGAATTTATTTTGAAACCCGGGGAGATTACAAATAAAAGGGATATGTAAAAGGGTTTTGGGAAAAAAAATTAAAAGAGAGAAAAATTTTTGTAACATAAACAGTCATTTTGGGGAAATAAAAACCGGAATTTCCAATTTGCTTTGGAAAAGGCTGAGGATTTGTGAATATTTTTTCATGTAACATTTTTCTCAATTTTCAAAATTTCCCGAGGCTAAGCTTTTTTAGAACAACCGAAGAAAAAAAAGATTGTATTCAGACCCTACCCAATTCAAGAACATTTTTAAAATTTCCCCTTTTAAAAAATTAAGAAGGAAAGAAGCATAGCTTCTTTTTTCTTCTTAAATTTTTCAAAAGTTGGTCTAAAAGGCGTTTTTACCAGATGCTTGTCACAGGGCCTTCTTTTTGGGGTGGGTTTTGTTTAATTCTTTTTTCCCAAAAAAATGTTGGGAAAATTGGGGGCTTTTCCTAAAATCGGGAAGATTTTTCCAGTTTTGAAACCATTTTCAAAAAGAGGGAAAAATTAATTTCTTTTAATCCTATAGCCCAATTTCGCTTACTTTCTTTTGAAAAAATTAGGGAAAAAAATTATATAAAACGGACCCACTTTTTATTGTGAAAAAAAACATATTCCATTTCCCGGCGGGCTGGCTTTGGGAAAGGGGAAGCACGCAGATCTTTTGGGTTTTTAAAGCTTAAAACTCAAGAAAAACCCAAAAATTTTAAAAGGAAAAAAAAAATTTACCTAGCTACTTTTTTTTGACGAAAAAAAAAGCTTATTAGTGTTTGGAATTTCCAAAATTTGTTAAAATTTTAAAGGAGATTGGAATTTGTGGAAAAAATTGAAAGGGGAAAATTTTAAAACCCTTTTTTGGAAAGGTTTAGACACAGGTGTACAAAAATTTGGCAAAAAACTACTCATTTTTTCAGAAGTGTAGATAGGGGGATTCCACGGGGGGGTTCAATCTTTTGCCCAATTTTTATTCTCCATTTTTGTTTATGACCCTCCAAAAGCTTTGTCCCAAAACAACAATGGGTTCCAAAACGCTGATGACATTGCAGGGATGGGGTAAACACTAGTTTAAGGGGGGTGTTCGAATAAGAGGGTTTTAGTCATGTGGGAGAAAAAATTTTTTTTTTTCAGGGAGGAAAAATAAAAAGTTTTATCAAAATTAAAAATAAAAAAAAATGGTTTAAAATTTTTCAGGTGAAAAAAAAATGTTTTATTTCTTTTTTAATAATGGTAAAAACCTTCCATATTACCCATTTTGAAAATTAGAGGTAATATCTTGAAATATCAAAACTGGTTAAATTTTAGGATTTTTTTTGACAACAAAACTTAGTTTGGAAAAAACTATAGGAAAAATTTTTTAACCAAAGGGAAGAAAAAAATTAAACCCTTTTTTAAAAAAAATTTAAATATCGGTCCTGGGGAAGCACAAAAACTTTAGTGCATTTGTTTATTCTTTAGTTCCCATCCAAAATTTAAAAAAATGGCCAAGAAGTTATTTTTCTGCTCCAAAATATCTGTTAAAAAAGCTACAAAGTTTGGATAGCAAAGACGTGAAACGGCCTTAGGTGTACCAAATTCATGCAAATACTATCAAAAGTTTTCAAAACTGGGAAGGTTTTTTCTTTTCAAGTAAAAAACGGGTCTTAGGGCGTATCAAAAAAATATATCAAAGTCCCGTCAGTTAAGGGAATCAAATTTCAACAGAACTATTGATGGATTCCAACAAAGGAAATTTTCCCAAAAGGCTAGAAGTAATTTTTTAATTAAAACCAATTAGAAAAAACGCGTATAAGTTTTGTCAAATTTTAACAATTTATTTTTTTCAACAGTTTTTGAAGCCCAAACACGCCCAAAATTCCCCCCTTTGGAAACCTTTTTGTGGAAATTTTGATTATAAAAAACACAAAATGTTTTAAGGGCGAAACCGGTTTAATTTTTGGTTGGGGAGGTCAGGGGTTTTTTTTTGACAATTTTTAAATTTAAACCCCCTGAAAATTTACACTGATGGTTTCCCGGTTTCCCAGATAACATTTGGGAGTGGTTTTTGGTTTTGTCATTCCCCGCCTTAAAAAGTGAAAAAGAAATTTTTTAAAGGCAAAGGGGTTTTTCCCTATTTACAGCAGAAAATTTTTTGCAATATTGAAGGGTTTGAAACTACATTTATGTTTCCCCATGCCTTTTCAAAAATTCTCATATGTGTTATTCAAAACGTCTTCAGTCTCTGGAACATTGGGGTGGTTTAAAGGGTCGGAAAGATTTACTTTTTGATATTTCCCTTTCCCCCTTTTACACGTTTAAGGATTCATGGGGAAAAAGTATTGACTTTTTTCTGGGTTCCCTCTCTAGTGGGTTAAATGGGAAAGAAGCACAGATATACTTGGGTAAAACGGAGCTAAACAAAGCCTTGATTGTAAATTTTTATCTTACTGAAAGCATTTGTCGAAAAGTTTTCTAAAGTTAGAAAAATTTTGGGTTTTTAAAAAGAAATTGTGGAGAAAAACTCAAAAATGTAAAATTTCTTGTCCCCCGTCCCAAATTTTCCAAAAATAGTTAAAAAAACTCAAGTTTAAAAAGCATTGGGAAACCCAAAATATTCTTTCCATGTTTTTTGGCTTTTGGTAACCCCATTTCTTTCATCATTTTTTGAAAAGAAAATTCGGTCTTAACCCCAAATTTTTAAGGGAAAATTCTATTGAAATAAAAAGTCCAAGAAAATGAGCAGATATTGTCCGGCCCCTTTTATCATAAAAAAATTTCAACCTTTTTATCGCACGATCGAAAAATTGCCAAGTTTTTTGATGCGTGTTTTTTTTTTTAACCCCTAATTCAAAAAGGGGGTTTTTGTTTTTTTTTATCTTTTAGGTTTTTAAACTTTGTTAGTTAAGATGAAAAGTTTAAAAATTTTTTTTCGTTTTAATATCATCAATTTGGGGAACAGACTTTTAAAAAAAACCACTGAACCGAACTGACTGCCACCCCTCTCCCCTCTCTCTCTCCCCCTCTCTTTTTCTCCCCTCTCTCTCTCTCTCTCTGTCTTCTTTTCCCCCTCTCTCCCCCTTTTCCCTCTCTCTCCACTCTCTCTTTTCCCCTCACACACACACAAAACACACCAAAACACACAACAAAACACGCAAAGCACGCACGCGCGGCCCCGCCGCCGCGCAAAACACACTCACCACTTTTCTCCCCCCAATCAAACCCCACACACACACCCACCCACAAACCCCCCACACACACACACACCAAACCACACACGCACCACAAAAAACACCACAACAAACACACAATGAGGGGTAAAAATGGGGACAGGTTGACAATGGTGGCCCGGGCACCCTGGCCGACCTGGGAAAACCCGTTCCCGAAAATTGTTTACCGTGGCTTTTATCAAGGACGAACTTGCGGGCTTTCTTGTGGCGTGGGAAAGGAACGGGGGGAAAGACCTTCCCCCTTTCTTTCCCCCCTCCTTTCCCCTTTCTCTCTCTCTTCCTCTCTCTCTCTCTGTCTCGTCCCCTGTTTTTGGGGTGTGTGTCTCTGTCTCTGTCTCTCTCTCTCTGCGTGCATGTTATATTTGCGGTACGCTTGAATCACTTTCCAAGTGCCCTTGCCGCACCTCTCCTCTCCCTCCACCACCCCCCCCCCCCCCCCCCCCCCCCCAACTTCCCCGCCCATAGTTACCTGTCTACCGACCTCCAGCTGAACCGTCCCTCCGTCATCCATCCGCAGCTTTCTCTTCCTCCACCTCCTCCCTCTTTCGTCAGCTTCGTACCCCAGCCCACCTCAGATAGCCAAAGAAGTTGACGTCAGTGAGCGAGGCGACGGGCGTGACGTATTTATCACATCGTGTGTCGTCATAAAATGAATGCTGCTCAGTTGCGTCAGTGGGCCAGCCAATATGCATCACTTACGTCACGGAGTCCAGCCCGTCGTATGCAACAGGGCTCCCTCAGTGACGTCAGTAAGCCTGGCATGCGTGACGTATTGTCACATTACGCATGACGAATGCATGTGGTCGCAAAGAGAATGCTCCACGAGAACAGAATGACACGGAAAAGGAATTTTGTTGTTTTTAATTGTCGGTATCATTCTGTTTCAGTGATGTAATTCCAAAGAAATGAATGATTACAGAGATTTATAAATGAACAACCTAGAAGAGCGTTTTGGGAGAGCGTAAACCTCTGCCAGCTCAAATTCCTAGATCTGTCCTTTGAGCCTGTTCGTGAGTGATCACAAGTATTTCTACTACCATTTTTGGTACGGATTAAAGGAGTATTGGCCTCATCAAAATGTTCGTATTACAGGAAAATCTAAACTTTGCTCGGTAGATAGTTATGATTCATACATAACACTTAAAAAAAAATATGATTTATTTTAGTTTTTAATATAATGTTGATTAATAAAAGTCAGGATCCATGTTTTATTTCGCCAGGACAAGCAATGGTGCAGACTGCTAAGGTTACTTCCCGGGTATTTGGTAATCTATCTACCGGAACGATCCTCCGATCCACCGTTTGATTTGGATGCGCAGCATAGATCCGCCCCAACATTTATTGAGCTCGACTTTGGGTCACACGCCATCTTCCCACCATGACAGTCTGAAACCGGTTTTGTTGGTTTCTGCGTGTCCTCTCCCTCTCTCTCTCTCTCTCTCTCCTCTCTCTCTCTCTCCTCTCTCTCTCTCTCTCTCTCTCTCTCTCTCTCATCTCTCTCCATCTCGTCTCTCACTCCTCCCTCTCTCATCTCTGAATACACTCGAAACATCTCTTACTCTCTCTCTCT
>CM031599.1:3203215-3212508 GCA_018398815.1 Conus ventricosus | reverse complement strand
TTTTGAAAGATTCAAAGAGGGGATGCAGGATGTGTCCCGAGCCGGGCAAGTCTGCGTTTCCCCATGGCTTTGTTTGTTTGGGGGGTTTGCTTGTTTGACAAACTTGTTTCCCTTAGCTATAAAAAACCACGGTGGTTTGATGTGACACTGTTTAGATTGTGTGTGTGTCTGTGTCTGTGAGAGAGAGAGGGGAGTGGGGAGTGTGTGTGTGTTGTGTGTGGGTTTTGTGTGTGTGTGTGTGTGTGCGCGCGCGCGTGCGTGTGTTTTGTGTGTGTGTGTGTGTGTGTGTGTGTGAGCAGGTTCGGCTTGCTCTGTTGTAGACAATGGTATTCAGGGTGGAATTATTTCGTTCTGTTGCAGACACATATTTCAAGGGGAGCAAACCGCACACAAGTGACCATGGTGAGTAAGAGTTTAGGCTTTGTGCTTGTCTTGATGTGTATACCTCTGTCTCTGTCTCTACTCTCTCTCTCTCTCTCCTCTCCTTTTCTCTCTCTCTCTCTCTGTCTCTCTCCCCGCCTCCTCCTCCTCCTACTCCTCCAACTCCTCCTCCGTCCACCCCTGTCCCTGCCTCCCCCCTTTCCTCTTCCTCCCCCCCCCCCCCCTCCTCCTCTCTCTCTCTCCTCTCCTCTCCTCTCTCTCTCTCATCCCTCCTCCATTCCTTCTCTACCTCCTCTCTCTCTCCTCCTCTCCCCTCTCTCTCTCTCTCGTTTCCGCCCCCCCCCCCCATGTGCGCATCTGCTCCTATGTATAGAAATGCCTGCCCGGGAATATATTTGTGGAAGATCTGTGCATCTGTATGAAGGCGGTGCCGCGCGCGCCCGTGTGGGTGTGTGTGTGGCGTGCCGTATAAGGAAATAGAAAAAGGGTTGTTTAAAAAGAAAGTCAACCGCCACCAACCATCGTCACCACCACCACAACCTCATTTCTCCCTCTAAAAGAAAAGTGCCCTTTTAAATTTTTTTTTTTTTAAAGTTTTGTTTTAATCACCTTACTTCCCCCAGTGCCCAAAATCTCGACAGAGAGACCGTTCATATCAGAGGGTCAGCAATGATACGGGTGGTTATAGTGATTTTTCCTCCGTTTAGACATGTGCTGTGACCTTCATTATACGGTTCGGGGTTTTGCTTTGGGCTGTAAACAGCATCGCACGACTTGTCATGCCCGTCTTCAGCGAAAGACCGCACTTAAGTTCTGGTTTGGTTTATTTTGTTTTCAGCTTTGGGGGGGGGGGGGTACAATGAAATTCAAATTATTATGTCCACCAGTCGATCCTTAACTATTTATGTTCAGGGGCGCAAAGTAATGGCGATACTCAGTGAGAACACATTGTCCTGTCCGACTTCTGTTTCGGAAAACACGACGTTTTGTCTTTTTTTTGTTTTAATTAGAGGTAAAGTGGCCACAGTCTGATTGCCGTAGGGCATGGATTGCTGGCAGGGTCGCCGTGCCCTAGAACACAGCATTATGGAAAGGAGAAGCCAGATCACTCCTTCCGCTTCATTAATTTTACCTGAACTGAGTCAGGCACCCATTTAACGCTAGGTGAGAGAGATGGTTTTAAAGCCGTAACATGACGATCCCGCGCGCGATTTGAACTTGCCTTTGTCACTTTAAGTCTGAACGGTCTGACAATTCGACTGGGGGCGCCTCTGTGGAAGAAGACATCCGATTTTGACCGAAAAGAAGCTGGGTCGGAGAGTATGGTGGGAAAACGTTGTGTTAATGTAAATAACAAACAAGTCGGGTAACTCTTGCTCCCATGATGAAATAAACGCACACCCATTACTTCAAAGGAATGCTAGCTGCTTACGACACCAAATGCCCAGCAGATGCGACAGCCAGAGCACACAGAACAAACAAGGAAACCTCCTCCTCCTCCTCCCCCCCCCCCCCCCCAATCCCATCCCATCCCATCCCATCCCATCCCAAGAAAAGAATGTTCTAAGCTTGCCAATATACCTGTACCGGACACATCTACACAGCAACAACTGGAGAAATGAATAAATACAAATCAACATTTATTCAAGACTGACACAGCCTTTTCGATCTTGATATAGTGAGACAAGTACACGGACGAACAGAAACAAATACAGGTAACCTCGATTGATGAAACGAAAGTAAAGGTGAAATGAGGCAGGGGACTGTGAATGTAAATGAGGCAGGGGACTGTGAATGTGAAATGAGGCAGGGGACTGTGAATGTTGAAATGAGGCAGGGGACTGTGTATTGAAATGAGGCAGGGACTGTGAATGTGAAATGAGGCAGGGGACTGTGAATGTGAAATGAGGCAGGGACTGTGAATGTGAAAAGAGGCAGGGGACTGTGACCTGTGAAATGAGGCAGGGGACTGTGACTGTGAAATGAGGCAGGGGACTGTGAATGTGAAATGAGGCAGGGGACTGTGAATGTGAAATGAGGCAGGGGACTGTAAATGTGAAATGAGGCAGGGACTGTAAATGATGAAATGAGGCAGGGGACTGTGAATGTGAAATGAGCAGGGACTGTGAATGTGAAATGAGGCAGGGGACTGTGAATTGAAATGAGGCAGGGGACTGTGAATGTGAAATGAGGCAGGGGACTGGAAGGCAAAGAACAAACAAGTCGGTAACTCTTGCTCCCACGATGAAAGAAATACAGCCCACAACTCCTAAGGAATACTGCTTACGACTAATGATCAATGTCTGTCGCTGACTGAGAGAGATTCTTCGAATTCCGTCAACTTCCTTGGAGCTGGTAACAGTTAGGAGCTTGATTAACACGTTGGATTAATTGGTTTTGCAAATCAGTAGAGCTATAATCAGGACTTGATCGAACCGGTTCATCCATATGGTGAAGTGTGTGTGTTGGGGGTGGGGGGAGGGGGGGGGTGGGGTATGTGGATGTCGTGGGTTAAGTCTGTTGGAATCGTATGCATTTAGCTTCTTGTCGCTTGCATAACAACGGAATGCTTTCGACTGTGGTTTGAGCCTACCTTCCTCCTCGTCCTCGTCCTCCCTCCTTTCCCCCTCCCTCCTTCTCCTTCTCCTTCTCTTCTTCTTCCTCCTCCTCCTCCTCCCTCCTCTTTCATGTCTGTCTTACTCGTTCTCTTTATCCCTCGTCTTTCCCTCTTTTTTTCTTTCATTTTCTTGTTCGTCGTTTCCCCCGTGTTTTTTTTTTCTCCTTCTCCTCCCTCTCTTCATGTCTTCGTCTTCTTCTTTTTCTTCTCCTCGTCCTCTCCTCCTCCTCCTCTCCCCCTCCCTCCCCCCTCTTCTTCTTCTTCTCCCTCTTCGTCGTCTTCTTCGTCGTCGTCGTCGTTGTCGTTCCCCCCGTTTTTTTGTGTTTTTCTCTCCTCCTCCTGTCTTCGTCGTCGTCGTCTTCTTTTTCTTCTCGTCCTCCTCCTCCTCCCTCTCACCCCCCCCCCCCCCCCCCCTCTCTTCTTCTCTTCCCTCTTCGTCTTCTTCTTCTCTTCCCTCTTCTTCCTCCGTTTGTTGTTTATCGACTCCCTGTCCTCCTTCCGCGTTCCGTTCTTTGTCTTCTCGCGTACCTTTTTTGCTCTTTCTGCCCCCCCCCCCCCCCCCCACCCCCCTCCTCCTCCTCCGTCTCGCTTTTCATCTGTTTCTTCTTTTCCTCTTTGTTGTCTTTTTCTTTTCTTCTACTTGTGGGGGATCTTTCGCTTGTACTTTTGCGTGCACTCTCTTCATTCTTCTCCTCTTCCTTTCTTTTCATCGCCATCTCCTTTTTATTCACTTCTTTCTTCTATTTCTACCATTTCTTTCTCTTTTTTGTCTCACTATCCCCTCTTCTTCCTCTTCCTCTCTCCTGTCTTCTGCTCCTGCTGCTTCTGCTTGTTTTTCTTGTTCTTCTTGTGTTTCTCCTCCTCCTGCTCCTCCTCCTCCTCCTCCTCCTCCTCCTGCGACATATTTTCTTCTTGTTCCTCTTCGACGTCTCCTCCTCCTCCTCCTGTTCCTCATACTTCCCCCTTCCTACCCACTGTAACATACGCGGTCAGTGACAGAAGCAACAGTTTATTACCGGATAACAGTCTCACAAAATATTTTCTGCATCCTTTCTCAAGTCTTCCCCGGTCTGTGAATATGCTTCTCCTCCCAATTGTGATTGTATGAGATTCGGAGACAGTGGAGATAATGCAGATTCCTCGTACTGGCCCTCCCTCCCCCCCCCCCCCCCCCCCCCTCTTCCCATCTTCCACTTCTCGTTTCCTCCTTCTGCCCTTCCCCTCTGTGGCTGTGATCCTGTCTCTGTGATCTTTTGACACCTGTGTCTGTGATGTCTGTGTCTGTCATCTTCTGTTATTGATCATAACGTTATCTGTTTCTATGATCTTTTGTCATTGATCTCTACTGTGTTGCCTTTTCTGTGATCTATCATTGATCTTCAGGATGCCGCATGTGTGTTTCTGTAACCTCCTGTCATCGATCTCCGTGATGATGTCTGTCTGTTTCTGTGATTTTCTATCAACAATGTCCATGGTGTCCCCTTTCTTCGTATTTGATCTCTATGATGTCTGTCTGTTTCTCTTATCTGTCATAGATCGCCATGGTGTGGCATTTCTGTTTCTGCCATTGCCCATCATTGATTTATATCATATTTTCTGTTTCTACAGTCTTCTATCATTGATTCTATGATGTTCACAGTCTGTTTCTGCGATCTTCTATCATTGATTTCAATAATGCTGGTCTGTTTCTGTGATCTTTCATTTGATCTCCATTAAGTCGTCTGTTTCTGTTATCATCAATCAATGATTTCCACGATGTTATCTGTCTGTTTCTGTGGTCTTTTATCACTGATCTCCATGGTGTGGCCTGTCTCTTTTGCTGGGAGTGTAGTCTGTATGAGAACGGCTTGATATTGCTACAGTAAGACAGGTTTTCCATTTTGTTATATGTACTTATAATGTACCTGACATTGGTCTCGTTTATTTACTGTTCTTTGTTTAACCCCTCTCCCGTTCATCCCTCTCTCTCTCTCTCTCTCTCTCTCTCTCTCTCTCTCTCCTCTCTCTCTCTCTCTCTCTCTCTCTCTCTCTCTCTGTATGTATGTGCGGATGTATGTACGCATTTATGTATGTGTGCGCATATTTATAGTTAAAGCATTACATCTTGATTTTCTTTTGATTTCTGTTTTTATTTCAATAATAATTTCCACGAGCCGTTGATGTTGTTGCTTTGATCTGTTTCCGTCATGTTATGACGTTCAGTTCATAGTTCCATGCATAGCTTGAAATTCTGTTTTTCGGTTTACCTTGATTTTTTTAAAAAAGATTTTATTTCATTTTCGGTTTTCATTTCTTAATCTGTTCTTGATTTGATTTAGTTTCTTGAACAATTTATTTTTCCTGTTTGAAAAAGTGCCATTTTGTTTGGGGTTGACCGTAGAGTTTGGCGTAGGGTAATGAAGGCCTCTCAGAAGCCGTCATGTCCAAAATGCTGTGTGTCCCGAATTTAAACGTGTTCTCTGTTCTCTGTTTCTTTCCTACAGCTTGCATGACGTCAAGGGACTTTTGGGGTGAGCTTTGTTCTTCGTTCATGCCGTGTGGTTCCACACAGTTCTTTGTTGTTCCTTCCATCTGTCTTTGTCCTCTCGCTTCGTGTTCCTGTCTCTCTTTGTCCAAACCTGTTCATCCTATGCATTGGTGATCGTTCTTCATGTCCACCTTCAGTTTGATTCTGCCCACGATAGAACGCTGGGCAAGAGTTGGTGTGACTCGTGTCTCATCCCCTTCTGTCCAGTGTTCATAGATGGTGTCAGTCACTCGTGTCTGTTGTTGTTCCTTTTCTTTCGTTCTCGTTGAAATGTTGAAGAGGCATGCAAATCTCTTGGAACTCTGTGTTACGTAGTTGTCAGGGTTCTTTGATGGTAAATCCAGGCAAAGATGTTATGGAAAATTGGATTATCTCTATTTATCTCAATATTGAAGATCGGGTCATGTCTATGATTTCCTTGTTCATGTTAAACACTTTTTGTTTTAAACGAATTCCGGTGAAAAGTATCAAGATTTACGTGTGATGTTCCCTTTAGTGTTGACCTCATGTACATTGGCCGGCATAGTTCAAATGCGTCCAGAAACATCAGGTGATCCTTGTGTGTGATTTATTTTCAAAGAACACCAACGAAGGAAAGAAGGATTTGAGGAAGAGGAAGTGAACTTTGGTATCACCTCCCCCTCCACGCTCTCATTCCCATTCCAACCCCCCCCCCGTGCCACAAAAGGCTTGATAGTAATTGTCAGGTGAGGGGACAGCCTAGGGGTTAAGATATGTTTGTAGATAGCACTTTTATTGTGGATGACGGTTTCCACCCCTCTCCTTCCTCCACCTGAACTTTGCTGGAACTGAATCGGGTTCCTGTTTTCTGGTATTTGAGCCGTAAAAAACTGACCCCTTGAGAATTTTGAACTCACAATAGTCAACACTGCAGCCGAACGCGTTTATTATGTGAATGTGGGTCCTGCGTCAAAGGGGACGTCCGATGTTATAAAAAAGATGAAGAAAATGTCCGTGAACGCACAATAGGTGCCTTGTTTCTTTCTTTTTTTATAAAAGAAAACGTTTTCTAATTTCTGGAAATTCAAACTACATTCAAAATGTTCGACGATTTCGTTTTAATATATTGCATAACGATCAAAGGTGACTGTTAAAAAAAAACGTTGGGAAGAAAATTGCCTGTTCGTTACCACTGATTTTCATTTGCGATATTGACGGCATGATGGCCAGCTGCATTCACAGTCAAGTCCTCAGCTGACGGATGCTAACATATTTCTCATAAACAGAGCTTTTGCAGTAGAACTGAATATTGATTTGGTTTAGACCGAAGAACAGACGTCTGCTATAGTCAGGTCTCAGTTAAACCTCGGTAGTTGACCTACCAGTCCGCCATGTTGACCTGTATGGCCTTCCTGATAGGCTGGACTGTAATCCCCTGAACTGGCGGGTTGATTGTGCAGTATGTAAAGCACGTGTCAAGAAGTAGGCAGACCAATCATGTGAACAAAACCTGCAAAATGGTAACCACCTCTCGTATGAAAGACCCCATGTAATGAGACAGTTCCTGTAGCTGTCCATGGTGTCTGTGGTGATTGTACAGACCCATGTATACTGGCAGATTGGGCAGCAGTGTCTCTGATTTCTGTAATGACCCCTATGACCTTATAGACTCCTGGGGTGTACAGACGCATTTGCAATGGCGGGTTGACCAGTATATATCTGATTGCTGTATAAATCCGTGTACAACGACAGGTATGTCAGTAACATAGGCAGTATTGTCTCTGATGACAGAACAGATTCATATATTGACTATGATGTTTGCACGGACCCACGTGTAAAAGCACGTTGGATATAAGTGTATCTGATGACTATAGGGATCCATTTTTTAGGGAAGGTTTGGCAGTGATGTCACTGTAGACCCAGGGACAATGAGTTTAGGAGGCAAAGTGTCTGATTCTATAGACCCGTGGATAATGACATTAGGAGGAAGGGTCTCTGATGATTCTAAAGACCCATGGATAATTGGATTAGGAGGAAGGGTCTCTGATGATTCTATAGACCCATGTATAATGGGATTAGGAGGAAGGGTCTCTGTTGATTCTATAGACCGATGGATAATGAGATTGGGCGGTAGTGTCTATGTGACTGTAGATCCTGGAAAATCAGATTGGGTGATGGTGTTTCATGATTCCGTAGACCCATGAATAATGAGTTTGGACAGCCGTGGGTCTTTAATCCAATGAATAATGAGTTTGGACAGCCGTGGGTCTTTAATCCGATGAATAATGAGTTGGAGAGTCGTGGGTCTTTAATCCAGTGAATAATGAGTTTGGACAGTCGTGGGTCTTTAATCCAGTGAATAATGAGTTTGGACAGCCGTGGGTCTTTAATCCAATGAATAATGAGTGTGGACAGCCGTGGGTCTTTAATCCAATGAATAATGAGTGTGGACAGCCGTGGGTCTTTAATCCAATGAATAATGGGTTTGGACAGCCGTGGGTCTTTAATCCAATGAATAATGAGTTTGGACAGCCGTGGGTCTTTAATCCAATGAATGAGTGTGGACAGCCGTGGGTCTTTAATCCAATGAATAATGAGTGTTGGTGGCATATCTGTGGCGATTCTCTAGACCCGTGGATGATGAGTTTGGGCGGTAGTATCTTCTGATTCTGTATAATCAATGGATGATAACGGTTCAGGTGGTCACGTCCCTGATGACTTTGTAGACCCATTGATAATGCCATTTTGGGTAGTAGTGTGTTTGATGACAGATTTAATCCACGTGTAATAGCAGAATGATCAACAGTGCCTTTGATGATTCAAAAGACCCATGTATATTGACATGTTTAACAGTGGTGCCTCTGACAACAAATTTGGACCCATGTATAAGGGAAAGTTTTGCAGTCGCGCCTTTAATGACTGTTTACGCAGAATGGGTGGCAGTGTCGCTAAGGACACTGTAGACTAATGTAGAGTGGAACACGATGAAACATTTGGCATCAGTGTTTCTGATTATTTTAGAGTCCCGTGAATAATGACAAATTGAATAGCAGTGTCTCTGATTACTCTATAAATACAAGTTTTGCAGGAGTGTTTCTGGCGGCTTTATAGATCCATATACAATGACAAATTGGACAGCGGTGTCACTTACTCTTTGGATCCATGTATCACGGCTGGTGTGGGCGTAACGTCTGTAATGACACCCATGTAAAATGGCAGATTTGCAGTAGCGTCTTTCACGACTCTCTACATCAAGGCATAATAGCAAGTTGGGCAGCAGCGTCTCTGGTAATTCTGTAGAGCCAGGTACGATGGAAGATTTGGCGGAAGTATTTTTATGACTGTGTAGACCCTTCTACAGTGGCAACATGGGCAGCAGCGTCTCCACTGATTTTAAAGGCCCGTGTGGACTGGTCGGTTGACTGAAGTGTCTTTGATGACTCGGTAGACCCACACACTACGGACAGTTGGGTAACAGTGTCTCGGATGGTTCTGTAGACCCATTTATAACGGCAAATTGAGCTGTACTGTCTTCAATCACTTCACTCTGTGGGTCCATGTACAATTGCAAGGGTGGTAACAGTGCCTCTGATGATTCTACAGTCTCACGTTTGGCGGAAGTATCTTTAATGACTCCATAGACCGTGTGAAACGGCAAGCTTGGCAGCGTTGTCTCTGATGGCTCCATAGACCCATGTATGAATGACAAGTTGGGCAACAATGTGCCTCTTTGGTCTGTCGACCCATCTGTGATGGAAGGCTTGCTGAAAGTGCCTTTAATGACCCTATGAACTTGTACGTAATGGC
>CM031599.1:3178215-3200715 GCA_018398815.1 Conus ventricosus | reverse complement strand
GAGAGAGAGAGAGAATGTGTGTGAGAGGGAGAGAGAGATCCATTTTGTAACATAAAAGAGCGACGATAATAGAGGAAGAAACCAACGTATGTGCAAAACGGGTGTTATTAACACGTTGGTCAAAGAACATAGTCACAGTCGAAACAAAACCAAAGGCTGTATTTTTTTCTCTGTCCCGCCTTTAAAAAGAATTCAGCGTGCAGATTGCCTTGGTGACCATGAATAGGAGACTCGGTACACTCACATTCTCATGGTACACAGCCAAGTGATGAAAGAGATGGGCTGTGGTGAACAACTGGCGGGCACTAAGAGGTGTGCCAACATGAAGATCCTGACTCGAGAGAACACGGGATATGTCCGACTCCATATAGAATACGCCTCCATCTCCTGTTCTTCAGCAGCTAAAAGCAGCGCAGACCATCTGGACAAGGCGCACTACGCCAGCCTCGGAGTCATCAAAGGCGGCACGAAAACCACTCACAATAACATAGCAGCCATAGAAAAATATGGCTGGCCTTCTGTCACTGGAAGAGAGATGAACGAGAAGTTCCTGTGACAAAGTGAGAAACTGAAGGCGCTTCCGTCTCGCCCTCCGCGCTCCAAGCTTCAGGCTCTGACCAAAACTGAATCAAACTGCAAAGCCCCCAGCTCACCTGGTAAAGCCGCTTCAGCAGAAACAAAGTGAACATTTCCTGCTCGGAAACCAGTGACAGGTAGTGCTCCAAGACTGTGAGGAACAGTCAGTGGATACTCCATCTGTGTTCTTTGACATTCATGGAGTCGGAGCAAACGAAGACCACACAGCATTGGAACTGAAATCCCCGACACTTGAAATGGTGGACAGGAACTACCCACCCACCGCCAGGACTCGGGTCTTTACAGGTGGCTCTGCAGAAAATGCTGTTCACAACGGGGGGTGTGGTGTCTACACACAGTGTCCTGACGGCAGCTCTGATACCTTTCGCCAGGGGTCAAATCTTCACCAACTTTAGAGTTGAAACCCGCGCAGTACTGCTGACTGCTCGGACCCTGAACGCAAGAAACGGTCTGTCATGCCACACGGTCCTCCTCACTGTCAAGCCCTTCTCCAGACTCTTCATTTCAGCCAGACAGAGCAGATCCTCCAGGCCTCACGAAGGGAGCTTCAACACTGGGCTCCAAAACAACTTGGTACTGCAGTTGATCCATTCCCGCTGTGGTGTAACGGAGAATGATGAAGCTGACGAACGCTCCAAGCTATGTAGCAAGCAGAACAAACTACGCATCGAATATCATATGAAGAAGTCAAGACCCCCCTTTAAAAACCATTTCAAAAACACATGGAGATACGTCTGCAGACAGAACAAGAGGAAAATATTACCTAACGTGAAAAGCGCAATAGGACACCATCTTCAAACTGAGAACAGGACATCAACTCCTGGAATGCCCATGTGGCCCTGATCCACTGACACCAGCCCATATTCTCCGGTCCTGTCTCGCCTTTGACGCCCAGTAACAGGATACAGCGCACAGCGCAGTGGACCTGAGGGAGAAACTCGGGGGACCGGCAGACTGAGGACTTGGCCCGCAACACCTGAGTACCAATGTATCATTGCTCGGAACGCTGAAGAAGAACAGATGTTTCAATTGAAGGAGAGTCATTTGTGTCTGTTTCAACAAGCGCCATACACAACACCTATTTAGTAATGGTGTTAATGATTTAATTTAAATATTTAATTTAATCCATGTTGTCAGTCTTGACAACAGCGGAGTGCGAACGCTTTTAAACTGACCCTCCGGCAGGAAGAGTCTGGTTTATCCTTTAGTTATGTGGACTTTTTTTAAGCACATGTTGAAAAGTATAATTTATTCAGTCCCTGCTTATTTCGGATTTTATCGGATGGTCAACCTCCCAACGCCTTCCACAGTCGGCTGAGCTGTTAAACAACATACACCGTGCCTGGGGTTTGAATCTGTCATCTCTGCAGATCGTTTTGAAGTGGAGCAGACAGTTGCCGAGCTGCAATACTCACAGAAGATATCTTCTCCATCATAAGACTAGCGATGCTGCATTCGCAGCCTATTTCGGAAGATGCCTTCTGTCCAAGAAGACGCGTAAATGCACGAGCTTCAGCCTTTTAAAGAACACACCTTCTCCATTACACGTACAGTGCTAGAAGACGCGTAATGCACGAGCTTCAGCCTTTTAAAGAACACACCTCTCCATTACACGTACAGTGCTAGAAGACGCGTAATGCACGAGCTTCAGCCTTTTAAAGAACACACCTTCTCCATTACACGTACAGTGCTAGAAGACGCGTAATGCACGAGCTTCAGCCTTTTAAAGAACACACCTTCTCCATTACACGTACAGTGCTAGAAGACGCGTAATGCACGAGCTTCAGCCTTTTAAAGAGCACACCTTCTCCATTACACGTACAGTGCTAGTGTCGGATTTGAATCGGGTTTCTTGAGTAACAGAATGCCAGTTTCAGTCCGTCAGCTTTATGGATCATACCATCATTTTGCATGCGAAATTCTTTTATCCTCTGATCTATTTCTAGTCATTTTATAACCAGGTGGAAAAATTACTGCTAAGCAGCGCAAGACGCCACAGTCGCTTAGACATGCATGTCGGATGATTCAGATAATACATGTATGAAACATATTTCAGAATTGTAATTTTCGTCTTCTGAGAAAAAAAAATTAGTAATGATAATGTTTATGAATCAAGCCCTCGATTTCCTTTTCTACAGATTTTTTTCTTACCTGTTTTTTTCAGCGGAAATTCCGTTGATATCGTTACTTCATCGTCTGATCCAAGAGGTCGGGGGTAGGGAGGGGGGGGGGGGGGTGGGGGTTGTTCCGAAGGCAGATGACACAGACTCTTCTTCCCACTTGGAGTATATCAGCTATGGGAGTCGCTGACTGTCGTCAATACAAAAGGCATCGCTTCGCGCATGTTACTGGCAAATGTCAAATTGATGCAGCAACGTGTGTGGCTCACACAAAAGAAACGACATCGGCTGTCCGTTTTGAGATCGCTCCTGCCAAGAGCTCTTGAAGCAAATACAAGAATTCTTTGGGAACTTTTGTTCTCCGAAAGACAATTAACGTTTCAGCTGTAAACGTCGAGTGTGAACGCTCCGCAAAGAATATTGACCAACCAGCGAAGGCGTTTCTATCTAGGTCATACTGGAAAGATTCGTACAGGCAGTACGTAATTTGATAAGGTTTTCTTTCCATCTCTAGCCGTAAAGACAAAACTTATCTTGCATCAAACTTAGCGGAACGAATGCAGAATCACAGACTGGAGTTCTGCAAGCATTCTCCCCCCCCCCCCCCCCCCCCCCCCCCCCCCCCCCCCCCCTTTTTCTTCATCCATTTATATTGATTAATGTATGTTTACGACTAAGCATCGTCGAGTTCTGTAAGCTGTCTTACAATTGGTGAATGTTTGTAGCGACATTTACCGGTTATTCCTGTTTGGCAGTCATTCTCCAACGCTAGCAATGTTATTGTTATTTTGCCGCCCCTCCCTTCCCCTTCCCTCGCCGAGTTGTATTTCTTCGACAATAACTTTTGTCTCCATTCAGTATGAGTGCTGTTTTTGTCATCGTTTATTTCTTTTCAGTTATATTCAGCTTCCCTCATGTTTGTAGGAAATGTAAGGCTATCTAGTCTATTGTGATGGTGCTTTTGGCATTCTTTTCTGTGAGCGTTCCGCTGCCTGTTGTTGTCGGAAAGCATTTCCAGGCATTCAGCGCTTTCGTTTGTCATTGTCTGAGATGTCTTGCATTGTAGACGTTTTAAAATGTCTTTGTGCGTAATGTCATTTTTTATTTCGAGTGAGTTTGTTTCGTACATTCTTCATCGCAACGAAAGCGATAGTTTGTTTCTTTAGGATTTTAGATTGGTGTCTTTTAAGCAGGAAAGTCAAATGTATGTTTTAGGGATTTTTTCCAGACGTTCATTTTACCTTAATTTCTTTATTCACTTGAGTTTTCTTTCGTCTCATCTATCGTGGATTGTAAAGAAATGTCAAGGCGTGATGTTTATAGACCAGCCGACCATGGGGGCCATGTTAGGGCTGCAGTCCAGAAAGTGGGTTTTGTTTTAACAGGTGCCATATACAAACGAAAATACTGATACAAAGATCAAAAGCAAGTCAAATCTTCACAGTCAAAGTCGATCAAAAACGAAGCTTGTATCGCCAGATCGCCACACCATATCTGAGGCGCGAAGACGGAGACGGTCGGTACCAGAGAAGGGTGTCGGCTTTCGCTCCGGTGGTGAAACGGGTGAAACAATGACAAGCACGTACGGATCCATGGGGTTCTGCTGCTGTCTGTTCCCGTTGGCCCAGAACGCACGCAGACGAGAGGCACATAGAACATCGTCAGGTTTTGGCTCTATGAAAGTTTATTTGCCACTAAATAAAGTCACGTGTCAGAGATGAAGGAAAAAAGGATTTTTGTTTCAGTGAAAACTAAATATATCCACGTGTTTGGACGGACATTGTGTGTAACGTTTTGGTAACTGCTCCTGGTGAAATTGAAAAAGAAAAACGGCATGGAATGTGAATAATGAAGGTCATTATCGTCAGCATGGGCAGAGCCTTTATCACACATTTTGCACGCCTTGGCATATTGAAACGTTGTTTGTTGTTGTCATCGTTGCTTGGTGGTGGTGGTGTTTTGTTTGCGTTTTTCTTTTTTTTGGGGGGTGGGGTGGGGGTGGCGAGGTGATATATATATCATCGAAATGGAAAAAAATATTCTGAAAAGCATAGTTTTATAATTCTTGTAATTTGTGTCGGATGCAACCCAAAACCACGCAACACAAAACAATGAAAAAAATAAATGAACGGGATACTGCGCAACACGCTCGAAACAAATTTGTAGATAGTTTTAAGATTCCTCTTTTAAACTTATATATATTATATATATTATATATATATATATATTATATATATATAATATATAATGTATGTATGTGTGTACATATATATATTTTTTTTTATTGTTCCCATTCACCCACTCAAGCACATACTGTTAGTTAGGCAGAATCATCTACCACTGCAGATATGAATGCTTATCTCTCCCCTATTTCTTCAATCTAAGACATAAGAGCAAGCTTTGTTTATAATTCAATATTTCTTACAGTCATTGCAACACCAATCTGCTCTGTAATTTGCTGGAACGGTGCTCGGTACTTATCCTTGGAATTTATTAGTTTGTTGTATTTTAGTCCCTTGCGAATTCATTCAAGAACTGGCCCTCAGCACTTGTGTCTTAAGAGGATATCTTTTTATATTTTCTACTTTTCACAAGAAAATGTAGCTTGTTTTGCTCTTTCATGATTTTCTTTTGCTTCTTAGGTGGCACCTTTGGTTGGTTTTTTGAAAACTCAACAAACATACTACAGTATTGCACACCAGCCTTTTCTGGGATTGCATTCTTCTTAAAACTGAAAGGCAGAGGAGTCAAATTACCACTTTCCGCGGTCACTGAGGAGAAACAACCAGGTTTCGAATATCTGTATATGACCAGGAGTTATATGTTAGTGAGTTTCCCTCCCTATTGGAGGATGTCTCCCCTTGGAGACTATAAGCTTGCTGAAGGCACATTTTGAGAAGCATTTATTTTATTTTTCCCATTCACCCACTCAAGCACATACTGTTAGTTAGGCAGAATCATCTACCACTGCAGATATGAATGCTTATCTCTCCCCTATTTCTTCAATCTAAGACATAAGAGCAAGCTTTGTTTATAATTCAATATTTCTTGCAGTCATTGCAACACCAAGCTGCTCTATAAGTTGCTGGAACGGTGCTCGGTACTTATCCTTGGAATTTATTAGTTTGTTGTATTTTAGTCCCTTGCGGATTCATTCAAGAACTGGCCCTCAGCACTTGTGTCTTAAGGGGATATCTTTTTATATTTTCTACTTTTCACAAGAAAATGTAGCTTGTTTTGCTCTTTCAATGATTTCTTTTGCTTCTTAGGTGGCACCTTTGGTTGGTTTTTTGAAAATCAACAAACATACTACGGTATTGCACACCAGCCTTTTCTGGGATTGCATTCTTCTTAAAACTGAAAAGGCAGAGGAGTCAAATTACCACTTTCCGCGGTCACTGAGGAGAAAACAACCAGGTTTCGAAATATCGGTATATGACCAGGAGTTATTGTTAGTGAGTTTCCTCCCTATTGGAGGATGTCTCCCCTTGGAGACTATAAGCTTGCTGAAGGCACATTTTGAGAAGCATTTATTTTATTTTTCCCATTCACCACTCAAGCACATACTGTTAGTTAGGCAGAATCATCTACACTGCAGATATGAATGCTTATCTCTCCCCCTATTTCTTCAATCTAAGACATAAGAGCAAGCTTTGTTTTAATTCAATATATATATATATATATATATATATTATATATATATATATATATATATATAAAACGCACAAAAATAAATGCAGGCACACCAACTACACACTCTTCATGTTTTTTATAAAAAGAAGCTTTCGCCTTTTATTTAGGCTTCGTCAGCATCAATAAAACGAAGTTAAAACATTCAGTGTTAAAAAAGAGAGTACAACTGTACTGTCCCGTCGTCACACGCACACCAGTGTTTCCCATTTCGATTTCAGTTTTCATCTCAGCTTTGTTTGCAGGCATTGTATCGTGTGGGTTGTGTTGTGTTAGTGTGTTGTGTTGTGTTAGTGGTTGTGTTAGTGTGTTGTGTTGTGTCAGTGTGTTGTGTTAGGTGTTGTGTTGTGTTAGTGTGTTGTGTTAGTGTGTTGTGTTAGTGTGGGGCGTTGTGTTAGTGTGTTGTGTTAGTGTGTGGCGTTGTGTTGTGTTAGTGTGTTGTGTTGTGTTAGTGTGTTGTGTTGTGTTAGTGTGTTGTGTTGTGTTAGTGTGTTGTGTTAGTGTGTTGTGTTAGTGTGTTGTGTTGTGTTAGTGTGTTGTTTTGTATTGTGTGTTGTTGTATTAGTGTGTTGTGTTAGTGTGTTGTGTTGTATTAGTGTGTTGTTGTATTAGTGTGTTGTTGTGTTAGTGTGTTGTGTTGTTTTATTGTGTTGGTTTGTGTGCTGTGTTGTATTAGTGTGTTGTGTTGTATTAGTGTGTTGTGTTGTATTAGTGTGTTGTTTTTGTGTTAGTGTGTTGGTTTGTTATTCGTCACGTAAATTGCTTTTGAGAAAAAATAAATGACGGGATACTGCGGACTTTTTGTCGACGTTAATTGTTTCTTTACATTGTTTTGTGTTGCGGGGGTTTTTGGGGTTGCATCCGACACAAATTACAAGAATTATAAAACTATGCTTTTCAGAATATTTTTTTCCATTTCGATGTTCTAGTTTCATCGTTTGTATTGTCAGGGCTGTCGTTGGGTTTTTTAAACACTGACAGTTAAGATCATTGCAGCAGATACTCAGTTTCTGTTTTGGAGAAAAAAAGATCTATCTTTGAATAGCAGTTGTTGTTGTTGTTTTTTTTCTCGCTCATTTCAACTGAGCTTAGTTGGAGAGTAGAAACGTGAAAGGGGGGGGAGGTGGGAAGGGAGGAAGGTAGGGGAGGTGGGAAGGGAGGAAGGAGAGGGGGAGGTGGGAGGGAGGAAGGAGGGGGGGAGGAGGAAGGAGAGGGGAAGGGAGGGAAGGAAAGGGGAGGGGGAAGGGGGGAAAGGGAGGGGAGGTGGGAGGGAGGAAGGAGAGGGGGGGGGGGGGAGGGAGGAAGGAGAGGGGGGGGGAAGGGAGAAGGAGGGGAAGGGAGGAAGGAGAGGGGAGGTGGGATGGGAGAAGGAGAGGGGTGGGAAGGGAAAGGATTGAGGGGAGGTGGGAGGAGGAAAGGGGAGGGGGGGGAGGGAGGAAGGAGAGGGGAGGTGGGAAGGGGGGAAGGAGAGGGGAGGTGGGAGGGAGGAAGGAAGGGGGGGGGAGGGAGGAAGGAGGGGGAAGGGGGAAGGAGAGGGGAAGGGAGGAAGGAGAGGGGAAGGAGGAAGGAGAGGGAGGAGGAGGAGAGGGAAGGAGGAAGGGAGGGGGGTGGGAGGGAGGAAGGAGAGGGGGGGGGAGGGAGGAAGGGAGGGGGAAGGGAAGAAGGAGGGGGGGGGGGGAGGAGGAAGGAGGTGGGGAGGGAGGAAGAGAGGGGAGGTGGGAAGGGAGGAAGGAGAGGGAGGTGGAAGGGGAAGGAGAGGGGAGGTGGAAGGGAGGAAGGAGAGGGGAGGTGGGAAGGGAGGAAGGAGAGGGAGGTGGGAAGGGAGGAAGGAAGGAGGGAGGGGAAGGGGGAGGAAGGGAGGGAGGTGGGAAGGGAGGAAGGAGAGGGAGGTGGGAAGGGAGGAAGGAGAGGGGGGGGGGAAGGGGAAAGGGGAGGGGAGGTGGGAAGGGAGGAAGGAGAGGGGAGGTGGGAAGGGAGGAAGGGGGAGGGGAGGTGGGAAGGGGGAAGGAGAGGGGAGGTGGGAAGGGAGGAAGGAGAGGGAGGTGGGAAGGGAGGAAGGAGAGGGGTTTGGGAGGGAGGAAGGAGAGGGGAGGTGGGAAGGGGAGGAAGGAGGGGGAGGTGGGAAGGGGGGAAGGAGGGGGGAGGAGGAAGGAGAGGGAGGTGGGAAGGGAGGAAGGAGAGGGGAGGGAGGGAGGAAGGAGAGGGAGGTGGGAAGGGAGGAGGAGAGGGGAGGTGGGAAGGGAGGAAGGAGAGGGGAGGTGGGAAGGGAGGAAGGAGAGGGGGGTGGGAAGGGGGGAAGGAGAGGGGGGGGAGGGAGGAAGGAGAGGGGAAGGGAGGAGGAGAGGGGAGGGGGGAAGGGAGGGAAAGGAGGAGGGGGGGGGGGGGAGGGGAGAGGGGAGGTGGGAAGGGAGGAAGGAGAGGGGAGGTGGGAAGGGAGGAAAGGAGAGGGAGGTGGGAAGGGAGGAAGGAGAGGGGAGGTGGGAAGGGAGGAAGGGGAGGGGAGGTGGGAAGGGGGAAGGAGAGGGGGGGGAGGGAGGAAGGAGAGGGGAGGGGGGGAGGAAGGAGAGGGAGGTGGGAAGGGGGAAGGAGAGGGGAGGTGGGGAAAGGGAGAAGGAGAGGGGAGGTGGGAAGGGAGGAAGGAGAGGGAGGTGGGAAGGGAGGAAGGAGAGGGGAGGTGGGAAGGGGGGAAAAGGAGGGGGGAGGTGGGAGGGAGGAAGGAGAGGGGAGGTGGGGGAAGGGAGGAGGAGAGGGGGGGGGAGGGAGGAAGGAGAGGGGGGGGAAGGGAGGAAGGAGAGGGGAAGGGGAGGAAGGAGAGGGGGGTGGGAAGGGAGGCAGGAGAGGGGGGGGAGGGAGGAAGGAGAGGGGAGGTGGGAAAGGGGGGAAGGAGGGGGAGGTGGGAAGGGAGGAAGGAGGGGGGGGGAGGGAGGAAGGAGAGGGGAGGTGGGAGGGAGGAAGGAGGGGGGAGGGTGGGAGGGAGGAAGGAGGGGGGAGGTGGGAAGGGAGGAAGGAGGGGGGAGGTGGGAAGGGAGGAAGGAGGGGGGAGGTGGAAGGGAGGAAGGAGAGGGGAGGGGGAGGGAGGAAGGAGGGGGGAGGTGGGGAAAGGGGGGAAGGAGAGGGGAGGTGGGAAGGGAGGAGGGAGAGGGGAGGGGGGAGGGGGAAGGAGAGGGGAGGGGGGAGGGAAAGGAAGGAGAGGGGAGGTGGGAAGGAGGGGGAGGTGGGAAGGGAGGAAGGAGAGGGGGGGGAGGGAGGAAGGAGAGGGGAGGTGGGGGGGGAAAGGGAGGAAGGGGGGGGAGGTGGGAAGGGAGGAAGGAGAGGGGGGGGGAAAGGGGGGAAGGAGAGGGAGGGGGAAGGGAGGAAGGAGGGGAGGTGGGAAGGGGGAAGGAGAGGGGAGGTGGGAAGGGAGGAAGGAGGGGGGAGGTGGGAGGGAGGAAAGGGGAAAGGGGGGGGGAGAGGGAGGAGGAGGGGGGGGGAGGGAGGAAAGGGGAGGGGGGGGAGGTGGGGAAGGAGGAAGGGGAGGTGGAAGGGAGGAAGGAGGGGGGGAGGGGGAGGGGGGAAAGGGGGGAGGTGGGGGGGAGGAAGGAGAGGGGGGGGGAAGGGAGGAAGGGGAGGTGGGAAGGGAGGAAGGAGGGGGGAGGGGGAAGGGAAAGGAGGGGGGGGGGGGAGAGGAGGGGAAAGGAGGGGGAGGTGGGAAGGGGGGAAAGGGGGGGAGTGGAAAGGGAAAGGAGAGGGGGGGGAAGGGAGGAAGGAGAGGGAGGTGGGAAGGGAGGAAGGAGGGGGAGGTGGGAGGAAGGAGGGGGGAGGTGGGAAGGGAGGAAGGAGAGGGGGGGAGGGAGGAAGGAGAGGGGAGGAGGAAGGAGAGGGGAGGTGGGAAGGGAGGAAGGAGGGGGGAGGGAGGAAGGAGAGGGGGGGGGGGAGGGAGGAAGGAGGGGGGAGGGACGTGGAGGAGCCCGAGTTAGGTGTTGAACAACATATTAAACAAATATAAAGTGACACGATATCCGTTGAACTCTCTGCCGATTGGACTGATGGTTTTATTTGTTTTAGGGACAAAGAAAGAGAACAGTTCGGCATCTGACAATTTGTTAGTGTTAGCTTCGTACCGCCGAAGTGTCTTTGAATGCAATGCTGTTCGTAACAGCTATTTAGTAGAATGAACACATAAGGGTGCAGTCATGATTATTCGTGATGAAAAATTAACCATCATGATTATCTGAACTTTGTCTTGAGACAGAACGTAACAGTGTTATGACAATGTGTGTATCTTACAGAAATGACATAGATGATTCGCTCCATGTAGATCAATCCAAATAAAGCAGGCGACGTGGCCTGAAGTAGGGTGACGGCAGGCGGGCACTGAAGCCAGAGATTAGAAGCAGTTAGGAGACCGCTTAACGAACAGAAGAAACGCATTACCGCCCCAGTCCTTTTCTTCCAGTTCTTCGCTTCTTTTGGTGAGATGTTTTAAAATGTTCTTTTAGAAAGAACATTCTGTATGCTTGATTTAGCTGTGTTATATATTATGAATCCTATTATTTAAAAACGAAACAATTCGTGAAAAAGGATACATCACAGAAGCAAATGTTTCGATGTGTAGGACTTCAACAGGCAAAACAGTTGACTGTGACTTACGGGGGGGGGGACGAAGAACAAACAAGGAAGATTTACGCACTATGAGAAACAACAGTGGGAAGACACTGAAGAGAGTTGGAGAGCAGACGGCCTTTGGAGGATGAGCCCTGTCATTCAGTGTTTCGGGCCTGAAAACACATTACGCTCTGCGGGATCGAGTGGCATCCGAGCCACGATGCTAGAGCCCCATCTGCCGTGGCCTTTGACTGCTGGTGGGACTGGAGCTGTGCCTCATGGCTGGTCAAGCGCCTCAAGGCCAGGTCAGCTCCTGACTGACGACTTTGCCAGTTGGCTTTCGCGCACCTGTTGAAAGTTGGGATGTTTAAGCCCGGTGGGGTGTAGCTTTGATCGTCCTCGACCAGATCCAGCTTGAGATCTTCTTAGCCGAAGGACGAACGAAACGAAACGAAGAACAGGCAAGATTTACGCGTAACGGGAGACAAGCAGTAAAGAGTTAACAGTGGTTTCATTGAGAGAGCAAGTTTGAAAGAAGAGTGACTTAAGGGGCTGGGGGGGGGGGGGGGGGTGTAAGCGTGGGTGGGAGTTTGAAGCACGAGACTAAAAGCAGATTGATAAAACCCCTTAGCTCCCCCCGTCCTACTTCCTGCTCACTTGCTAAAGGACGCAATCCATGCCCTGGTTAGTCTCTGTCCATGGTTCTTTCAGAGCTGTTGAGATAACGCGGAAACATCTTAATGCACTTCTTCATCAAAGGGGGGAGAGAGAGAGGAGAGAGAGAGAGAGAGAGAGAGAGAGAGAGGAGAGGAGGAGAGAGAGAGGGAGAGAGCGATGGAAGGAGGGGGAGAGGGCGGTTGGAGCGGATGAAGCGAGATAATATTGTACAATGCCGGAGAAACCGTAGCAAACTGTTATAAGAAAAATAAGAAATACCGAAAGGAAAAAACAGAGCCAAGGAGCGAAAGACGGACAGATAGACAAACTGCAGGATATGAGGGAGAGTCGTCAAAAATTGAATAGTGAATAGAGATGGAAAAGACAAGACTACTGTCACCGACGATACACCAGCTTCTTCACACAAAATGTTTGTTCATAGCCGCGGTTCGTGCTGTTGCTGTTTATTGCTTCATCTTGGTGTGTGTGTGTGTGTGTGTGTTGTGTGTGTGTGGTGTGTGTGTGTGTGTGTCTGTCTGTCTGTCTGTCTGTCTGTCTGTCTGTTTTTGACGTTGATGTGGAAAGTAGAGGCGGTGGTAATAATGATACTGGTGTCCTGTGTCATTGTTGTTACTATCATTATTGGGTGTTTTTTTTTAGTATCATTATCATAAATAAAGGATCTTACCCACGAGCGAGCGTGGGAACTGGCCATTGCCCTTTGAAAGTGACATTTTATCCGATCAATGATGGCGAGTGGCATTTCACGACTGGCACGATGCATAGTATTGACGTGTTACCGGTCGGTTGCCGGTCCCAATCTAATAAGGATCCCCTTAATTACGGGACGTGTGACTCCCGACTCCGTGTAGACGGTGTGTCGAGGATAGAATGACTACCCCCTGTCTGTGTTGCGCCCCTCCCTTCTTCGCCCTCTCTCTCTCTCTCTCTCTCTCTCTCTCTCTCTCTCTCTCTCTCTCTCTCTCTCTCTCTCTCTCTCTCTCTCTTCCACCCCTCCGGCCCTAAACCCCAACTTCGCGAGTACCAATTAGGGGCCTAGTGGGTGAAGCCTTGTTCTCTTCAACCGGGTGTCTGCGTTCAGTCCCTGGTGGAGACAACAGCCAAGGTGGAGGAGACTTTCGGACCTGTGCGACGTCGACATGTGTGCAGGTTCCAACCTCTTCACATTCCTTAGAGCAAGAATTTGAACCGAGCTGTCGTACGTAAAACTGTACATGTAAAGCAGAAATAATTATAGATCGGATCATTCGCATATCACAAATCAACGTGTTTCTTTGATATTCCTGTGATCAGATAGAACGTCCAACACATTCAATCCAAACCACCGTTTGTAGAAGGGAAAGCCATCGTGTTCTGATGGGATGGATGATTCCCCCCCCCCCCCCCCCCCCCCCCCCCCCCCCCCCCCCCTCCCCAACGCAGAGGCCCCCCATTAAGTGGGTTACACCTCCCCAAAATCCGCCCGGCCCGCCTCCCCGACCCCGCCCCCCCGCCCCTACTTTTTTTTTCTATCTTAATCCAGCGCACTTTAAGGCGGATGGGTCGGCCATACGTGGTTCGAACTCGCTGCCAACCAGTCGGCTAGCCACGGGTGCCGGGAAAACGCATTTATTGGGCATGGTTATGTGGGCGCGTGGGTAGCATTTCTTGCACTTGGCGGGGGCGGCCCCCCTCAACCACCCCAGCGACAACGCCCCCGCAATCTTTTGCCCCGCTGCACCCCCCCCCACCCCCCCCCCCCCCCCCCCCCCCCCCCCCCCCCCCCCCCTCCCTTTTTTTTTTTTTTTTTAATCGTGACTGTTTGACACACTCCCGAAGACGCAGAATGGAATGGCTGCTTTAGGTGGGGTTTGAAAACGTCGCTGCAAACAAACCGTGCTAACCACGGCTGGCCGGTCGGTGTTGAAGCCCTGGTTTTACCCGGCTTTTACCCACCGTTCAAGTGGGTGGGCAGGCGGTAAGCATTTTTGGAGAGTTGAAGGGGGGGGGGGGGGGGGGGGGGGGGGGGGTTTCTGCGTATATATACCAGAAGACAATACGTTAAAATGAGCGGTGAAATGGGTGTTTCGGTACAGGACAGTGGTTGAAAACTAACGTGGTTCGAACTCGAAGTATATGACGCGCAACTCAGCTCTACCGCTGAGCCATCGTGGTGTCCGAAGGAAAATAGGTTTTAGTTGCTGCATTGTATTGTATCATGTGGCATTGCTGTATACTGTACTGTAACGCATCGTATTGTGGTGTAGCACTTTCTGCAATTCATTTATTGTATCATTTTGCATTGCTTGATACTGTACTGTAACGCATCGTATTGTGGTGTAGCACTTTCTGCAATTCATTTATTGTATCATGTGGCATTGCTGTATACTGTACTGTAACGCATCGTATTGTGGTGTAGCACTTTCTGCAATTCATTTATTGTATCATGTTGCATTGCTTGATACTGTACTGTAACGCATCGT
The DNA here is from genome assembly GCA_018398815.1 of Conus ventricosus. Classification (NCBI taxonomy): domain Eukaryota; kingdom Metazoa; phylum Mollusca; class Gastropoda; order Neogastropoda; family Conidae; genus Conus; species Conus ventricosus. Next base: position 3,186,584 of record CM031599.1, on the reverse strand, counting down.
ATTGTGGTGTAGCACTTTCTGCAATTCATTTATTGTATCATGTTGCATTGCTTGATACTGTACTGTAACGCATCGTATTGTGGTGTAGCGCTTTCTGCATTTCATTTATTGTATCATGTTGTATTGCTTTATACTGTACTGTAACGCATCGTATTGTAGTGTAGCGCTTTCTGCATTTCATTTATTGTATCATGTTGTATTGCTTTATACTGTACTGTAACGCATCGTATTGTGGTGTAGCGCTTTCTGCATTTCATTTATTGTATCATGTTGTATTGCTTTATACTGTACTGTAACGCATCGTATTGTGGTGTAGTGCTTTCTGTATTTCATTTATTGTATTCTGTGGCATTGTGCTGCGATGCACTACATTGAATCCTGTTGTGTTGTATCGCGTTGTATTGCATTGCAGACTGTTGTCTTTGTTGTATCGCGTTGTGTTGCATTGCAGACTGTTGTCTTTGTTGTATCGCGTTGTGTTGCATTGCAGACTGTTGTCTTTGTTGTATCGCGTTGTGTTGCATTGCAGACTGTTGTCTTTGTTGTATCGCGTTGTGTTGCATTGCAGACTGGTGTCTTTGTTGTATCGCGTTGTGTTGCATTGCAGACTGTTGTCTTTGTTGTATCGCGTTGTGTTGCATTGCAGACTGTTGTCTTTGTTGCATCGCGTTGTGTTGCATTGCAGACTGTTGTCTTTGTTGTATCGCGTTGTGTTGCATTGCAGACTGGTGTCTTTGTTGTATCGCGTTGTGTTGCATTGCAGACTGTTGTCTTTGTTGTATCGCGTTGTGTTGCATTGCAGACTGTTGTCTTTGTTGTATCGCGTTGTGTTGCATTGCAGACTGTTGTCTTTGTTGTATCGCGTTGTGTTGCATTGCAGACTGGTGTCTTTGTTGTATCGCGTTGTGTTGCATTGCAGACTGTTGTCTTTGTTGTATCGCGTTGTGTTGCATTGCAGACTGTTGTCTTTGTTGTATCGCGTTGTGTTATACGGAATGAAAGTGCGTTGCATTGTATCAGATGGCACTGTGTTGTGTGATGCACTGTGTTGTGTGATGCACTGTGTTGTGTGATGCACTGTGTTGTGTGATGCACTGTGTTGTGTGATGCACTGTGTTGTGTGATGCACTGTGTTGTGTGATGCACTGTGTTGTGTGATGCACTGTGTTGTGTGATGGCGCACTGGACTGGATTGCGTTTTCTTGTTGTATGGTCGTGTAATGCATTGCATTGTATGGCTTTGCATTTATTGCATTTCATGGTATTGTATTGTACTGTGTTGTACACCGTTACGGTCCCAACAATGTGTATTGTATTGCCTTATATTGTATCGTATTGTACTGCATTGTGTCATATTGTGTGCCAGCACCGTCGCAACAGATTCGAAGGAAATTCACGATGCCTTTCTAGGGGAGTACATGACGCCACCGTATGGCGCAGCCCGGTTTGTGTGTGTTTGGGTGTGTGTGGTGTGTGTGTGTGTGTGTGTGTGTGTGTGTGTGTGTGTGTGTGTGTGTGTGTGTGTTTGGGTGTGTGTGTGTGTGTGTGTGTGTGTGTGTGTGTGTGTGTGTGGTGTTGTTGTTGTTGTTGATCTCTGAAAGTGGAGTTTTACACAGATGGTGGCCTGGAACTGTATCACGAAGATTTCTTTAACGTGCTCAGATTGGACGCTATTTACCGAACTTTGATTTGTCATCTAGTCCTAAGCAGTACCCAGGGCAAAGTGTACACTGAATTCGATCCGGTCTTACATAGTAACTACGGCAAAGTGTTCGTTGAATTCGATCTGGTCCGTTAAAGCTTCTCCACCTCCTGTCATTCTCAGTCGAGTCAGGCTGCATTTTTTTCTTTCTTTGTGTCACAAACGTGTTACCATAACGACCATGGGTAATAGCAGAACTGGTGTACTATAGACACGCGGTAGGTGGACTTTCTCATCGATCTTCAGGGCTTTGGATCGAGTCCTGGCTGGGTTCAAATGTGGAATGGAATTTTTCCCCATCTCACACACTCTCCTAACATGAGCACAACTGTAAGTGGCTGATCTCATTTTTGTGTACGCGTACGAAAGATGGGATCAAAATTGTAAAGATCCTGCAATCTATATCGCAGTTTGATGGGTCACGGTAGAAACGCGTGAATATCCAGCGTGCAACGGCAGATTCCACAGGATAAGGGCTCTGGTATGCATCGCTGTTCCTGATTGAAATTGTGCGATGATCACTCAGACAGCATTAGCATCGCTTGATGGGTCTGTCACGGCACTCATACAAGTCACTGACTACAGGGGATAGTCAGAAGTAGAACAAGGGATTAGTAGAAATAGGGTGGTTGTGGGTTTTCTCTCACTGTAGAGTGACTGTGAAGTTCTGGGTGTGAATGTTTCCTCCGTACTGAAATATTGTCGATTACTTTCTCGTTCATTACTAACTGCCACGGTTTATTACTGTCATTGATATATTTGTTTATTTATTAATTCGTTATTTTTTCGTTGTGTTGTACTAAAGGATTTTTGTCACGCTGACTTTTGTGGTTAAGTGTTGTCATTGACCTGTGCATGTTTTTTTCTTTCGTGCGAAATGAGTTCCTTGTTTCCTCATTCCATACCGGCTTCCTTGCTTTGTTAATTGTTGTTATTGTTGTTAAAAGGCGAAATACAAGCGCAAAAATAAGTTTTTGACAGTAGGTTTTCTTCAGAAGTTGCAGACAAAAAAAAATGAAACAACAACAAACAAAAAATACTCTCCCAAGATAGTAGTCAGCATGAGAATGATTTGTTACTTGGTACTTTTATGACCGTTATTGTTGTGTTTGTTGCTGGAACTGGAAATCGTTCTTGTTTCCATAACATACTAGATTTGATTCTTAATGTGGAGAGTGAGTACAGTAGTGAAAGTTTTGTAACTGGAATGGACTCGACTGTCAGTGCTATCGTGCTATTTGTTTAATACCGCTTTTTTATGTTTTTTATTTTTATTTTAGCATTTACATAGTATTGAGTGAATTTGCTTTTTAACACGTGTGTAAATATGTGTGTGTGTGTGAGGGGGGGGGGGGATTTCAACATTGGAAGTTTTTCAGCAATTACAAGCACCAGCTTGACCAGACTTAGCATAATGATGAATAAGGTTAGACCCTTCCCAGTCGTCCCTTACATGCAGATGTCGCACAGTGGTGACCACTGTAAATCTTGTCTGTGAATAATAATGAAGTGATAAGATCTTTCCATCCCATGCATCAAGACGTCACCAACAGCCAACAGTGGTAACAGTTGTAAATCAGTGACTGACATTTTCGATGATATTTTCAATGCAACAAAATTGATATTTTCTTTAACATTGTGATCAGCTGCTGTTGTACACTGATGAACGACATTTTAACTGATACCATGTGCGATTACTGTAACATTTACTAAATTACATTCTGTCAAGATCAGACAGTTCAGTGTATTTTCCACCGAAAGGTGCAGATGCAGATAGTCATGTGACGAAATACAGAATTGATGGACCAGACGTAGATATATCTTGCCAAATGCGGTTAAGTAAGACTATTTCGGTTTAATATTTATGGAGAATCGAGTAAAGCTATACTGAAGCAGCAAATGATATGCATGCATACGAGCAAAGCTACACTGAAGCAGCAAATGATATGCATGCATACAAAAGGTTCATGTAGGCTATCTACCAATATGGATTTCAAAGTTTTTGATGATCTTTATCAGTAATACGTCGTTGGCCTGTCTTGTTAATGAAAGGAGAATTGATACCAAAGTGTGGAACTGAATAGATTGTCTAACTGTGATAAGGAGAGCACAGGAATGAAGCCTTAGCAGGCGCTTGTTGTGTAAACAGGAAACAGAAAAGGTTCTCTTCGCTGGCCACAGACATGGAGCCGTGAAAGGTGCCCGTTGTATATGAGCTGAGACAGACAAAACATTCACCTCCTTGGCTTTTGCTTGTCAGCACAATTAGAACCAGCTGAAGTCCTTTGCGCCGTGCGCCAAGGAGGAGAGCGGGGTGGGGGGGGGGGGGGGGGGTGGCGCTGTGTTAGACGAGTTGGTGGCATATAAAATGTGTCCAGCACCTTACATGTTAGCGATGTAAAATTTGGCTAAGCGGAAAGGCGGTCATACAGTTGTTGTTTTTTTGTCTGTCTGTCTGTCTGTCTGTCTCTGTCTCTGTCTCTGTCTCTATCTCTGTCTCTCTCTCTCTCTCTCTCTCTCTCTCTCTCTCTCTCTCTCTCTCTCTCTCTCTCTCTCTCTCTCTCTCTCTCTCTCTCTCTCTCTCTCATGTGGTGGTGGTGAATGTGTGTGTGGTGTGTGTTCGTAAATATGTATGTATGTTTGAACTTAATCTTGCTATCCCCATTTGTCCCACCCACCCTTGACCTGTCATTGCTCTGTGGCCTGTAGTCATGATTCGTGAGTGCAACGGGCATCCCATCTCTCCGTTGTCATGTGATGGCCGACAACTCGGCACAGTGGCTAGCGCGCGCTCATTATGGCCTGGTTTGATCAGCCTTTATGGAAGTCGGTGTTGATGCGACAGAAAATGAAGAACATATTGTGGGTGAGAGAGAGAGAGAGAGAGAGAGAGAGAAGAGAGAGAGAGAGAGAGAGAGAGAGCATGCGCGTGCACGTGCGCCCGCACGTGCATATTTTTGTTGGTGGTGTGCTGTTGTTTCTCTGGCAGCATACGACCATGATGACATGTCTGGAAGGTCCCTGTGTGCAGGGCTGACCTTCTGGTGCAGCTGACGTTGAAATTCTTGTCGCGGCTGTATGGTTTAGGTTGATACTGGTGGGGATGTATGGTTTAGGTTGATACTGGTGGGGCTGTATGGGTTAGGTTGATCCTGGTGGGGCTGTATTGTTGAGGCATTCTGGTGAAAATCACAGCACATTGTCGCGGCTGTATGGTTTAGGTTGATACTGGTGGGGCTGTATGGTTTAGGTTGATACTGGTGGGGCTGTATGGTTTAGGTTGATACTGGTGGAGCTGTATGGTTTAGGTTGATACTGGTGGGGGCTGTAATGTTGAGGCATTCTGGTGAAAATCACAGCACATTGTCACGGCTGTATGGTTTAGGTTGATGCTGGTGGGGCTGGGGCTGTATGGTTTAGGTTGTTTACTGGTGGGGCTGTATGGTTTAGGTTGGTACTGGTGGAGCTGTATGGTTTAGGTTGATACTGGGGGGGCTGTATTGTTGAGGCAGTTGGTGAAAATCACAGCACATTGCTTTCTGACCTGGCTCCATTCCTTCTGTGTGACAATGAGTCATCTGACCCCTCGAAAACCCCAAGGCCATTTTTAGCAAGTTGTCTCTAGCTTTCCTTCTTTTATGTTTATTTTGTTTTCAACAGAACTTATTATCTTGAGCCCATGTGTTTCTTTACACAGATATTTTCTTGTGACCCTCTTCCTACTACTGGGAAAAAGGTCCGTCGGTTTTAAACAGTTTTAATCATTTTAAGTTTTGCAATTGTTTCAATTAAAAGACGAACAGCAGAACAGCAAAAATGAACATAAAAAAGTCCAGACTGGTCAAAATGGATACACTAATGTGTGTGTGTGTGTGTGTGTGTGTGTGTGTGTGTGTGTGTGCGTGTTGCGTGGGGTGCGTGCGTGTGTGCGTGTGTGTGTGTGTTTGTTTGAAGTCTGTAAACAACATTAAACAACAGTAAGCAAAAACTATTTAATCTAATAATTAAAGAAAAACTCCGAGGATAGATTTTGAACTCGGGGTAGGAAATAGTGTCGCCTGACACCGCGCAGTCACGAAACTGGCCTGATTTCAAGTCGTGTAACTCTATCCTCCATCCCCGCGAGTCAGTTGTCCTTGATGCATGGCAAGTTTGGTGAAATACAAACGCAGAGAGACTGCCGGGCCGTCGGTTGATTTGTGGGTTTTCAAAAGTGGAAATTGATTTTGGAACATATCTTTTTAATGCTTGGGTACTTTGCAGTAAACACTTGAACTGTGAAATTTTAACCTCTCGAGCTTCCTCTCTCTCTCTCTCTCTCCTCTCTCTCTCTTCCTCTCTCTTCTCTCTCTTTGAACTGTGAAATTTTAACTTCTCGAGCTTCTCTCTCTCTCTCTCTCTCTTCTCTCTCTCTCTCTCTCCCCCTCTCTCTCCCTCCTCCACTCTCTCTCTCTCTCTCTCTCTCTAATATTCCATTGTTCTGATTTCAGATAATTGTTCAGACAACATGTTATAGGAATCCTTCTGTTTTGTTATTTGTCGTTTCACAATTTACACAGTTATTCAAGGCTTGACTTCAAACCTGCACTGACTGCCTCCAAAGTAATGGGAAAACATTTACATCATTATCTCGTCACATAAAAGAGATGAAATTTTAACAATGACCTAATGTTCAAGAAAGGCGTTGATCGGTAGAAAGGAGCTGTGAGCTATTAACTTTACAGCCGAAAGACTCCAATGAGGTCAAGTGATATGTTAGGTATAAAATGAATTTAGATACATATTCTTATGAAATGAATTAATAATTTTTGCAGCTGAAAAACCACAACGTCAAGTGATATATTAGGTATTACATATATTCAAATAAGCGTTCTCATGAAATTGCCATGAAACGGTTATTAAACCATTTCATCGGCTGAAAAAACATCAACGGAGAAAAACTGGATAACTAAGTGAACAGATTAATCCAGCTGCCAGGTGTAAAACCAGACGTTCACCAAACTATAAATTTGTTAGCCTCTCACTGGAGACAAAGGAGAAGCAGTGTGGAGGTAGTTAGCCTCTCACTGGAGACAAAGGAGAAGCAGTGTGGAGGTAGTTAGCCTCTCACTGGAGACAAAGGAGAAGCAGTGTGGAGGTAGTTAGCCTCTCACTGGAGACAAAGGAGAAGCAGTGTGGAGGTAGTTAGCCTCTCACTGGAGACAAAGGAGAAGCAGTGTGGAGGTAGTTAGCCTCTCACTGGAGACAAAGGAGAAGCAGTGTGGAGGTAGTTAGCCTCTCACTGGAGACAAAGGAGAAGCAGTGTGGAGGTAGAAATGGAAAGGATTGGGGATCGCAGGAGGAAGGGAGAGGATGCCAGAGGGCGGGATGGGGGGGGGGGGGGATCAAGCTATCATTGTGACGCAGAATTTGATCTTTCCGTCAAACAGAAAGGTAACGTGGAGCGTGACAGTGATTAGTTTTACGTTTCTTCGTCTGTGATGACATCAGGCGACGACCAAGATGGGGAAGGAGGGGACATACATACATACGTACATACATACATACATACATACATATCAATTACTTTAATGCATCAACTTGTCAAATCAACAACAATGCACAGTAGTCCAGATTGCAGGCGCATCGATAAAGTTATCTTTCACATACTCTCTCTCTCTCTTCTCTCTCTCTCCTCTCTCTCTCTCTCTCTCTCTCTCTCTCCTCTCTCTCTCTCTCTCTCTCTCTCTCTTCTCTCTCTTCTATTCCCCTCTTTCTCTCTCTGTCCTCACGCCCTTTCTCTCTCGGCTGGCTCCAATTCTTTGTCTGTCAGTGCTTTAGTCAGCTGATACTATTTAATGCACAGTTTGAAAGTCATCATCTGTCAGTTTCAATGCTGGTTCATGAGGTGATTCCGCCTTGACCAAAACACGCGGAGACCCAATCATGACAGACATGCTCAAGTATTTTGCGAGTTGTTTACATTTTGTTATTTTACATACATACATACATACATACATACAATACATACATACATACATAAAAATACAAATACATTAAGGATCTCCACCATTCACTTCCACGCACCGTCTCTGGCTGGGCTCATGGTTAGTGTCGGTCTTGTGAACAACACGCCACAGATTGGAATATGCACCATAGCTCTCTGTACAACCCATGTCAGCGTTCTGAGGCTTGGCATAATAACACTGAGCCATAGAATGAACTTGCACTGAAAGTAGCTCACGCTGTACAACACACACACACACACACACACACACACACACACACACACACACACACACACACACACACTCTTACACACACACACACACACACACACACACACACACACACACACACACACACACACACACACTCACACACCGCCACCACCACCACCACCAACTACCCCTTTCCCCAATATTTCGCTTAATTTCAAGGGTCGATGACCTGGCTGACGATCTGGGAGCTCAGTAACAAGAAGAGACCAGACTCCAGTCCTCATAACTCGCCGTGATCCTGTCTTTGCGCCAGTTGGTCTTCCCCACGAGTCCGTCCCTTTCTTTTCATTTCAACTTGCCAGCTCAGAACCACCTAGCGTATGTCTTGACCGGTGTCGTATATAATGCTGTCGCTCATAAAATCGTGTCGCAGCGACAGTATTTCCCGGGAAATACTGCATTTTATG
>CM031599.1:3170715-3175715 GCA_018398815.1 Conus ventricosus | reverse complement strand
TAGGGAGAAATGAGGAGTATGTGAGTGCGGACATGGAGAGGGGGTGGTGTCAGACGAGGAGGAAGGATGACAAGAGGAGGGGAGTGTGAGGTGGGAACGGGTGAGGGGAGAGGGAGCAGAGGAAGGTGTGAGACGTAAGAAGTGGAGTCAAGAGGTTGATGGAGGCGCGCAGGGAGCAAGAGTGAGTGATGAGAGGGATGGTGGGAGGAGAGGGAGACAAAAAAGGGAAGAGGGGACGGGAGACAGATTGAGGAAGAGGAGCAAAGGAGGAGGAGGGAGACAAGAGGAGGAGGAGAGGGAGACAAGAGGAGGAGGAGAGGGAGACAAGAGGAGGAGAGAGGGAGACGAGGGAGGAGAGGGAACAAGAGGAGGAGGAGAGGGAGACAAGAGGAGGAGGAGAGGGAGAAAAGGGAGGAGGAGGAAGGGAGACAAGAGGAGGAGGAGAGGGAGACAAGAGGAGGAGGAGAGGGGAGACAAGGAGGAGGGGGAGGAGGAGGGAGGGAGACAGAGGAGGAGGGGGAGGCAAGAGGAGGGGGAGGGGGGGGACAAGAGGAGGGGAGGGGAGACAAGAGGAGGGGGGGGAGACAAGAGGAGGAGGGGAGAGGGGGGAGACAAGAGGAGGGGGAGGGAGACAAGAGGAGGAGGAGAGGGAGACAAGAGGGGGAGGAGACAAGAGGAGGAGGAGGGGAGACAAGAGGAGGAGGAGAGGGAGACAAGAGAGGAGGGAGAAGAGGAGGAGGGGGGAGACAAGGGGAGGGGCGAGGAGGAGGGAGGGAGACAAGAGGGGAGGGAGGAGGAGGGAGAGGGACAAGAGGAGGAGGAGAGGGAGACAAGAGGAGGAGGAGAGGGAGACAGAGGAGAGGGAGACAAGAGGAGGAGGAGAGGGAGACAAGAGGAGAGGGAGACAAAGAGAGGAGAGGAGGAGAGGGAGACAAGAGGAGGAGGAGAGGGAGACAAGAGGAGGAGGAGAGGGAGACAAGAGGAGGAGGAAGTAAGATCAGGTGAAAACAAAGAAACGAGCAAGCAAACATATCGGAAAGCAGATAAACAAAGAAGACAACGACAAACGATCAGTTGGGGGGGGGGGGGGGGGGGGGATTAGGAGAAGATCAGCTGTGTTTTGGCCATTGTGAACCGTTAACGGGAAAGAGGAGACCTCACCCACCATCACCACCAGTCCCTCCTTTCCCTTTCAACCTCCCCTCCCCCCACCCCCACCCACCCTCTCGTCCGGTATCAGTTCCCCAGTCATAGGGCATGCACTCCAGCGCTCCTGGTAGAGAAACAAGATCCATGAGAAAGCGAGAGGAAATGGAAAGAAATTGGGGTGGGGGCTGCGCTGGTTGTAGGAGAGGGCTGAGGGGTGGGCATAGAGAGAAAGAGAAGAGTTCGTGTGAGAGAGGGGGTGTTGGGGACGCGAGGGGGCTTGTGTTGGGGGGGGGGGGGGGGTCTAAAAGGGAGACGGGAGACAGCGTGGACAGAGGTGGAAAGAAGGAAGGGGAGAGGGGGCACATAGAAAGAGGGGCGAAGGGGGGGGTAGAGGTAGAGCAGCACGTAGAGAGAGCGAGGTGAGGAGACGCAGAGAGAGGAAGGGGAAACAAAGGTGGGTAGACACAGCACTTCCATGCCCGTCATACACCTGCAGATGATTCGGTCATCCTCTCTACCTCCAAAGCTGGGTTGCCAAATGCGTGAAAGTAAACTTTATGATTAATACAACCAGTGGGGACTTTGAATCCATCAAGTAAGAAAATCTAGAACTGTCATTTTCACCCAAACAGATCCTAGTATGCTCAAATGCTTCTTGTTATTGAAGTACGCTGTAGGCCCAATGCCAAACAGACCACAAACCGGTACAAAGAAAAATAAGTAATCTACAAGCGCGCAGGATCATCTTGCAAAGCGAGGAAATGAAACATTGCGCGCCGTGAGACGTCCGGGTTCAGAGTTGGGACAGGCATAAGGCTTACCACACCAATTACCAACTTACGGCATTGAGGTACGGTTTCTGTGCCCAGATTACAACATCAACAGCTCACATGTCTCTGCCCCTGTCCCTCAGCGCTTATCACGTGAGTTCTCTCATAAAATATACTGTGAATCCATGCTGATCGATTAGGACGACGTAAGAAGACAATGCATCTCCCAACATCAGCAGAGCCTGCTCGTTTCCCTGTCAGCCTTCAAACACTAAACCAAACACCGAACTTCTGGTCACACACAACGAATGCGGACAGTACGCCCCACCTCAGTTTTGTAATGGCGTGCATCTGAATATGGAAAGATGTACTAATCGGCGAGAAGGCATACCTCATGTGATGTACAAAATGGGCGTAAATCATCTCTGTGACAACCCGCCAATCAGGCCTTGCAATCCTGGGAGTGTGCCATGTAAGAAAATAGAGTATAAAAAGATAGACGTCTGGAAACGAACAAGCAAAGAAAGACAAGAAGAAACTGCTCTTTAAGGCCACATTTTACCACGGAATTACCTGGCTTCACCGGCCCTATATAACAAGGGTACAAAATTCCAAACAAAGACGCGAACTTAACGGACTTCACGTCAATGGTCACAGCTTTTAAAAATGTAGGTCGATACAAGAATAGCATGAGAGAAGATGCTGGGCATGTGGTGTGGTTGAAGATTAAATGCATTTTCCAGACAGCTGCCCCAGATGCAAGCTCTTAACAGAAAGGCTGTCTCGTGATACACCGAGTGAAATGTTTTGCAATGACGATCTACAACTCCATGCAAAGTACGGCCAATGACTGCATGAATATGAAGACAATAACTCCCACCGCAGCCGAGCCAATATAAATCATGGGTAGAGAGCATAAAACATGACCTGTCTTGATCTTATGTCATTACCATGCTGTGTCTGAGGACCCTTGACGGTTCTCGTGACAGAGCCGGAGACAGATGGAGAGGACGGGACGGGGGGGGGGGGGGGGCACAGACAAAGGAGGGGTGGATAGGGGAAAAGAGAGGGTGGAATAGAGATGAAAGACATACGGACAGGGAAGGGGGAAAGGGGCAGAAGGAGAAGAGAGAAAGTGGACTCGGGGAGGGGGTGGGGAAGAGAGGGAGGCACACACATGGAGTTGGGGATAGGTAGAGGTTGACGGAGAGAGAGATAGAATGGAGAGTAGAGATAAAGAGAGGGAGGGGTGACACATGGAGGGTGTGCACAGACGGAGACATGGAGAGACGGAGAGAATTGAGGGGAGGGGAATGGGGGAGAGAGAAGATAGAACGAGATGGGGAGGGGGGGGGGGGGAGTGTTGACAGAAAGAGTAGACCGGAACAGACGAAGAGGAAAAGAGACTGGAGAGGATGGACATAAGAGGTACAAACAGATAGGAGAGATAGAGGAGAGAGGATGGACATAAGAGGTACAAACAGATAGGAGAGATAGAGGAGAGAGGATGGACATAAGAGGTACAAACAGATAGGAGAGAGAGAGGAGAGAGGATGGACATAAGAGGTACAAACAGATAGGAGAGAGAGAGGAGAGAGGATGGACATAAGAGGTACAAACAGATAGGAGATAAGAGGAGAGGGATGGACATAAGAGGTACAAACAGATAGGAAGATAGAGGAGAGAGGAAGGTAAGATAAAGAGGTACAAACAGATAGGAGAGATAGAGGAGAGAGGACAGGGTAGAGGATGGACATAAGAGGTACAAACAGATAGGAGATAGAGGAGAGAGGACAGGGTAGAGGATGGACATAAGAGGTACAAACAGATAGGAGATAGAGGAGAGAGGACAGGGTAGAGGATGGACATAAGAGGTACAAACAGATAGGAGATAGAGGAGAGAGGACAGGGTAGAGGATGGACGTAAGAGGTACAAACAGATAGGAGAGATAGAGGAGAGAGGACAGGGTAGAGGATGGACACAAGAGGTACAAACAGATAGGAGAGTAGAGGAGAGAGGACAGGGTAGAGGATGGACAAAGAGGTACAAACAGATAGGAGATAGAGGAGAGAGGACAGGGTAGAGGATGGACACAAGAGGTACAAACAGATAGGAGATAGAGGAGAGAGGACAGGGTAGAGGATGGACACAAGAGGTACAAACAGATAGGAGATAGAGGAGAGAGGACAGGGTAGAGGATGGACACAAGAGGTACAAACAGATAGGAGATAGAGGAGAGAGGACAGGGTAGCGGAAGGGAGGCTGAAAAAAAAGCGGGGAAAAACGGAAAAAGAGATGCACGGAGTGAGAGAAGAGGAGTTTAGGTCTGCGCAGTAGGTCGGTCAAAACATTAATCAACTCTTAATTTCCTGCAGACATACTGTGAACACGATTTACTCGCAGCACATTTCAACCAAAGTAGCTCAGGGGCGCGCGCGCACACACACACACACACACACACACACACACACACACGTGTGTGTGTGTGTGTGTGTGTGTGTGTGTGTGTGTGTTTAATCACACGAGAGGCAGAGGTGCTGCTTGGAGAAGACGTGCATAATTTACGTAAACAACCTGCCAAAATGTGAAAGAGATCACCGTGCGTCCTGTTTTCATGTGTAGAATACCATGGCGGTTTTGTCTTGAATTCAGTGTGTTCGTTTTGTTTTTCCCAAACAATGTTGGTAATAACTATTGTGTGTTGAACCATTCCAGAGACAAACAGTTCATTACGCTTTCATATTCCTTTCCTCCTTTCATTCATTCAGGTAACAAAGTCACCGCACAGCATATTATGTACAACATATCATGTACACGTGGGAAACAACATGTTTTAAAATGTTTGCAGAAAGAAGGGTTTGTAAGCTATGATTTCCAAGCGGCCATGCGCAAAGATTTCGGCAAAGTGGATGGCGGTGACTTCCAAACAGTTTTGGGCGTCCAAGCTAATTTAAAACCCACCGAACAATTTTAGGTGTGGTTTTGGATTTTTTTGTTTGTTTTGTTTTTGTTTTTGGGTCCAGTTTTTGACAAGGGTAGGCACGCTCCGAATGGCTGAAAAGGTACAGAGAGAGAGAGAG
>CM031599.1:3112864-3165615 GCA_018398815.1 Conus ventricosus | reverse complement strand
TCTCTCTCTCTCTCTCTCTCTCTCTCTCCCCACACACACACACACATGCACACACACACTGTCTCTCTCTCTCTCTCTCTCCTCTCTCTCTCTCCTCTCTCTCTCTCTCTCTCTCTCTCTCATCTACTCTCTCTCTCCCCACACACACATGCACACACACTCTCTCTCTTTCTCTCTCTCTTTCCTCCTCCTCCCTCTCTCTCTCTCTTCTCCTCTCTCTCTCTCTCTCTCTCTCTCTCTCAGTCAAACTAGTGACGGTGCAGAGAACACAAATCAGGGACGAAAGAGTTCAAAGCAACACCTTTCCCCGACACCGATGTCCCCACCCCCCACCGCTGTCCCCACCCCCCACCCTTAATCCCCCACCTTACGAGCGCCGTTCATCGCCGGTGTACTGACAGCAGTCTAACGACTAGTTATTTCTCGCCGCCAAACATCCCTCCCTGACGCTACCGTCCGCTCCCCTCACACATCAAACCTCGTAGATCGTCCAGTAATTGGGCAGGGCCGTCTGTTGGGATCACACTATATACATCCTGGGTGGCTCAGCCGTTAGCAGAAGCAATGACGTGCATTTGTGCTGCGAACGCGGCCACTTTGTCTGCTGCAGCGCGATGTCGTCATTAATCGTAGTCGTTTGATGTTGTCGTTATTAGTTGTCGCCTTTTGTCATTATCATTGGTGGTCGCCCGGTGACGACTGTACTGACGGTCGCCTGTTGTCGTTATTGTTACGTGTTCCTCCGATGTCGTCCTTATTAGAGGTCGTTGTCGTTATTATTAGTGATAGCCTGTTGTCGTTATTGTTAGTATTCCTCCGATGTCGTCCTTATTAGAGGTCGTTGTCGTTATTATTAGTGATAGCTGTTGTCGCTTGTTGTTATTAAAGGTGGTCGCCCAATGTCGTCCTTATTAGTGGTCGTCTGTTGTCATTATTACTAGCGATCGCCCGATCACGTCCTTATTTGTGGTCGTCTGTTGTTGTTCTCAGTGGTCGCCCATACTCGTCATTATTAGTGGTCGTCTGTTGTCATTATTACTAGCGATCGCCCGATCAGCGTCCGTTCATTATCTGTGTGCGATCGTCTGTTGTCTTATTATTACTAGCGATCGCCCGATCACGTCCTTATTTGTGGTCGTCTGTTGTCATTATTACTAGCGATCGCCCGATCACGTCCTTATTTGTGGTCGTCTGTTGTCATTATTACTAGCGATCGCCCGATCACGTCCTTATTTGTGGTCGTCTGTTGTCATTATTACTAGCGATCGCCCGATCACGTCCTTATTTGTGGTCGTCTGTTGTCATTATTACTAGCGATCGCCCGATCACGTCCTTATTTGTGGTCGTCTGTTGTCATTATTACTAGCGATCGCCCGATCACGTCCTTATTTGTGGTCGTCTGTTGTCATTATTACTAGCGATCGCCCGATCACGTCCTTATTTGTGGTCGTCTGTTGTCATTATTACTAGCGATCGCCCGATCACGTCCTTATTTGTGGTCGTCTGTTGTCATTATTACTAGCGATCGCCCGATCACGTCCTTATTTGTGGTCGTCTGATGTTGTGAATAGTTGTCGGCCTGTGTCGCCCATATTAGTAGTCGCCTGTTGCCGTTATTATGAGCGGTAGCGTGTTGTCATTGTTGTTAGTGTTGGCCTGTTATTATTAGTGATCGCCCGATGACTTCATTGTTTAGTAGTCGCCTGTTGCCGTTATTATGAGCGGTAGCGTGTTTTCATTATTGTTAGTGTTGGCCTGTTATTATTAGTGATCCCCCGATGACTTCATTGTTTAGTGGTCGCCTGTTGCCGTTATTATGAGTGGTAGCGTGTTGTCATTATTGTTAGTGTTGGCCTGTTATTATTAGTGATCACCCGATGACTTCATTGTTTAGTGGTCGCCTGTTGCCGTTATTATGAGCGGTAGCGTGTTTTCATTATTGTTAGTGTTGGCCTGTTATTATTAGTGATCCCCCGATGACTTCATTGTTTAGTGGTCGCCTGTTGCCGTTATTATGAGTGGTAGCGTGTTGTCATTATTGTTAGTGTTGGCCTGTTATTATTAGTGATCCCCCGATGACTTCATTGTTTAGTGGTTGCCTGTTGTTATTATGAGCGGTAGCGTGTTGTCATTAATGTTAGTGTTGGCCTGTGATTATTAGTGATCCCCCGATGACTTCATTGTTTAGTGGTCGCCTGTTGCCGTTATTATGAGTGGTAGCGTGTTGTCATTATTGTTAGTGTTGGCCTGTTATTATTAGTGATCCCCCGATGACTTCATTGTTTAGTGGTTGCCTGTTGTCGTTATTATGAGCGGTAGCGTGTTGTCATTGTTGTTAGTGTTGGCCTGTTATTATTAGTGATCGCCCGATGACTTCATTGTTTAGTAGTCGCCTGTTGCCGTTATTATGAGCGGTAGCGTGTTTTCATTATTGTTAGTGTTGGCCTGTTATTATTAGTGATCCCCCGATGACTTCATTGTTTAGTGGTCGCCTGTTGCCGTTATTATGAGTGGTAGCGTGTTATTATTGTTAGTGTTGGCCTGTTATTATTAGTGATCCCCCGATGACTTCATTGTTTAGTGGTCGCCTGTTGCCGTTATTATGAGCGGTAGCGTGTTTTCATTATTGTTAGTGTTGGCCTGTTATTATTAGTGATCCCCCGATGACTTCATTGTTTAGTGGTCGTCTGTTGCCGTTATTATGAGTGGTAGCGTGTTGTCATTATTGTTAGTGTTGGCCTGTTATTATTAGTGATCCCCCGATGACTTCATTGTTTAGTGGTTGCCTGTTGTCGTTATTATGAGCGGTAGCGTGTTGTCATTAATGTTAGTGTTGGCCTGTGATTATTAGTGATCCCCCGATGACTTCATTGTTTAGTGGTCGCCTGTTGCCGTTATTATGAGTGGTAGCGTGTTGTCATTATTGTTAGTGTTGGCCTGTTATTATTAGTGATCCCCCGATGACTTCATTGTTTAGTGGTTGCCTGTTGTCGTTATTATGAGCGGTAGCGTGTTGTCATTATTGTTAGTGTTGGCCTGTTATTATTAGTGATCCCCCGATGACTTCATTGTTTAGTGGTTGCCTGTTGCCGTTATTATGAGCGGTAGCGTGTTGTCATTATTGTTAGTGTTGGCCTGTTATTATTGGTGATCCCCCGATGACTTCATTGTTTAGTGGTTGCCTGTTGCCGTTATTATGAGTGGTAGCGTGTTGTCATTATTGTTAGTGTTGGCCTGTTATTATTAGTGATCCCCGATGACTTCATTGTTTAGTGGTTGCCCGTTGTCGTTATTATGAGCGGTAGCGTGTTGTCATTATTGTTAGTGTTGGCCTGTTATTATTAGTGTTCGCCCGATGACTTCATTGTTTAGTAGTCGCCTGTTGCCGTTATGAGCGGTAGCGTGTTGTCATTATTGTTAGTGTTAGCCTGTTATTATTAGTGATCGCCCGATGACTTCATTGTTTAGTAGTCGCCTGTTGCCGTTATTATGGGCGGTAGCGTGTTGTCATTATTGTCAGTGTTAGCCTGTTATTATTAGTGATCGCCCGATGACTTCATTGTTTAGTGGTTGCCTGTTGTCGTTATTATTTTGTGGACGTCTGATATCGTCCTTGTTAGTGGTGGTATCTTGTTACTATTAATTGTCATCCGATGTCGTCTTCATTAGTGGTCGTCTCTTGTTACTTTTAGTTGTCATCCGATGTCGTCTTCATTAGTGGTCGTCTCTTGTTACTATTAGTTGTCATCCGATGTCGTCTTCATTAGTGGTCGTCTCTTGTTACTGTTGATTGTCATCTGTTGTCGTCATTATTAGTGGTCGTCTCTTGTTATTAATTGTCATCCGATGACGTCTTCATTAGTGATCGTCTCTTGTTACTATTAATTGTCATCCGATGTCGTCTTCATTAGTGGTCGTCTCTTGTTGCTATTAATCGTCATCCGATGTCGTCTTCATTAGTGGTCGTCTCTTGTTACTATTAATTGTCATCTGATGTCGTCCTTATTAGTGGTCGTCTCTTGTTGCAATTAATTGTCATCCGATGTCGTCTTCATTAGTAGTCGTCTCTTGTTACTATTAATTGTCATCCGATGTCGTCTTCATTAGTGGTCGTCTCTTGTTACTATTAATTGTCATCTGATGACGTTATTATTAGTGGTCGTCTCTTGTTACTATTAATCGTCATCCGATGTCGTCTTCATTAGTGGTCGTCTCTTGTTACTATTAATTGTCATCCGATGTCGTCTTCATTAGTGGTCGTCTCTTGTTACTATTAATTGTCATCCGATGACGTTATTATTAGTGGTCGTCTCTTGTTACTATTAATCGTCATCCAATGTCGTCCTTATTAGTGGTCGTCTCTTGTTACTATTAATCGTCATCTGATGTCTTCATTAGTGGTCGGGTCTTGTTACTATTAATTGTAATCCGATGTCGTCCTTATTAGTGGTCGTCTCTTGTTACTATTAATTGTCATCCGATGTCGTCTTCATTAGTGGTCGTCTCTTGTTACTATTAATTGTCATCTGATGTCCTTATTAGTGCTCGTCTCTTGTTACTATTAATTGTCATCCGATGTCGTCTTCATTAGTGGTCGGGTCTTGTTACTATTAATTGTCATCTGATGTCGTCCTTATTATTGGTCGTCTCTTGTTACTATTAATTGTCATCCGATGTCGTCTTCATTAGTGGTCGTCTCTTGTTACTGTTGATTGTCATCTGGTGTCGTCATTATTAGTGGTCGTCTCTTGTTACTGTTAATTGTCATCCGATGTCGTCCTTACTAGTGATCGTCTCTTGTTACTGTTAATCGTCATCTTATGTCGTCCTTATTAGTGGTCGTCTCTTGTTACTGTTAATTGTCATCCGATGTCGTCATTATTAGTGGTCGTCTCTTGTTACTAATTAATCGTCATCCGATGTCGTCCATATTAGTGGTCGTCTCTTGTTACTGTTAATTGTAATCCGATGTCGTCCTTATTAGTGGTCGTCTCTTGTTACTATTAATTGTCATCCGATGTCGTCTTCATTAGTGGTCGTCTCTTGTTACTATTAATTGTCATCCGATGTCGTCCTTATTTGTGGTCGTCTCTTGTTGCTATTAATTGTCATCGATGTCGTCTTCATTAGTGGTCGTCTCTTGTTACTATTAATTGTCATCCGATGTCGTCTTCATTAGTGGTCGTCTCTTGTTACTATTAATTGTCATCCGATGTCGTCCTTATTTGTGGTCGTCTCTTGTTGCTATTAATTGTCATCCGATGTCGTCCTTATTAGTGGTCGTCTCTTGTTCCTATTAATTGTCATCCGATGTTGTCCTTATTAGTGGTCGCTTGTTGTTGTTAGTGGTCGACTGTTATCATTTATGGTTGTGTGTTGTTATTATTAGTGGTCATATGTTCGGGTGATTATAATGGTCGCCTGTTGTTGTTATTATTAGTGGTTGACTGTTGTTTTCGTTATTAGGTTTTGCCCAATTCTGTCTTTGTCAGTTGTCGTATTGTTCGTCTTTCGTTGCTTTGTAAATAGAATTAAGGACCAGGTCTGATCGAGTCTAGATTACCTGTCTGTCTGTCTGTCTGACAGTCGGTCTTCATGTCCATCTCATTCAGTGTGTATCGGTGTGCATGTTCGTGCGCATGCGCGCGTGTTTGTTTGCTTGCTTGTTTTCCTTATTTATAAAGGCGATTTACCAACTACGACAAAGAAGCAGAAGAGCACACAAAACAAAGTGTGAAGTAACGACGATTTATTGCACGACACAAAACAGGACAAGAAATTTTCGGCAAAATGCCTTCCTCAGCGACAAACAAAAAAATACAGACATAAACATGCACAATACTCCCCTTGTGAAGTCAAAGTCTTCTGACTTTGACTTCACAAGGGGAGTATTGTGCATGTTTATGTCTGTATTTTTTTTTTTTTTTTTTTTTGTCGCTGGGGAAGGCATTTTGCCGAAAATTTCTTGTCCTGTTTTGTGTCGTGCAATAAATCGTCGTTACTTCACACTTTGTTTTGTGTGCTCTTCTGCTTCTTTGTCGTGTTTCAGTAACGCCGCAGTTTGTTTCATTTGCGATTTAGCAACTAGTCAAAAACCTACAAAGTGGGTTTGTTTTCCGTTTTCCCACTTTTTTTTACCCATTTTATTTTCGCATAGATCCAGGTACCTCTGGAAGTATTTTGAAATGATGTAGCGCTTCTGAATAGTTTATCGATGGACCCCCCCCCCCCCCCCCCCCCCCACACACCACACACACACACACACACACACACACACATTTCTATTTTTAAAAAAATAAAAAATAAAAAAAGGTCAACATTTGTTAAGCACATTTTTCAAATATTGAAAACTGGACTTTTTAAAACGTCATTTCAGAACATTCTACTTTCGCTTTAATTAACAAATATGAAATTCGCGTTATTTCCGTAAACTATACACTGACTTTGGGTTTTGTGGTGTAGCATAGTATGGTGTGTGTGTGTGTTGTGTGTGTGTGTGTGTGTGTGTGTGTGTGTGTGTGTGTGTGTTGTGTGTGTTGAATGCGTGTGTGTGTGTGTGTGTGAGTGTGTGTGTGTGTGTGTGTGAGTGAATAAGATAATGTTTCTTCTTCCCTAGACACGTTGTATGTGAAAGAATCCCTCCTGCTCTCTCTCTCTCTCCTCTCTCTCTCTCTCTCTCCTCTCTCTCTCTCTCTCTCTCTCTCTCCCCATCTTTCTCCCCCTCTATCTCACTGTCTCTCGCTCCCCCCATCTACCCCATTTGTCCTTAACGTTCATTTCCCTTTCCACCCCCTCCTCCCCGCTCCACACCCACCTCCCGCCCTTCCCCATTCTCCCCTCCCTTCTTCCCAGCCTGGTTCTTTCCTCATATCAAAGACTTCGTTCCCATACCCGGAGTAATTAATACTGGGCCTCTCATTTCTCCAGTGAATCCGGACTAATTAAGTTTTTTTTTTCTTCTTCTCCTAATCAAACAGGGGGGTGTAAAAGGAAATAAGGTTTTTCTGGACTTCATTCCAAGAAACTCTTTGATGTTTTCTGACGTTGTCTGAAACTTGTCCGACTCTCGTGTGTTTTCAGCCATTTATGTCTGAGATCAAACCGGAATATTCTCGTTTGAGTTGTTTCATTTTGGGTTTTTATTATCGGTTTTTATTTCGCTTCGTTTTGCTTTGCTTTTTATGTCATTTTCTTTGTCTCTGGTCGTTTTACGTGGTTCTGTTTTGCATGGTTTTTGTTGTTTCATTTGAGCGACATTTTTTATATAACTGATTTTAATTTGATTTTCATCGTTTTATTTCATGTAACGGAATGTGTGCTTTTTCTCCTTTATTCAGAAGAAACAATGCTTCTTATTTCAAGTAATTGAATACGTGATTCGTGTACACACGGCTGACCACTACTTTAAAACATTCGCTCAGTCAAAACTGTGGCGCTTTACAAGTTCCTCTTTGAACCTTAGAATGTTGTGGGCGTTGTGGTTAACGAGATATGTAGAAGAACGTCTGAGAAAAGGCCAGCCATTTGTAAATCGCTGAAAACACAGACGCTGATTACTGTTCAGATATTGTTGTCCAGGTGGAGACGTCTTTCGTCTTGTTCTGTGTGTTTGTCTTTGATCTATGCTGAATTTCACGCAAATGGAAAAGGACAACCAGCCCGTGTAGAGGGCTTCCACGGCTGATAAAAGTTTACAGTCCCGAGCTGCAGTGATGTCACAGTCTCCGTATCCGTTACGCACTTCAGGGAGAAATGGAGCACGGCCTAGCGGTGCCCACCTCCGCCCCAGTTCTGCTGCTGTATCTGTATTGTTTCCTTTGACCCGCCAAGCGGACTACGCATGGGACCTTTCACGTGCCATGTCTGATCGTCTGCGTGACGTTTACACTGGAAGGCCGTTCAGGAACGTGCCATGTCTGATCGTCTGCGTGACGTTTACACTGGAAGGCCGTTCAGGAACGTGCCATGTCTGATCGTCTGCGTGACGTTTACACTGGAAGGCCGTTCAGGAACGTGCCATGTCTGATCGTCTGCGTGACGTTTACACTGGAAGGCCGTTCAGGAACGTGCCATGTCTGATCGTCTGCGTGACGTTTACACTGGAAGGCCGTTCAGGAACGTGCCATGTCTGATCGTCTGCGTGACGTTTACACTGGAAGGCCGTTCAGGAACGTGCCATGTCTGATCGTCTGCGTGACGTTTACACTGGAAGGCCGTTCAGGAACGGACTGACTACCGCTCCGAATTTTGAACCCGAAGCTGAGGAATCGGGGAAGTCCTATTCTAATAAAACTGGCGACCATTCGGTTGAAAGCGCAGCACTTAGACCTCTCGGTACCAGACAGATTTCATTCGACAAGCCAAAGACGGACACTGCGGTATCGTTCGCGGTTTGATTCGTACTTACACTACAGACCTTACAACACACGAGCTGGGAGTAGCATTAACAGTCGTTAGTTCATAGTGTTCTCAAGACGAGTCAGCCTTGCTAAATCACCAAGAGCGAATATTCAAATCGGCACGTGCAGGGAATATGAAATCAACCGGTCGTGCACTTTACAAATGCATATATTCAGACCGATTTTGACCTGGAAAATTAACGCAGGCCAGGGGTTACACCTTCAAAGGTAATGTTGACATGAAAAACACATAGGCAACGTCTATGTGCCAATGATTGTGGCTTTTTGTGCATTTTTGTTACGTGTAGCTGCTTTTAACATTTTTGGTTTCTAACTAACCAGGAGTTAAAAAATCCTCTGGAATAGCTGACGCCCACTGACCTGAAGGATGCCGGTCATCTAGCTGTTAGGGCGGTCATTTAGCGGTCATGTTATAGATTTATATCAAAGATTGATCCGTTGAAGCCCACCCACCTGAAGGACGTCCGTGCTCATTCAGCCGTCGTGGTATTTATTGATATCACAGATCGATCTAACATGCTATTCGTAGATACTACAGATCGGTCTGTTAACATGCTGTCAATTGATATTACAGATCGATCTGTAAACATGCTATTGATTGAAGTTGCACAAATTGATCTGTTTGTGGTTACATTTCGAGACAGGACATTTTTCTTTCCCTTTGAGTGACACTTTAAGATGTCCTCAGCGGGGGCTGCTGACACCAGCCGAATGCCATGATGTGTTACTTTGTTCTTCGTATCCATGGTACTGAGAGAAACACCCCGCTCCGAAGGCCATTCCAAGTTTCTAGAAATCAAAAAATAAACAAAAACGCTACACACACACACACACACGCACGCACGCACGCACGCACGCACGCAGCACGCACGCACGCACGCACGCAACACACACACACACACACACACACACACACACACACACACACACAAACCCACCCCGTTTGAGTTGTCTTCAACTTTCTCTCTGGAATGCTCAAGTTCATTCTTTTTTTTCCAGATTTTTTAAGGGTGAAAAATTGACTACATCCACTCGTTTTCCTCTGTTGTTCAATTAAGGTGTGTTTTTTTAAAAATTATTTCGGTAATGTTATTTCTCAGTTCGTTGAAAATGTTATCGTTTGTTGTTTTTGCCTTTTGTTGCTTCATATGTAACCCGATTTATGGGCGTGTATCAGTAATTTTGGTAGACGACTTATCGTTCGGCCAGTTCATCGAGGCTAACCACACAGACCGACGGCGAACCCAATCTACGATGTGTTTTTTTTTTCCAGATCTTCAACACCAAGTCGGACATGTTGATTCACTGCCAGCAGATCCACAAGCAGGACCCCAAGCCCTACAAGTGCCCCACCTGCTCCAAGTGCTTCGCCAACTCGTCTTATCTCTCGCAGCACTCCCGCATCCACTCCGGCATTAAGCCCTATAAGTGTGAGATTTGTGAGCGCAAATTCACCCAGGTGAGTTGGTCTTGGTCTGGCTCTGGCTCTGTTTGTCCGGTTGATTCTCCTTGTTGGAGGGGGTCGATTGAGTGTGTGGATCTGTTGATCGGGTTGAAACCAGAGTTGGTGTGTGTGTGTGTGTGGTGTGTTGTGTGTGTGTGTGTGTGTGTGTGTGTGTTGTGTGCGTGCGCGCTCCCTCTCTCTCTCTCTCTCTCTCTCTCTCTCTCTCTCTCTCTCTCTCTTCTCTATTCTCTCGCATACACACACGCATGCACATGCTGCATACACGCCCTCCCATCTCCGCTTTTTCTGTCTCTGCCCCGTGTGTGTGTATGTAGTTTAACAATGTGCTCTCTCTCTCTCTCTCTCTTCTCTCTCTCTCTCTCTCTCTCTCTCTCTCTCTTCTCTCTCTCTCTCGTGTGCATGTGTACATTGCATTATTACTTTCTTTCCTTTTTATTGCACAGTTCTATATTGAAAGTTCATTGTCTGGGGTTGTTTCTGTACCTATGGATGTTCTCCATTTCTCTGCCTTTCTGTCCATGAACGTCTGTTGTGTTGAACTATTTCTGTGCCAGTGAATGTTCTCTATAATTTTGTCTTTCTCGTTATGAATGTCCACGTGATGTATGATTTCTGTTCCTATGGATGTTCATGGCTCTGTCTTTCTTCCATCGTTTGTCCTATGTCGCCTTGCTTCATTGTATTCTTTATTTCACTGTCTCGTTCTTCAGAGGTATGATAATTCACATGAAATGTACTTTGTCCTTTGCTCCTGTCAGATGTCTGACATGCGTGAATACTTCATTCCAGTGCATGCGCTATCAGTTTGGGAAGACGCCATGTTTAAGTCACAGTTGCTCTGTACCCATGTTGTCACACACACACACACACACACACACACACACACACACACACACACACACACACACACACAACTGATTTGGATGTTACTGCGTTGGGTGTTTAGAGCACTGTATAGTGTGACCCGTATGTGCCCCTGGTTGTCGTTTACACCATCGTTAACGTTTGTTTGCAGGTGGTGGGGTTTGTTATGGTTGTGAACTAGTCGCAACGGTCGGATGTGTGTGTGTGTGTGTGTGTGTGTGTGTGTGTGTGTGTGTGTGTGTGTGTGTGTGTGTGTGTGTGTGTTGTTGTTGTTTTCTAGATGATGTTACAGGCCGTCATACTGTTTGTTACGATTCAGTTCCTATATTGGGTGTGTGTGTTTTGAATTCCCTGTGCCAGTGACCTGTACAATTTGAGTCAAGAGTTGTTTACAACTTTCTTTTGTGTGTTGAAATTTGATGTTTGTTCTGTTGTATGGTTTAATGTTGCTTCGGGTGGGAAAAAACAATCGCAGATGGCTTATCTGCATATTTTTACCCCCAACGTGACAGTCAACAGTTTGGAAGATTTAGAAAAAGGGTTTATTCAAGCATATCCAGGAAACAATGAAATGTATACAGAAAATACATCACACAATTTTGTACGTCAAACAGTAAAGGGTTTGCAAAAAAAAAAAAAAAAAATACCAGTTGATGAATTTTGTGATTTGTATTTCTGAAGAATTCATAAGATTTTAATCCTTTCAAAATACCCCAGACTGGTGCTGGCACTTTAACTTTCTTTGGTCGCAATGTATTTTAATTCCATCAGTTGGTGTTTAA
Organism: Conus ventricosus; assembly: GCA_018398815.1. Taxonomy (NCBI): domain Eukaryota; kingdom Metazoa; phylum Mollusca; class Gastropoda; order Neogastropoda; family Conidae; genus Conus; species Conus ventricosus. Next base: position 3,154,084 of record CM031599.1, on the reverse strand, counting down.
TCATTAAAGTTTTTAGTTTTGTTCTTGTTTCTGTTCAGTTTGTATTTGTAAGGGACGAGACCAGTCCTGAAATGTGCGCGTTTTTTGTTTGTTTGTTTGTTCACTTTGTGTTTGTAACTGGAGCTATTCGATGAAGACAAAATATGATTTTACATTTCTACAACAGGCAATGCTCCCCACATTTCTGTTGTCAGGGAATATCTCGCACATCGAAAGTTATCATTAAAGTTATTATACATCACCTTGAACGTTTTAGTGGTTAAATAATAAAGGAAAAACAGAATTTGTCGTTGCCGAATGTCAGAAGACTGATGACGCAATGACGAAGGAATTTGGGGTTTCGAACGTAGCAGCTGACTTTGTATTGGCTGCTACGCTTTCTCGACAAATCAACCTGCCGTCCTGTTTTACTAACAAAGTAAATATCATCAGCTAATGTGTCCGAGTGTGTGTGTGTGTGTGTGTGTGTGTGTGTGTGTGTGTGTGTGTGTGTGTGTGGTGTGTGTGTGTGTTGAACACTGTACGTGAATGAGCGTGTCGTACATAGGGGTGAATTCCCTGAAAAGAAATTCCTTCGGTAACGAGAACGTATGCAGGGAAAAGATTGTAACAGGAATCTGATCTGTTATCATCTACACAGTGATTAAAGATGAATAAAGTCAGATGTTTAAGGCGGTGTGTGTGTGTGTGTGTGTGTGTTGTGTGAGAACTAATTTGTGGTCATGTAAAGGAAAAAATAAACTGTCAATTTAAGAGGAGAAGTGGTGGAATGAAGCATTGTGATTCCTTTCTCTCGGTTGTGCCTTAGAAGCCTGTTAAACGGTGTAAATACTTGATTTTATACAAGCATTCATCTCAAAATAGTTCCAGAAGAGGTGTGTGGGAAAAAATAAAAGAAACGGAAAATGTTGCGTTCAAAAATTAAAGCAGATCTTGCCAGATGTGTTTAATGTAAAGCATTTTCTGATACCAGTGTCGTGGTTTTTGTTTGTTTGTACTTTCATAGTGGAGGGGAAGTAATGTGTCACGTGATCCAGGCGTTCACATCCTTGTACTGTGGCTGTGCAGTTGTTGTTTCTGGTTGTGTTGATATTTTGGTTCATTTTGATGCATACATGCCATGATCGTAAATATTGACTGTACGTGGTCGTGATGGTTGGTGTGGGTTTTTGCACTCTCCCTGTGTAACATGCGGTGAAATGTGAATTTGGCAGGTGTGTTGTGATGATTCTTGGCATATTGCATGGTCGTGTCTCACTGGGAATCGATCGATTCTGGAACTGAATATGTATGTCCTTCCCATCAAATTTTGAAGTATCTTTTGAAGTGTCTTTTATTGTGCACAGACCACGAATCTTTGACCGAATAGCAATTGTCCCACGCGAAGGACGTTCATGTCTGAATTTGATTCTTTCTTGTATTTCTTTTTTTTTCGTCAACACTTTTTTCTTACCTTTTTTCCATTTGTGTTATCATCATTGTGTCGTTTGATTTTTGTCTTGTTTTCAGAATTATTTTATTGCTGATTTCATGTTGCTGAACGACATTGAACAATGTTGTTTTAACGTATGTTGTTAACCCTCTTGCAAGTCAGTTGGTTTCTGTCAATCCATCGTGGCACAAGACCTGTCATCTGCATCTGTTAACAGTGTTATGTCAGAGTGGGACAACACATGCCATTAGCATCTGTTGACGGCGTCATTTCCTCATGTCGCAAGGCTTGTCATTTGCATTCATTAACAGTGTTGTTTCATTGCGGCATACGAAATGTCATTTTCATCCATCAACAATGCCATTACATCGTGTAACAAGACATTTGTGTCTGTTAGCAATGTCATGTCATCGTGGCTCAAAACTTGCCCTTTGTATCCATTAATGCCATTGCACCGTGTAACAAGACTTACCATTTGTGTCTGTTAGCAGTGTCATGTCATCGTGGCTCAAAACTTGCCCTTTGCATCCATGAACAATGTCATGTCATAGTGCCACATTCTAGAAGTATCCAGTTGTTCATCTTATCTCGAGCCATAGAATCTCTCATCCATTGTTCAGTGGCGCTTGTTCTGTTCCAACATACACAGGACATCACCTACTAAGCCCCCTAATGACGACAACAATTGTTCAGTCGCGAAGACGGCGTGAGTGGGCTTTCCCTCTGGAGGGCACTAGCATGTCCCTCCAGCGACAGTTCCCACGAATGTGCCGATGCTGGCGACCCCGACAGAATCAAGGTCATAGACCCACCGGAGAGGCAACTGAAACTGAGAGCAGGGCATGAAGAACCACAGAATCTGGAACATTTTAAATGTTGATTGATGAGAATGAGGATGATGAAGATGATGCCCGGGATTTCCATTCTGATCAGAGACGGCAATACAGGGTTGTACTCAACGCTTTTTATAATGTATCTCGGTGTCAGGCCCGAGAGATCTAGACACTTGCGGTGTTGGTCAGGAAATTTGAGCAACACTCTCAGAGAAGTATCCATTAAGTGGATTAAACTCGACTGTGCGGTCCCAGTCTTCCCAACAGAGGCATAGCAAACTCCGCTTCAGACTGGAACCGGTCGGGGCAGGAAAATCCCACAAATAAATGACTCTAATGGGAATCGAACCCACGATCTCCCAGCCGGGGGTCCGCGACGCTAACCACTTCGCCATGGTGGCCGATATACATTGTTTTGATTGTTTGGGGGCATGTTGATAAGCTACTGTTTCTGCCATTGTCATACTCAAAACCATTGTCTTTTGGTTCGTTTTGTTTTCTCATTTCATTTCATTGTGCCGTAGGCCACTGAATTATATATCATGTTATCACACACAAAGCCTTTTTTCTCGTTCTATAATGCTACAAGTCACAGACTTACGTCATTTTATCATCCATTTAATTACACTGCAGACCATCGAATGATGTATTTTGATCCCGTCAAAAAGTCATTGACTTCTATCACATTGTTTCATACACCAGTGATTTTCTGACATTTTTATTGTCCCACAAGTCACTGATGATTGTTCGTCTAGCATTTGATTTCATTATGTCGTATATCACTTATTCCGATTATTAAAAGAAGAAGAAAAAGCCATCGACTTCACCCAAGTCATCCTGCCGTAAGCCATTGAATTGTTTTAGTTTTCATTGTTCTGTTAGTCCTTTTTTCCATTTGATTTCATTGTTTTAGTACTCAGTGTGGTTCGGTTTGTTTGTTTGTTTGTTTTAGTGCTTATCTCAGATATTGATAGTCAAGATTGTTTTCTTGATGGCGCAGGTGATAGTAATAACGTAGTTATAAAGGAAACAGTTGTCTCCTCCTTGTGCAGCGTTAATGGGTCAGTGCTCATGCCGTGTCCAGCCCTGGACTGAAATGGCTGTAGTCTGTATACACGACCTACTGCTGTTTCTTCCTTGGTCACGTATTTCAGTTTCAAAGCGATTTCTGAGTTGAACAGACACGATCATGCATTAAGCCATTCGCGCAACCGTGGTAATGAATGTTTTTTATGACATGAATTCCATGATGTGATGACCATAGAGCACTGCAGTTGGTGTTGATGTGACCATGATGGTGATAACTGCCACTGTTTCTTTCTCCCAGCTGACCATATTGAAGCAGCATATTCGAATACATACAAAAGAAAAACCGTACCTCTGCAATCATCTTGGCTGCGGAAAGGCATTCACACAGGTCTTGCTTTCTCTTTCCATTTCCATTTGAGTTCTTTTGGCTCGTAGTATTCTGGCGTTGGCCATTCTCGTGTGTCTCATATTTTTGTGCTAGGTTCGTTCTCTTAATGATTGTTTTGATTTTGAACGATGATTTTCATGGACACCAGTTCGGTATACCAACACTGTTTTGTTACACTGATCAGCACATAAGCACATAGAGCATGTGCTGTCATTTGCAAGAAAATATCATTATAGTTAGGATCGCCTTAAGCACTCTCACGTTCGTTTTTATTGGGTAGGTTGATTCCTGGTAAACTTCGATAGTACACAGGGATTGCACTTTGGGGCAAGAATCAGGCGGGTTTAGAGAACAAATGAACAAGGCAATAGTGAAAGTAAGATGGGTTTCTTTTGCTTTTTGGTTATCTTACCTTAATTTGAACAGCGTTTATAATGTCAGTTTGCATTGTGGTGTTTTTTTTCATTATTACTACTATTATCAACTTGGAAACTAGGACCTGACATAACATTCCATTAATCGTTTTATATCTTTACGGTTCTCATCTGCATTAATCATGTCGTATGAAAAATAAACAAAATGTTAGTTTGATGTGTATCTTTGCATTAAGCAGGTCATTGGAATGTTAGGTTAATAAATAGTATAAATAAAGCCAAACTCTGTAAGCTACGTATGTGAGAACATTGTGAAATGGATAACATTTTGTGCTTTGGAGAGATTCTGGAAAGAGAATGGTTGATATGATGATTTAGCAGCACGAAGCAGTGACGCGATGAACATGACGACGTCATAACACGTTGTGTGCGTGTGTGTGTGTGTTGTAGCTGTCGCAACTCCAGCAGCATACACGAACACACACCAACGAACGGCCATTCCACTGTTTGTATCTGGGATGCGGAAAATCGTTCAATCAGGTCTTTACCTCTTTTCTGTCTTTTCCCAACACATTGATATAAACTTGACAGACACGTCAGATTATTTTTTTTATGTGAAGGATGACTATTTGGGGACAAAAAGGCTTAAACAACACAGTATGGGCTTACACGCCCACACTGGAAGCCGATTTATGTACGGGAACCTTCATTTCTCGTCAGCTTATCACATGTCTTCCTCTGACTGAGCTTATTCTGTTGAAAATATTCACATTTCTGTTGTCAGTTCAGATTTTTAAGAAATACAGCGGGCACCATTCATTGCTTTCGTAAGCAACCTCAGATGAAGAGGTGATCAGAAAATGTGTTCCATTACACAACAATCTGTTTCTTTTCTGGTCCTAAATAACTACAAATTTAAAAGAGACATAAAAAGCGTACTTACGTACATGGAAAAGCTCAGTGATCACAATTTTAAGCTTTAATGTCAGTAAGATATCTAATTCTGAATTGGTTTCAATGAAAATATATGTTGTTGGACTTCTATCATTCATATATATGTACCATTGAATTGCTTGTTTCTGATGAAGAATCACCTACATCCATTTTGTCAGTACGTCGGCTTTATAAAGTACACTCGCCGATGTTTTTAATAAGTGATTTTAAATTTCAAGATTGGCCTGGAATTTTCTTCGACTGTGACATGGGTATGGTGAATGGTACATTCTTAAGACATACTCAGGACAGTCTACACTCGACAGTGGAAAAGAGACCTAACGTTAGAAGGATTAAGAGAGAAAAAGTAGCTGACCTCAACCATATTAGATATTTTTTTGCTTGATGAGAAAAGACGTGATCATGTGAATAACCATTGAACGTAGATTTTTGATAACTTTTTGCCATTAACAAGTTAAGGAAGATGTATCCATGATTATTAAGTGTGAAGTCCTGTCATTTACAAAACTACTTCGGCTTGTTTAAAGCTGGTGATGAAAATGACGTAAAGAGGGACCAAGTTGATTGTGTGCTATTGTCCCAAGTGACCTGCTTGTGGTGTTACCATGACAATAACGTCCTGACACCTTGTATGTTGTAGAGAGCCCAACTGCAGCAGCACACTCGAATTCATACGAACGAACGCCCATTCCATTGCCTGTATCTGGGATGCGGAAAGTCTTTTACTCAGGTCTAGACACCATTTCTGATATATTCATTAACCCTTATTATCTGCTGCAGATCTTGACACCATTTCTGATATATTCATTAGCCCTTATTATCTGCTGCAGATCTTGACACCATTTCTGATATATTCATTAACCCTTACCATCTGCTGCAGGTCTAGACGACCATTTCTGATGTATTGATTAACCCTTAGAGTCTGAGGAGTTTTGATTTTGGATGAATTAAGTTGTATAAAGTAGAAGATTTAGTTTGCAAGGCTATTCATCTTCCATGCTTATGAGAAAATTAAATGGAATGTTAAGAGCGGAGAAAAAAAATCAAGTATTGTAATATGGCTTAACATTTGACAGATCATTTGCGATTTTACACTCTGAATACCTGGCACATATTGTCACCAGCTCAGCAATGGCATCTATCAGTAGCTTTTGAAATTGCCATCAGCCAATGAACGGTGAGGAAAGCAGACAATTTGCACGGTGCATTTTATGTGTGTGTTGTAGAAATCCCAACTGCAGCAGCATACTCGAACACACACCAACGAACGACCCTTCCACTGCCTGTATCTGGGATGCGGAAAATCGTTCTCGCAGGTCTCGTGATTATTTTCATTATGTCCAGATAGTATATGTGACTGTATCATAGAAAATAGAGAAAGATAGTAAACACAAAGCTCGTTAATCTACTGTTTTTCAAACTTAGTCCGCTTATGATTATGTTGATGTACTTTTGACAATAATTTTTCAAAGATTTACTTGGAGCTAGAATTATGAATAAAATAATTTCTTCAGAAAATATCAGAGCTTGGAATTTTGCACTGTTAGCGCGAATTTCCGCGTAACGTCTGTTGAAAAAATCGCCGGAAAATGTGTTTTGGCAGGGGAGGGGGGGGGGGGGGGGGGGGGGTATCGAATAAAGATTCTTTAAAAAATCCCTCGCCACTGCAAGGTGCATTTTATGTGTGTGTTGTAGAAATCCCAACTGCAGCAGCATACTCGAACACACACCAACGAACGACCCTTCCACTGCCTGTATCTGGGATGCGGAAAATCGTTCTCGCAGGTCTCGTGATTATTTTCATTATGTCCAGACAGTATATGTGACTGTGTCATAGAAAATAAAGATAGTTTGACGCGACCGGTGGAGTGGGGCATAATGCGCGCAGTTGTCAACGAGTAGCGGCCCTTTCCAAGATGGCGGAAATACGAATACTACATCGCGGTGATGCTTTCGATGATCCCAAAGCAAAAACAAATCGTGGAAACGGAGCTGGATGGAGACGGTGGTGGGAGATGAAAGACATGCGCATCACATCCATAAGATAGATGCGTGTGAGGTTGTTTTGCGATCTGTGTCGCTGCGAGATCATTCATAACATGAGAGGTCCAATCGCCCTGGAAGACCACTTAAAGACCGCGAAGCTGTGGATATGCAACCTCCACCCACCCTAACCCCCACCCCCACCCCGCATCCTACCCAACACACACACACACACACACACGCGCACGCGCGCGCGCGCGCGTTTCCTGTTCTTACACACTGAAAACAAATTTTTCATTTTAAAAAGAAAACGTATATTGCTGCTCAGTCAAGCAAATAATTAAAGAATCCCAGTACTCCTGATACTTTGCATTTTGCCTCAAGAATGCCTCAAAACTGGCACAGATGTTTGTTTTTTTGTCCTAAACTTCAAAATTTTCCGGAGGAAACGGTGGGGGGGGGGGGGGGGGGGGCATGCCCCGGAACCCCCTAACAGCCTCAGTGTTTTTCCCTTGCAATTCCAGACTCTGTTGATACTGAAGAGTTCTATCCGAAACATAGTCTATCCTGCACAATTCATATGTGGAAGAAATTATTTCATATAGAATACTGTCAGAGAAGTTGAACCAGTACTACGTTAACTCGTATATACACAATAAACTACCTCCAGATTTGTGGCAAACATCTGGGTACTTTGTTTCAGTGCTCACATTTTACGTACAACTGGTCTAGGATATCAAACTGATTTTAGATTTTTAGATGATATGCCTATTATTCAAATAAACCAGTATGCCATTTTTTAGCGACGTTTTACTTAAGTTTCATGTATTGCCAAAGAAATGACTGTTTCAAGTAATCTGCCAGAATTCAATTCGCCATTGGAAGACATCAGTTCAAACAGGAAATGAAAATGTTATTAATAAAAACTTTCCGGACATTTTACAAGGTGATGTAGTAGCAACAGCTGTAGGGTTTTAGCTACTTCCTTTCAAAAGGTGATGTAACAGTTAAAGGCTTTCTGAATTATGTCATCGAACAATGAAATTTTGTTGATGTTAGAGAATTAACGCAAACCGTATTTCATCAAATTCAGCTGTCTATTTAGAATAACAAAAATTCATCCATTTTGTAAAATAGTTAGCAAGGGCAACTTGTAATAGCGCATACGTTTAGTAATATCAGTGTTTTAAGAGATATTGGGGCAACATTTCTCAACTTTATGTCACTATTTATTGTGATGACGTGGCAAAACTGATTTTGATCTATGTTCTAAACACACTTTAATTGTAAAAGGAATTTTCTGTATATGTAAAGAGACAGAATCATTGCAAAGAGGGTTTGATATGTGCTTGAAAGCTTGGTTCGTGTTCTGAAGGCATTACTGCAAAAAGACATCGTAGCAAAATCTGGTGCATGCTTTTTAAAAAAAAAGCTGTGAAGATAATTGCAAGACCGTGTGCATTTTGTTTTGTTAAAAAACTGAAGGTTTGTTTCGAAGGTTGTTGCCATAGTCGCTGACGATGCGGAATGTTTGTGTTGTAGCTGTCGACTTTGAAGCAGCATGTACGAACACACACCAATGAGCGACCATACCGCTGTATGCACCTGGGATGTGACAAAGCCTTTACCCAGGTTCTCTCTTGTGCTCTCTCTCTCTCTCTCTCTCTCTCTCTCTCTTCTCTCTCTCTCTCTCTCTCTCTCGCTCGCTCGTTCTCTGTCTCTTGTGCTCTCTCTCTCTCTCTCTCTCTCTCTCTCTCTCTCTCTCTCTCTCCCGCTTTATCGCTTGCGATCTGTCGCTCTCAGACTCTATCTCACCCTCTTTCTCTCTTGCCCTTTCGTCCTTCTCTCTCTCTCTCTCTCTCTCTCTCTCTCTCTCTCTCTCTGTCTCTGTCTCGCTCTCTCTCTCTCTCCATCGCCTTTCTTAAAAACACACACACACACATTCACACATACACCTCTCTTTCCCCCCCCCCTCTCTCTCTCTCTCTCTCTCTCACAACACACACACGCACACACGCGCACACGCACACACACACTTACACACAAAACACCACACACACACACACACACACACACACACACACACACACACACGTGAGTTTGGAAGAAAGAAAAAAATGCAAGAATTAATCCACTTTTTCATTTGAGAAAGAAGTACCGTTTTTCGAGTACAAAATGGGAAATCAAAATGTAAAAAAAGAAAAAAAGAAGAAGAAAAGAAAGAAAAAAAACGTCGATCTTTTTTTCACCAATTAAATCGTCGTAAAAAGTGAAAGAAATTCTTCATATTGAAACGTGTGTATCTGTGTGTGTGCGTTTATTACTTTGACAGAAAAAAAATGCCTGAAGTGTTCAGAATGTACTTTCAGTTTCAGTTCTGCCCAAACATAAACATGAATATTGTTTGTTTTGTTTTGTTCTCGTCTTTCGCAGTTCTCCTCCAGACATGTTTCTTAGATGATACATACATACCCTTAAGAGAACATTCTGTATAACGACTTTGTAGTTTTGAGTTTTAGGGAAATAATGTATCTACTTGCAAAAAAGTAATTATCAAAATCATGGGTTGGAATCCTTCAGATTTTGTGATTACCTGATAAAGGAATCGTATTCCTGTTTCTTCATCTTCCTATAATATCAAACTTGTCGCCTTTTGATTTACTGATCTTCAACTGTCAGTGAACTGTTTACCCATGTGTATACATTTGTGAGGAGATCTGAGATATGCGACATCTTTTTCTTTGGGCCACATCTGTTTACACAGATTTGTAGGGACTAGATTGGTAGATATGAGAAACGGTGGTGTTGGATAATGATTGACTAAGCAATGGAGTGGAGAGGGTGTGGGGGACTGATGGTGATGCTTTTTCCTGTCACTACAGCTGACGATCCTCCAGCAACACATCCGAACCCACACAAAGGAAAGGCCCTATCACTGCCTGCACTTGGGCTGTGGCAAATCCTTTATACAGGTCTCTCTCTCTTTCTCTCGTCCCTTGAGAGTCTCTGTCTGTCTGTTGGTGTGCGTGTATGTGTACTGTTTGCCTTGTGTCATGTTTGTGTGTACGTGTGTTTATAGTGTGTATCTTAATTTGGGGCCTTGTTAGTGTCTGTAACGAACTGGAGTTTGGCTTGTAATACCTAATTCAAAGGATTCGGTTTACTTGAAAAGGTCATTATGATAATAAATAAATAGGTAAAGTAAATCAATAGACATGTACATGAATAATCTAGTAAAAAAAATAATACAGCGAATAACTTACTTTAATATGTGAAAATGCCTGAAGGGAGAGGACACACATAAAAGTGGTAAATCATTTTCACGAGAAAAACTAATTTGTGATGGTGTGTCTTCAGTTCCCAGCAGGCTGCAACATTTGTGTTGCAGTCGTAATTACACAGGTGATTGCTGTTGAATCGACTCCTGCATTTTGTATTGATAATCGTTAACCATGTCATGAGTTACAAAATCAGAATAGAGCCAGGTAGACTGAACATCAAACTGATAGGTTAATTCTAGAGGGCAAAAATGTAGAAGAACGAAAAATGACAATTCAAAGCATTTGTAAGTAATAAAAAAAACTTAGTCGTGAAGGAAATAAAGATGACAATTCAAAGCATTTGTAACTAATAAGATACTTACAGTCGTGAAGGAAAAATATGAAGTGTAAATAGAACGGAGGATTTTTTTTTAATTAAAAAGTATAGGTTTTAGCGTACTTTTTGATAACAAAGAAGAAAATTGCAATCACTTGAATGGAATTTTTTTTTAATGTACATTCACTTAAAAGAACAGACAAGAAGGAAAGATAAAAGGACTGATGAATAGTTTGGAGTTTGCTTAAATTAGTTGTTACACCGTCAGTATCCTTCGTGTGAACTGGTTCTTGGGCTAGTGTTTGTGTTAGGAGAAATGTTAAGTATCGCCTTATTTTTCGTCAAGTGAAGTGCTTGGCATGACAGTCCGGCGAATGTGAATAAGACTGGTTCACACGACTTTCTGTTGGCAAACTGTGTCGTGTAACAAACAAAATTGCGTAAAATATCGAGTAAATAGGTAACGAATTACTTGACGCTTAGAATTGTTTTAAGTTATATATGTCACAGAGGTTTTAAAGTTCTGTATTGTTGCGAACATTTTACAACCAACTTTCTATTCCGACCGATGGCAATTTATATATATTTTTGAAATCTGTTGGTATATAGCAAATCTATGGAATACTTTTTTTCTATTTGAGTATTTCAAGCAACAAACTGTGGAGGGGCGGGGGGCGGTTTTTTTTTTTTCAAGGTGTAAATATAAATTTAGAATTGATTTGTTGAAAAGAAAGAAAGAAAAAGAAAGAAAGGAAAGGAGGAAAGAAAACAGTCATAATATCGACAAGACGAGATCCATTCCCTACTTTGATTTGTGAAGAAACGAGCATTATAAACGTGGTTAAGCTGATGTATGAAACTCGAGAGTCAAAATTGCGGAAGTAAGAAAATCATTTCAGAGCGTAGCTGTTAGCACTTCATGCAAGTAAGAAAACTGCTTTTTTTCTTTTTCTTTAAAATTTTTCCAAATATCGTGTAAGCTACATTGTTGGTCTGTTCTCTCTGGCAGTTGGCTCATCTGCGAGCGCACGTGCGAATTCACACCAATGAAAAACCCTACACGTGCTTGCACGAGGGCTGCGGAAAGGCTTTCACCCAGGTCTCTGACTGTTGTGTATTCCATGTCCAGTTGCTCTGTGCTCTCTTTGTTCTGTAGTCAAGGCCGTTTCACAGGCTATAAATTCAGCTTAGGTATAGAATAGAAGCAAAGGTTCAGATTTATTTGTCCAGCAGACGTGTTAGGAAAGTGGGTTGGTAAATGCGAGGTGTTTATCCTAGGTACTTTTTGAAAATATTTCTTTGAGCGGTATCATATTGTTTTTGGAAAATGTTCAGGTTTGTAGACTTTTTGTGTGGATGGGGTTAAAACTCAGCATATTTTGTGTAGGAAAAATACACAGGATTTTTAGAAATAAATTCTTATTGCAGCTAGTTCCAGTGTCAGGTCGTTTCTTTGATGTTTCCGTACATTTTTATTTCAAAACAGTATCCGGGTCAGTTTTTAGCGGATGAAATATCATTGGATCGGTTTCATGCAGAGAGAAAATGTCTAATTCACGTGAGAGAAGACCTGTAGAAACCAATGCTAAAGAGCCAATGAAAAGACAACTTGTAGACATGCAGGCAGAAGAGAGTGTTGGTAAACGGAACTGGTGAGGAGCTAACGTCTGTTTTGTCTTCTCTTTCTAGCTAACCCAGCTCAAGCAGCATGTGCGAATTCATACCCACGAGAAACCCTATCATTGTACATACGAGGGGTGCGGCAAGAGTTTTACTCAGGTGTCTATCTCTCTCATTACTTTGTCGTATTTCGTTTCATTGTTCTATCCCAATTTTTTTTCCTCGGATTGTTCGTTTCATGCAGTCAGCTTCCCAAATCGAATTTGGTGAATTTTCTTTTAAGAAAAAAAAGAAAGTTATTTTCATTTGTTTGTTTGTTTCAAAATTCTGATGGAAACAAGCAGAACTTAGGCAATGTCTTTAAACTTGGTTAGGAATGTCAGGTTTCGTTGATTGGTTTTTTTTCTTAAGTTTTTGTTTGTAGTCCATTGGATAGTATGAAGAAAAAACGGCTGGGTGTAGAATGTATACGTAAAATCTTGTGTTTTCTTTCTTCCTTTTTCTTTCTTTTGATTAATTTGATTTTTTTTAATTTGAAATCTGAGGTTAGAGTAAATTCTCTTTTTTCTTTCTTTCTTTTTTTTAAAAAGTGTTTGTAGACCTTGTTGGACAGAATTGTGACAACATTGTTGACCTCCTCTTTTTTCTGGCAGTTGACTCACCTGCGAGTGCACGTGCGCATGCACACGAACGAAAAACCCTACCTTTGTTCTCATGAGGGCTGCGGCAAGGCTTTCACTCAGGTCTCTGTCTGTTGTACGTTGTTTCCCAAGCTTTGTCGAGCCTGTAACTTGGTTCACTGGACCGAGCTTCCTTTGCTTTGTACAAAACTAGTCCCTGTGTTCAAAACCTGTGTGTTTACACCAAGTAATGTAAACATCTATGCCAACTATGTTTACAAACACTGTTGTTGTTTTTTTTAGATGGGTTTTTTTTTTTTTTTTTAGATTGACCCTGTGTGGGGTCCCTGTATAAGTCGACAGTTTTTAGGATCTGTCCACGTAATTTAGTACAAAAAGGTTTAGGGAGGGAGTAGGGTTGATAACCCAAGGTTAAACATAGACGTCCAGTGGAATTTGCAGATATTTTACCTGGCTGAAAACTTAAGTTGGTACATGAATACTGTTGGTATTGTCACACTATTTCACGACAGCATAATCAGGTTGTTTCGAAACTTATCTTATTCGTTACTTATTTATTTCGATTCGTTGGAAGTTTGAAAAAAAATTAAAAACGAAAATTTCGCATCAAATTGCGCTTGCAACGAGTTAATTTTCTGCATACTCCAACTCACGCATTAGTGGTTTTTGCTTGCATTCCTTGACTGTGGGGGTGGGGCAGGGATGGGAGAAGGGGACAAGATACCATAAAATGGAGGACAGAAAAAGAAATGATTTGTGTAGTCTGTCCAGAGAGAGAGAGAGGGGTGAAGAGAGCAGGTGTTGGCTAACTGTCTTGTTTTGTTTTTTTGTAGCTGTCCCAACTACAGCAGCACGTGCGTACACACACCAACGAGCGACCGTACCATTGCTTGCATCAGGGGTGTGGCGAAGCCTTTATTCAGGTCTCGGTCTAAGTATTTGTGGATGCCGGTCTTTGAGCCGATATTCCTCACTAAAGCTTGACTGTGTGACTTGCGTTTGTCGTCTATGCCTGTCCACATTGTGTGTGCCATTCAGTCATTTTGATTTGCCCCATTTGTTTTCCGTTCCTTCCCTCGCCTTTTTTCTTTTCAGGCCAGACACCGGTAGGCCTGGAAGTCTGGTACTTGGTCCTATGAAACGCAGGGAATCCTTTCACTTTCTTGTCAAAACAACAAATGTACTCCTCCATGCCTTCATCACTATAATCTGAAATTTAAAACGTACTGTAGTTTCATGCTTAACAGAGGCTGTTTTATTGGCAGGATCTGAGTAGACGTTTAGGAGAATGGCATCGACTTTCAAATACCTGTCCAAAGGAAGTGTAGAAGTTCGTCAGATTGCTGCAAATTTATCCCTAAATCCTGAAAGTGGATTTAAACCTTTCCGCTTCTATACATTTCAGTTCCTGCGCTATTTTTTTAATAGTTATTTTGAAGCATATATCAAACGACTTTTTTCACTTTCTCAGCAGCAGATGAAAATGACAGCTACTGGGAATGAGCACAACAACTTTTTTTTATCTCTGAAAGATACATTCAGATTGCATTAGTGCATGAGGTGGTTTGCAAGAGATTCCGTTTGTATTGAACATCTCTCTTCTCTCTTCTCTCTCTCTCTCTCCTCTCTCTCTCTCTCTCTCTCTCTCTCTCTCTCTCTGGGATATTTGGAACGGGAGGGGGTGGGGCGGTGGCTGGAGATGGGTTTAGGCGGTAGTGGTGATGGTAGTGTGTGTGTGTTTTGTTCGTAACTGTTTTGATTCCTTGCTCAAGTTTAGCTCAGGACACTCCTCTATGACGCAGTTGACACAGCCAGGATAAGAATATCCATGCCGATCTGCAACAGCATCAAAACCTATCAGTAAGAACATCTGCATCATCTTTAGGAAATCCACATCCATCAATATTAACGTCCACACCCACCTGTAAAACGCCTCGCCTATCAGTAACAACATACACACCCACCTGTAAGAACGCTCTCACCTATCAGTAACAACATACACACCCACCTGTAAAACGCTCTCACCTATCAGTAACAACATACACACCCACCTGTAAGAACGCTCTCGCATCAGTAGCAACATCCACACCACTTAAGACCCCACCCATCATAACACTCATATCACGAGTAGAGATCCACATTCCTGTTTAGTAATATCTTCACCAACTATGAAGACCTTCAACACCCATCTTCAAAAACATCCTCACCAACCGGTAACAACATCCACATCCTTTTTAAGAATAGCGTCTCCCATCGTAGAAACGTTACATCCATTATAAAACATCTTCATCCACACAAGAACCTCTTCACTCACCCACTTTTAGGAGAATATCCCACCGACCGGTAAAACATAACCTCTGTAGATGAGTAAAAATGTTAACATTCATCTTCAGAAACGTTCTAACCACAGTTAGAACAATCCAAACCTAAAGTAAGAACATAAAAGCCATCTGAGGAACATCTGCACCACCAGTCAGTACTCGCATCCATCTTTCAGAAAATCCTCACTACCAGCAGTAAGAACATCCGCACCCATCAACAGATATCTCACCCATTTAGTAACATCCGCACAAATTTTTAACACCACCTCACTCGCTAGTAAGAACATCCTCATCACCAGCATTCATATTCCCGTAAGGAGCATCCTCACCCACCCGTAAAAACATTCACCTTCACCCTTCGACCCTCACCCACCAGGAAGAACCTATCTTTACGCGTCAGTAAGATCATCCTTTCCCACCCGTAAGAACATCGGTATATACCTGTAGGAACATCCTTATCCACCGGTAGGAACATCCACATTCACCCATAGTAATATGACCCACCAATAGGAACGCTCTCCCCAATCGTGCGAACAGTCCATCCTCGCGTACCAGTAGGAACATCTGAACCAACTATTAAGAACATTCACACTCAAATTTTAAACAACTGAATCCATCAGTAACGATTGTCCTTGTCACCAGTGAAAACATCCCCTCCCACTGACAGCAACGTCCACATCCACCATGTGAACATTGACACCAGTGACAACATCCCCACCCACTGACAGCAACGTCCACATCCACCATGTGAACATTGACACCAGTGAAAACATCCCCACCCACTGACAGCAACGTCCACATCCACCGTGTGAACATTGACACCAGTAAAAACATCCCCACCACTAACAGCAACGTCCACATCCACCATGAGAACATTGACAACATCTCGTTGAGAAGGTGCTTGACCGAGGCTATGTCACTTTCGCTGCTCATCACTTATTCTCCACTGATCCACTGTGGCCGAACAGTTCTTTTTCGTAAGCGAACAGGCGTCACTTCGCGCTGGTTTCTCGTTGGTTGTCGCTTGGCATCATCCAATAGCGACAGTAGGCATGGTAGATAAGTTCCTCAGCTAAAGATTGGGTTGTGTCTGGACTCACGGAGAAAGCGTCGCATTGTAGCGCGAATGAAATTGGGGGTGGGGTGTGGATACATTAGAGTATCAGAATATCCGATGTCTCAAGAAAGTATTAACTTTAGACAAACCTAAGTTGTGAAAACCAGTATACATCAGTATTATTATAAGACAGTTAGACTTTCCATTGTCTAAAGGAGGAATAGCTTTAGGGTAAACATAATTTGGCATAAACATCATAGCGTTAGACTTTCCATTGTCTAAAGGAAGCATAGCTTTGGGGTAAACATAATTTGGCATAAACATCATAGCGTTAGAATTTTCATTGTATGAAGGAAGTCCTGCTTTGGTATAAACGTAATTTGGAAGAAACAGCAACATATATTGGTATCAGAATATCCAAAGTTCAAAGAAAGTTATGCTTACGGACAGGTAAGAGACAAGATAGCAACGTGCATTGGAGTGTTAGGTTATTCACTGTCTTCAGAAGGCTTTTTTTGCCAAGGTAACTTTGAGTAAACAAAATACCCCTGACTATTGAAATACCCAGTCTGTAGAGGAAGCATTACTTCTGGCCCACATCAGAATAGCCATCCCATGTTTACAGAAAGCGTTGCTTTTGGCCCAGACCGATGTTACAACTATCCCATTCTGAAAGAAAGCTTTTCTTTGGCCTAAATCGGTGTTAGAAGGACACCCCATGCTGAAAGACAGCGTTGCTTTGGCCCAAATCGGTGTTAGAAGGACACCCCATGCTGAAAGACAGCGTTGCTTTGGCCCAAATCGGTGTTAGAAGGACACCCCATGCTGAAAGACAGCGTTGCTTTGGCCCAAATCGGTGTGAGAAGGACACCCCATGCTGAAAGACAGCGTTGCTTTGGCCCAAATCGGTGTTAGAAGGATACCCCATGCTGAAAGACAGCGTTGCTTTGGCCCAAATCGGTGTGAGAAGGACACCCCATGCTGAAAGACAGCGTTGCTTTGGCCCAAATCGGTGTTAGAAAGGACACCCCATGCTGAAAAAAGGGAGATTTGGCCCAAATCGGTGTGAGAAGGATATCCTATGTTTGTAGAAAGCATCACTTTTAGCCCCAGATCGGTATTACAACTATTCCATGTTCAAAGAAGGCATCCGGTTCAGGCCCAGAAAGTATCCCATGTTTAAGAAACCATTGCTAGGGACAAGCCATTGTTGCAAGTTACAATTTACTATTTTTTCAAGAGGAAAAAATGGATTTGGATGAATCATCTTTGCCAGTTACCCTATACTGAGAGAAAGCATTGCATTCAGACAAATCAGTTGTACAAGGACCCGATTCTGAAAGAAAGCATTGCTTTTGGACATATCACTGTTACGAGTATCCCACGTAGAAAGGAAGCATCGCTTTCGGACAGATCAGTGTATCCCATGAAAAAACGAACGCATCGCTTTTGAGCTAAGGAACTAGGAAGAAACAACAACGGACATCATCGCGTTACAACATCCAGCTTGGGCCGTGTACCCACCAGGACAGCTAGGTGGTAAAGAATCTTTTACAGGTCCCCTGTAGTTTTACAGTATTCTATTGCTTCACCTCGTTTTCTGAAAGAGTGCGAAAAGCGCTTGCGCGTCACAGCTGACCGTACTTGTGTTTTGTTTCTGTTCCTGGCGCTAGCCATTTGACATAGAGGAGGCAGCCCAGGTATGGTCTCCTCGCTTGACTGGGGACTGAACGTGACAAACACATTCAGAGGCAGTTCACCCTCTCTTTGCAGACAGTTAACGCCAGAACGGACCAGTTCCGGTCTTGTTTCAACATGCTCTTTTTTCCCCTTAGAATATGAAGTATAGCTTTAATGTTTTTCTATGGGGGAAGGGGGGTTCTTTCCATCTTCAAAATGCAGCTGACAAGAGTTCATGAGTCGCCTTGTTCGATTGAAAGACTGCGGACAATCACACAAAGTCTCTGATGACGTGTGACGAGACACAAAGATGTTCACTAGGAGTGACGGCAAAAAGCGCAGCGAAAGTGGACCGCCTCCTGTCAGTATTTGTGTGGCATTCAGTGTCACTTGGTTTCCACATGGATCCCCGGTTTGGGGGATAATGGCTACGGCAGGTGAGAAAGGTAGGTTGTATCACTGTATTTGTGTCTGTTCTCTGTCTGTTCCTCCACTCATGCAAACGGAATCTCTCAGCTCTCCTTCACTAGTATTCTCATTTGACTCTGGTCTCGGTTCCGTTTAATACAGGAAAAACGGAGGAAAAAAAACGAAGCCAGTGTACAAATTAGTAATTTATATGTCGCTTTGATTCTTTCAGTAATAATGATAACTGAAGTTCGTTTTGTTCTCGAAGTATCGGCTTCAAGTAAGGAATGATGAATAATGACTGATATGTAGTAGAATGATGCTATGTAGGGAAAGTGCAGAGAAGTGGTTCTTAAACAGGTTTTCAATTGACAAGGGTGGATGTGAAACCATTTTTTTTAATACAGCCATTGAAAGATAAGTGCAAAAATTCAAAGTGAAGTTTCGTTAATCCAGCCTGTTTCAAGCTTTTGAAACATTCATCTGTTTCAAGCTTCTTGAAACATTCACCCCATTTGAAGTACCCCTACTCTTCTCGTCACCTATTAAAATTGAGCTCCAAATAGAAAATGGAAGGTACTGATTTCCATATCAAGTATCAGCAGTGAAGTAGACTGGCGTTGTTACACACGTGAGTCAATCAGGGCATGCACCTGGATGAAAGTGACGCCGCATCCATCCTTGTTTGGCATACTTACCCGAACTGCTGACCCCTACCGTGATTTCCCCAGTCAGGCTAGCAAGTCCGTTCGGAACTGAAGCCTGCCTACTAACCGTAATTGTGTGGAAATGACTAGTTCTGCAGCTCTGACCATGATGCACCATTCCGTCCAGGTAGTTCTTGTCCAGGACTGAGTGTCCCCGACATGAAGTCCGGCACAACACGGGCGTGGATGGAAAGGGGTTGAAGAAGCGAGCTGGGTGTCGGTCGCTCAGTGTGGACGGGACAGACCATGACGTGGTTTTTTCGTCCTCCCCAGAGACCGTCTTGTTGTGTAATCGTTACTGGAGCTTTACCAGATACCATCCACAAGCGAAGAAACTTGTTTTCGTTCAGTTAATGGGGATAATAACACCAATGGACACTTTCAGTCTCACCCTCGTGACTTGGAAGCGGTGAAGACAATGTCAGTGCTAGCTGTCGGGATTACGTTTGGCTTTCGCAGAACAAGTGGACACTTGCTGTGGTGACAGCACCGGTTCAGTGAACACTGTTTCAGACGGCTTGAAATGATACAAATCACTCTTTTCCAAAGCAGTATACAGTGTCGGTCGTCATCGTTTCCAGCCAAGTGCTTGGTATCCGAGAAGAGCTTTGGCAGCAGCTAATTCTGACTCCACTGTAGCTTTTCAGATGGTTTGTGCCTTCAGACAGATGGATGCGGCGTGACAAAACCAGCCCGATATGTTGTTCTGTTCTTTCTTACCCGGGCAGCTTTTCTGTCAACCTTCGGAAGATCACGCTAGATAATTCAAATT
Organism: Conus ventricosus; assembly: GCA_018398815.1. Lineage (NCBI taxonomy): Eukaryota > Metazoa > Mollusca > Gastropoda > Neogastropoda > Conidae > Conus > Conus ventricosus. Next base: position 3,134,288 of record CM031599.1, on the reverse strand, counting down.
CGTTTGTTTACCCAGAACTTTTTTCCATTCTTCAGAATAGCGAAAAAGATAACAAGATACCTTTAGAATAAACAAAGTCATCGCATTCTTGGTATTAAGGTTCGATTTTGTTAAACTACATTCATGGTAAAGGAAAAATATCTTCCTTTTCTTTTGTTTTTGTTTATTTTTCACTCCAGCCGGCAATAGGTAAGCAGGGTGGATGAAATAGACGGAAAGATAGACAGATACGTCAATCTTGACTGTGAAACTGCACCGTTGACTTTGCTTACAAACATTTTATTAGAAAACTCCATCTAAAAATCTTTCGTATATGTTGGCTGCTTCTGTTGATTTTTTTTCTTTTGGTGGGGGGGGGGGGGGGGGGGGGGGAGCATAGCTAGTCGCGAATCGGTAAACTATTTGTTTTTAACTAGGCTGCAAAAACGACACTGGAGAGGGGAAAATCTGTATGAACAGTCTGACGTGATCGTTGACTAGAAGCTTCAACCAGTATACAGCTGGCGAACGGGCACCACGAGTACCCGAACTGAATCTCTGTACTGGAAGGTGCGACGTTCATGGAAGGACGCCAGCACGACGCACAACCACAGCGAGCTTGTAACACGGGACAAAGACGTCAGCCTCAGTGGATTCAGAGGGGGGAAAAGGAGAGGGTGGGTTCCAGGGAGAGGGTGGAGCTAGAAAGAAATGATGGGTCTCCGCGGTGTGCTCAGTGTCTAATCAATACGTCAGGTACTGACATTTGATGCTTAGTTCCAGCTTCCATTGTTGCTGCATTATTCCGTGAGCCAGGTCGCTGACATTCTTTTCCAGCCTTGTATTTAAAAAGGCCAATTTGTGTCATGTGCACGAAGTCTGAACATTTCGTCGTGGAAAAAAAAATGGTTGGGAATAATTTAGCAGGCGAATGAAATTGCTTAAACGGCCACCATTTAGTATTACAAAAGACGATACGTATGTCAAGGATTATCTGACGGTAGTTAAATTCAGCTTTACTTGCTACTTTTCATTTAAAGTAGTGATACATCATAACGTATAATAGTATAAAAGTCATAGTGTTTGTCAATTTCAAACTGACTCTTACGGTTGTAGTGTTTGTCAAAAATGTCGACTGATCTTAAAAAAATATACAACGTTCAATCCGTAGAGGCCACCCTTTGTTATAACCACATACAAAGATTTAACATTAAGTTCACTACTAGGGAGGAAAATCATTACTATGAGAGAAAATTCATATTTTCAAAGCACAGAACCCTACCACGGGTAGCATAACAAAATATATAACAAAACCTTGAACGAGCTCTGCATTAAAATTTGACCTTTACGCTAACTTGAACTGTAAGTATGTCAAAAGAAAAACAAAACGTGAATCATGTTGTCGACATTTCAAGTGAAATGATAGTCTTTACAACAGCTCTAGTACATCGTCCTTAACCTCTGACCTTTTCTGCTATTGGGTTTTCAGGAAAACTTAGGGAGTAGATCTGAATGCCAGCTTTTAGTGTTCATCGATTTCAAACGATGGCAAAAAAACTGATAAACATTACATTGAGTTTGCTATCGTGACCTTCCGAAGTGCGTGTTATGGTTCGTGCGTTTGTCTGGGTGTTCGTCTGTTTGTTCGTTCGTATGCGTGTTTGCTTGTATGTTTGTCCGAAGAGTACGCTATGCAATGAAGCTGTATATATTGACCCTGTAGAAGAATACAGATCATAACTGATGTTATACTTCAGTGATCAGCAAGCAATCTGAGCCTTAACGTTCCATTTTGTAACACACACACACACACACACACACACACACACACACACACACAAACACACACACACCTCCGGGGTCTAGTCCCTGTATATGTTTTTCAGAATCCTTTCGATCGTTGATCGATTGGGAAATAAATCTGACCTTGAACTGATTGTGTGATATTATTTGCTGTTAAGAAAAAAAAAAGAAAAAAACGGAGAAAAATAAAGAATGTGACGGGGAAGGAGGGAGGGGGTTGTTTGCTAGAATATTGTTAGGCTGTGCCTTCTGTTCTGCATATTACCAAAGTTCAGTTACTGGAGAGAAAAAAACGTGTGCATTGAACGATGCCTCAGTTTTCCCCATGTAATTGATGATCTTTGCGTAGCGTGCTCTTCGGGTGTGAAACGGAATAGACTTTAATGGAACCCGATGTGGACGTGACGAAATGACCACAACGGCTCTTTTTGTGTGTGTGTGTGTGTGTGTGTGGTATTTTGTCCCTTGATTTCTTTGCCATGCCATGCACCGACCACGATGTACTACTGCCTGTCCAGTTCAGAGAGAACTGCCGATTGTGCTGAAGACTTTTGATTTGGGTTTTGTTGAGTAGGCTGTCGGTTCCGATTCTTTGGTTCTGTTTCAGTTGTTTTAGATTTGATTTGACTGTAGGGCTGATTTTATGTAGTCGTTATTTTATTGTAGGCTTTATTATTTTTCATTGTGTTATTTTGTTTGACTGGTTGTTTGTGTTTTTCTATTGTAGGTTGGTTTTATTTTGTATTGTATTCTTTTGTAATTTATTCCTTTAGTTTTGTTTTTGATTTCATGATAAAGATCTGAATCAAGGCCGATGATAGCCAGCCCTTACAAAACTTCAAAACGTTAAACCTTGAAAAATCTTACTTAAGTTCCGGTAGAGGGGGAAGAGAGGTGCCACTTCTTGGTATGCGGACGTGCGTGCGTGCGTGCGCGCGCGCGCGCGTGTGTGTGGTGTGTGTGTGTGTGTGTGTGTGTGTGTGTGTGTGTGTGAGAGAGAGAGATGTTGATGTGAACACGGTGAAGAAATAAGCAACACAACGTGGAAATGGACCCATTACTTCATGGACTGGGCTGGGAGAGGGGCGTGTTCACATCAAGCCGTTTTCCCTTTTAACCGACGCAGATATCCTTTCCCATTCGTGGAACCTTTATTATTTTTTCTGATTATCATTACTAACATCATTGTTATTGATATCATCATCGTTATTATTATGTAGATATTATTATTGAAATGGAATTGTCATTATTATTCTTGTCGCCATCATCATTATCACCTGCGACCGGCTTGCCTCTAAGGAACATGTCGGTCGTCTTTGTCATCATTACACCGTTGTTGTTGCTCTACCTCAAGGTAAAATGAAGGAGAGGACATTTTCTTTCCGTGGGTTTCTAGGTTTGGGCCAGACTCCGTGATCCTGGCCTCAGTATGGGATCCACAAATTAATCCTTTACCGCCGAACAAAGACTCGGGAGGATACATTTCGGTGTCGTGTTGAACCTCTTGATCCTAACAGAAACAACTTTGTCCTCTGGCCTCATACTAAAATGGAGTTCCGTCGTGTTTATTGTCCTAACTCTTGTTGTTGATCATGATAAAAAGAAGTCTCGAATTTTGTGACCGTTCTCCTGTTGTCTTGGTGACCTCAGAGTCGATCTGCCCGACAGCCATGCCGGTTGTGGCTTCCTGTCCGAAGTCTTCAGCGTCGCCCCGGCCGGTTCGTGGGGACTGTTGTCGCGTGGACCTGGTAGCTGTCTCTCTCCAGAGGCTGGCGTTCACTCACGGTCGATCCGCGACACAGCAGTTACTGTCGTCATTAAGGGCTTAGCAGGTGATTTCTGCGTATGGTGGATGGGAACGGCCATTCCTGAACACCACCAAAATGACTGGGCAGCAGTGCGGTGCTCCTTCAGGGGGTTACCTCATGGCGACGTCCCTTTATTGATAAGACTTAAGTCGAAGTAGTGGCGCCGGGCCAGCGACAGGACAAAGATGGGTGTGGCTGTATAAGGGAAGCCCGAATGAGTGACACTGAAGACCCACTGAAGACATGACAACTGATCCATTGGTCAAGCATTAACACGACCACCTGATCCTCCTGACAGACGGCAGCCATTAACACGACCACCTGATCCTCCCGACAGACAGCAGCCATTAACACGACCACCTGATCCTCCCGACAGACAGCAGCCATTAACACAACCACCTGATCCTCCCGACAGACAGCAGCCATTAACACAACCACCTGATCCTCCCGACAAACAGCAGCCATTAACACAACCACCTGATCCTCCCGACAAACAGCAGCCATTAACACAACCACCTGATCCTCCCGACAGACAGCAGCCATTAACACAACCACCTGATCCTCCCGACAGACAGCAGCCAGATCAGGCGATGAAATAACCAGCCTGGCCTTCAAGACTACAGCTAGATCAGTCAATAAAGTGATTAGCCTGATCCTGAAGACATACTGCAGTCAGGTCAAACAATACAGTAGCTTTCCTGATCCTGACCACAGACAGCAGCCAGCTCAGTCAACTTCATCTGTTGTGAAGAAAACAATACTTCGTTCACCACTGCCACATTAAATGAAAAACGGTGCCCATTTTGTGCAAAGTCCTTGAACGGTCACTTTAAACCAGCACTCAAATCTTGTGCAAAGGTTTGAATGTTCAGAGAAAAGCAGTATCCTAATCTAGAGCGAAGTCTATTGATGATGATGATGATGATGATGGATTCTCCCGTCGTGTCCGACGGATGAGTAGGCAGGCAGGTCATCTGCTGATGTGGGTCTTCATATGGGAGTGAAGACCAATTCCTGAGGCACAAAGTCGTCCACAGACGCTGCATGGAATGGAGTCCTGCAAGGATGGGCCCCGTTTTCTCCGATTCCTCTTTTCCTGGATGGCGGCTGCTCTGTTGCGCTCAAATGTCTTTGTGCCCTGGGAACACTGTTGCTTCCACTGTGTTCTGTCAAGGAAGACATCTTCCCAGGGAGCAGTGTGGATGTTGCAGCTTCTGAGGTTGGCCTTCAAGGTGTCTTTGTATCTCTTGTGTCTTCCTTGGTCACGTTGTCCTTCCTTCAGTTGTCCGTAGAGCAGCATTTTTGGAATTCTTCTGTCCTCCATACGGATAACGTGTCCTGTCCATCGGAGCTGGCTTTTGATGAGTATATACTCAATGCAGGGTAAGACACACTCTTCAGGACCTGAAGGCTGGACACTTTGTCTTGTAATTTGATGCTGCAGATCTTCCGTTAGCATCATTGATGGAACTGTTCGAGTTGTTGGATGTGTCGGCGGTACGTGGTCCACGTCTCATAACAGTAAGGAGAGCACTCGGAACCACAGCTCTGTACACAGCAACCTTTGTGCGCAATCTGATGCCATGGTCTTGCCACAGACTCTTTGAGAGTCTGCTAAGGGCAGAGCTGGCCTTTGAGATGCGCAACGTCACTTCTGCATCCAGAGGTCCATTGCTGCTTACAGTGCTGTCCAAATAGCAGAACTTGTCCACAGTTGTGATCTCTGGGTTGTTGACGACAGGTGATGGTGGAGCACTGCCAGCAGCGGACGGTGAAGCTTGGAATACGGCTTCGGTCTTACTAAGACTGATTGCAAGTCCGAAGCGTTGACAGGCCCTTGCAAAGCAAAATTTATTAACATTCAGTTAAAAACAATATCTGAATCAAGTACAAAGTCTCTGAACGTTCAATTAAAAGCAGTAACCCAGTCAAGTGCAAAATTAATTAACGTTCAGTGAAAGTTGGTACCATTGTCGAGTGCAAATCGGTGAACGTTCAGTTAAAAGCGGTACCATAATCAAGAGCAAAATCTATGGTTGGTTGTTTAATAAGAAGCAGTACCCCAGTCAAGTGCTGAATCTAAGGACGTTCAGTAAAAAAACAGTAGCTACTTAACAAGTGCAAAATCTTTAAAAATTCATTGAAAAACAGTACCAAAGACTACTGCAAAATTTAGTGACAGTCAGTGTAAAGCAGAACCCTGTCTGTTGTTAGGTCTAGGAACATTAAATACAAAGCAGTACCCAAGTCCACTGCAAAATCTATGGACGTTCAAAATGAAGCAATACCTAAGGCCCACTGCAAAATCTATGGACGTTTCAACTAAAGCAGTATCCAAGGCAAACTACAAAATCCATGGATGTTCAAATCAAATAGATAACAAAGTCCACTGTATAATCCATGGACGTTCAAAATAAAACTGTGTACAAGACCCACTAACAAAAAACTGTGGACGTTTCAAAATAAAGCAGTAGCCAGGTACAGCTTACTTGGCATTGCTTGGGCACACGGCTGTAGCCTATGTTGGCAGTTGGACTGTGATGGCGAGCAAAAAATAATCACCTCCTCAAAGCCTGTGCCTGTGCAGAGCCTGTCTGGGACTGAACGGGGAGTCATGTATCTGGCATGTGTACGTCTGTGCGGCGGAGAAGGGAGATGCTCGGAATCTGTTATGTATTTCCCCCACTGGATCTTCGTGCGCGGAAATGTACGTGGGCATTTCCTGTGGCTGCTTCTACGCTTGAGCTACATTCTGAAAAGTGATGACTTCAGCGGAAAATAAAAGGGGTTTGGGCGAAAGGGAGTGAGAATGGATCCAATCCCAAGCCTAGGGTCAATTCGGTTCGTTTTTATTGTTGCTACCCTTGAAGGGTCTTGGCTGGATCGTCTTTGACACTTTGGTACCGTGGAACTCCATTGTAATTACCCCTGGATATACCTAAAATAAGGTCTTTGAAAGGAGGGGGTCATTTTGGGGGTGGGGACGGAAAACTAGTACGAAGACAAAAATGTTCAGAAAACCCCAAGATCTTAAAAGAGAGAGACTCGCTGTTGGGAGCATGAACATAGAAAACTCTGTTTAACTAGATTTACACGGGTCTTTGTTGGACACACCTATAAAGGCATAGATGTCTGGTGAAAAGTGCAGTATATACAAAGAGAGGAATGGCCCCTTCCCCCCCCCCCCCCCCCCCCCCCCCCGAAAAAAAAGTCTGGACAAGTGTCTTTATTCGGAGAAAAATGTAGAGTATATACAAAGAGAGAAATATTTCAGAAAAACAAAAGTCTTTGAAGGAATGGAATCTGTTTTGGAGGTAAGACTTACACAGAGAAAGATATTTCAGGAAATGATAAAATGAGGATTGTTTATCGGAAGATCGGTGTAGAATAACTATGTCTTTGGGGGGGTGGGGGCAGCAAGGCTTTAAAGGAAGGGAATCTTTATTAGGAGGCCAATGAAGTCAATATGTAAAATATCAAAATCAGTGTTTAATGGTAAGGAGTCTCCGCTGGAAGACAAGTGTAAAGTCGACAAAGAGAAGACTGTCCCAGGAGAAAATGGGAAAACAGCCTTCAAATAGAGGCTGTCTTTGTCCGGAGGTACGTGTGGTGCAGACAAAGAGGGGAAAATGTTTCGATGTTTCAGGAGGATGGGGGTAGGGAGGGATATAAACGAACAGAATCTTTGAGGGGGAGGGGGGCGGCGGAAAGGGTTAATAATAGAATGCACAATAAAATCTTAGAAAATATAAACGGGTAATAAAGTATAATAAAAAAAATAATTAGAAAAAGAAAAGAAACAGACAAAAGTCTAAATAGTAAAATTTTCTTTGTTTAGATGTTCGTCTAGTTTAGTCCAATACAAGTTTTGGTTTTTAAAAAAATGCAATTGTTTAAAGGGACGGTCCTCATTGGGAAGACATTCTGGTACAGTAATACCAGTTTAGGTTTGTATTTTTGTTTTTTGCGGGGGGGGGGGGCTCTTTGTTGTGAGGTTAATGTGGTACGTTGGTAGAGAAATGCAGTACAGACACAGAAAAGTGCCTAAGAACAAAAAGAAGAAAGTCTTAAAGGAAAGGGAAGTGTTAATTCGAGATGTCCTTGGTATGTTTTGACTGAAGGGATGAACATATCCCTCCTTTGCTGTTACTTTCAGTTATGGTTGTTGTTGTTTTTTTTAATGTGATGAAAAGCCCGGAGCCTCGATTTCATGGACTTCTTGATGAGAAGAAATGTAGGTGTACCACAACTCCACTTTCAGAACGGATACCAGGACACCGTTTCCAACAGAATTTGGTAAAGGACCCGGAACGCCGTTGGCACACGATGTACGAACACAGACCATACAAAGACTGTGATGTTGCTACTGAAAGGGGAATTCGGCAAGAAAACGGTGATAGACCTCGGCATGCACAGCGAACACAGATCATACAAAGACTGATGTTGCTACTGAAAGGGGAATTCGGCAAGAAAACGGTGATAGACCTCGGCATGCACAGAGTAATAAGATCCGAGGCCCCGATAAAGGACGTAGACAGTTCCAAAGCGTTCACCCCTTTCGTTTGTCTGGCTACCTCCGCCGGGCAGTACCAGTTCATGTACGTCTCTTTGTCTTGTCAGTAAGATGATGCAAAAACTGCCGAACCGATTTACACCAAACTGGATGTTACGTGGGTCAGAGGCGAAGCCGTGATTTATTGGTGCCGCTCCGGATCAAAAGACTGATCCTGTAAACGTTAGACCTTGGCAGAGGTCTGCTGTGTCCTCGGGGGCTCTTCCAGTGTCGTGTTTGGAAGGCCATCACTCGGCTCTTCGTTTTTAGCGTTTGTTGTAACGTCGCTGCTCCAGTTCAATATACCTTCACTATCTGATTAGCCTTGGGTTATCGGTGATTTAGGATTTTTGTCAGACGGGGGTTCCGTCTATCAATATCTGTCAAATTCAGTGTGTGTGTAAAAATCACAAGTTTTGCCTCTTATACTGTATTGATGGAACGGACGTTGATTTACCATACACGATGTAAACATAATAGAGAGAAGACGAGTAGGGGGCGTAAGAGAGTGGGATATGGAGAGAGATGAGGTCATTTATAGTTTAGCCGACAACGGAGGCCATACCATGATTGAGGTGGGAGAGGAAGCCACCCCAGGCTGTGTTGGGGGTCGTTTGGCCCTCAGGGAGGATGGACCACTTCATCGCAAGTGACCACCGACCAGTTCGTCCGAAGGCTGGAGCAAACTGAACGGAATGACCGATCGAGTTGTCAGAATGATGGACTTTACTCATGACGGTGATTCAGCAGCCCCACATAAAGATGGAGTCACCTTTCAGAATGATTGATTCACCTTCCATACTGATTGATTAACCTGTCAGAATGATTGACTGGCCTTCCAAAATTATTGATAAACCTACTTGTATGATTGACAGACTTACGAGAATGATTGACCTTCCAGAATGATTGACTGATCCTCGATATGATGCACTGACCTACCAGAAGGATTGATTGGTCTTCCAGAAGGTTCGACCCACCTTTCCGAAGCATTGATTGATCTTCCAGAAGGATTGACTGACCTTCCAGAATGATACACTTACGCACCAGAACGATTGACTTATCTGGCAGAGTGATTGATCTTTCAGAATGATTGACGTGTCAGAGTGATTAGACTGACCTTCAAAAATGACTGACTGGCCTTCCAGAATGATTGATTGACTTCCCAGAATAATAGATCGACCCTCCAAAATGTTTGACTTTCCAGAATGCTTGGGTGGTCTACAATCTTTCCAGAATGCTTGGGTGGTCTACAATCTTTCCAGAATGCTTGGGTGGTCTACAATCTTTCCAGAATGCTTGGGTGGTCTATCTTTCCAGAATGCTTGGATGGTCTTCCATTATGAATGATTGACAAACCAGAATAGTTAAGTGGCCCACCTGGATGATTCAGTGGCCTACCAGAAATATTGAATGTTTCCAAAGTGGCCGAGTGACCTACCAGAATCATTTAGTGACCTACCGAAATAAATGAGTGGCTTGTCAGAATGAATGAACGGTGTACAAGAATAACTAGGTGATCTCCTAGAATTATTGAATCGCCAACCAAATGATCAAGTCCTTTTCAGACTGATCGGCTGACCTGCCAGGACGAATGATCGACTGTCAGATTAACTGAGTGGCCTGCCAGAATAACTCAGCGATGTACCAGATTAATTGAGTGGCCTGCCAGAATAACTCAGCGATGTACCAGAATAACTGAGTGGCCTGCCAGAATAACTCAGCGATGTACCAGATTAATTGAGTGGCCTGCCAGAATAACTCAGCGATGTACCAGAATAATTGTGTGGCCTACCAGAATGATCGAGTAGCCTACCAGAAACTTTGAATGACCCACCAGAATGATTGACCGACTAACCAGAATGATCGCCAGTTTGAGTGACCCAACGGAAACGATTGACCGACTAACCAGAATGATCGCCAGTTTGAGTGACCCAACATAAACGATTGACTAACCAGAATGATCGCCAGTTTGAGTGACCCAACAGAAACGATTTACCGACTAACCAGAATGATCGCCAGTTTGACTGACCCAACAGAAACGATTGGCTGACTAACCAGAATCATCGATAGTTTGACTGACTCGACAGAAGAAACGATTGACTGACTAACCAGAATGATCAATAGTTTGACTGACCCACCAGAGTGATTGGCTGACTAACCAGAATGATCGAAAGATTGACTGACCTACCAGAATGATTGGCCGACTAACCAGAATGATCGATAGATTGACTGACCTACCAGAATGATTGACCGACTAACCAGAATGATCGACTGGCTACAAAAATAACTTGAGTGACCTGCCAGAATAATGGAGTGATCTATCAGAATGATTGAGTGGTCTGCCAGAGAGATCGAATGCCCCACCAAAACGATTGATCGACCTAGCAGAACGATCACGTGGCTGCCAGAATAAAGGAGTTGCCTGCCAGAAGGATTAAATGGCCTACCAAAGAGACTATGGGGTGGCTCTCCTCAAGGATTGAGTTGTTGACAAGAAATATGTAGTGACCACCAGACGGATGGACCAACTGACCTGTGTGCACGGATGGAATGACCTAACAGACATTGGACACCACAAAAGCTGCGGCACCCCTTGCTATAAACTCGGCGGGATCAAGGATGCGGGTCGTCCCTGGCCAAATGTTAGTGGATAACTTGGAGAGTTTGGTAGAAGCATCTGTTGATAGGACAGAATGTGTGCAGCGCTGAGCTGTAGCGATTCTCTCTCTCTCTCTCTCTCTCTCTCTCTCTCTCTCCCCTCCCCCCACCCCCACTTCGAGTACAGCATCCCAGATATCACTTAAACCAATCTATCGTGACCACACAGTTCGATAATCAGCTAGCCAGGTCACTTCGGCTGCTGTGTTCAAACGACCACCTGCGCGTCAAGCGGTTTGCGTTACCCATTCACCGAGCACAGACGCAGACAAAGAGTCGCACGGAATAGACCTAGAAACGTCAGGGGGAAAAAATCAACGTGAAACAATAACCTTCATCACCCTTCCACCATCCTCCCCACCAAAACAAAAGTCGGAAAAAAGATGGTAGGGGGGCTGTCACCACAAGTAGGCCCTACAATTACTGACAAGGGGTTCTCGGATACCTCAAATCCATTCTTTGTGATTCTGTAGTCGGTGATAGTGGTGGTGGCGGTGGTCAAAACTGACGACTGGGACCGAGAGAGGGAGGGGGGTTAAGGGGAGCAAAAGAAAAGCCAGCTTTGGCTTGGACGTCGTCTGCACCCTTTCGGCGTGTCCACCCCAGCCGACGGCTAGGAAAAGGCGTTTTGTTAGCCCCGTTTTGTTAGCCGAGTGTAAGGACGAGGGTCACAGAATCGTGCAGGCGATCAACAGATCTTTTTAATTATTCCGTGTGGAATGAACATGTGGAACTGAATTTTGAATTTGAATTAAAGTGGAACTAATAGGAACTATGAAAAATCCCCTGGAAACGTCCGTCAGCTTTAAGATCCCATCCCATCCCCGCTCCTTCGATCCCACGCCTTTAGTTTGCACCACGACTAAATAATGGGAAGAGAACTGGTTTGCAACGCAAGAAAATGTCGGCACCTTTTGGACACGCCCTCTCTCCTCTCCAGTGTTATGTCCGTAAGGTAATGGCGAGTTTCTCACAATGTCTGTGTTGGTTTGTTGTAGCATTATTTTCTTCCAAAGAGGGGTGGAGGTAGGGTTGAGGAGGGTGGACGTGAGGTTGAGGGAGGTGGAGTGGTATGTGGTATTTACCTGAATTATATTCGTATTTTCTCACAAGCATTCCAATAGTCTTTTTTTTTCTTTTCTTTCTCTTTTTTGTTTTTCTTTTTTGTTTTGTTTGATATATACATACATATATATTTTTATGTGGTACGGTTGATATTTGAACAAACGTTTAGTTAATTCATTGTTTTCTTGTTCATTAATTCATTTCCATAATTTGTTTAGCTTTCTAACAAGGATTGGTTCCACGATGGAGGGTATCTGATGTAACACTGTATGTGTGTATGCGTGCGTGCACACGCGTCTGTCTGTGCGCGAGTGTCCTGTTGATGCTGTTTTTGTTATTATGAACAACACGAAATAATACTGAAAGGTTTTTAGCCATGTTTTGGGGGAGTCGAGTCAGATGAGAAGATGGAGCAGAAGAAGCTTCAGCTGAAATCTAGAACAAGACGAGGGGAAAAGGGGGTCTTTTTTTTTTTTTTTTTTTTTTTTTTTTTTTTCACCACGGCGTCACGCTGGTGGTTCTTTCTCGAGGTGGAAGAGGTTGCGGTCGGGAATCTAGCGCAGGATCTTCCAAAAGGCCTTTGGTTGGTTTTATTTTTAGGGCGTCACGCGGGTTCTTCTTTACTTCACCACCTTCATTTCATTCTCCTCCTCACACACACACACCCCACCCACCCCCTCCCACCCCCCTCCCCGCCATTTACTTTTTTTTTTTCCCCTGCATATGACTGTTATTCTTTACATCCTTCTGTTCCAATTCCCAGTCTTTTCTCGCCCCCACCCCCTCTTCCCCCTTCATCTTTCTTTCTTGCTTGCTTTTCTTTGTCCTTTGATGTGGCCTCCGAGGTCGGCTGCGCTATAATTTCACGATTTTTTCAAACCGCAACTTTTTTTTCCGTGCCTTCCTTCCCTCCTCTTTTGGTTTCCTTCCTTTCAGTTTACTGTGTTCTTCTTCTCTTGTTCCTGTCTCCTTGGCTTCCTTCTCCCTTTCACTCTTTCCTTCGTTCATTCCGTCTGTATTCTTTTCTATCAGTCTTCTTTCTTTCCTTTTTTTTTTTTTTTTGATTTCGTTCCTTGGCTCTTTCCTCCCTCCCTGCCTTTGGTCTTCCTTCGTTCCTTCTTCACTCCCTCCATTTATTTCGTCCTCCTTTTGTTATTTCCTTCCATCCTTCTGTCCTGTCCTCTTTCAAATTTTTCTTCCTTGCCATTTCATTCTTCCTTCGTTCATTCCCTTAGCCTTATCTTTATTGATTACCTTCTTTCTTTACACCTTTTTTTCCCTTCATCTTTGTTTCTGTTTCTTCCTTTTGTTCCCATTCTTCTTTTTCCTCTGTTTCTTTCCCCCCCCCCCCCCCCCCCTCCTACTCCCCACACCTCAAGGTCGTCATGGTCTTCTTCTCCATCTGTCCCTGACATTCGTTTGCGTGACTGTTTCAATTTAACAATGTCTGTTGATTTATTGGTATAATCATGATATTGCAGTTTATAGTCAAATTTATTAACTGATTGATTTATTTCTTTGCTTATTTATTAGTGAATATGCATTTATATTTACAGCTGTATTCGTTGTTTTTTTGTCCTGATGCATTCATTATTTCGGTTATTTTTCCCCGAGTCCTTTTTTTATTTTTTTATAGGGGGAATGGGAAATTCTATAATAGCTGTAAGAGACTGTAACCTTAGATTTGGTGGGGAAACAACTGATCGTTGAGTATTTCCTGTTATTTGACTGGTCGGTGCATTCATGCAAACGTATGCTGATTTGTTTTTAAAAATGTTTGAATATTATTATATCATGTCTGCCCACTAGTAATTATAGTTACACGTCAGAACCTTTCTTCTTTTCGCAGTCAGACACTGACGTCAGTTTACGTGTGTGTGTGTGTGTGTGTGTGTGTGTGTGTGTGTGTGTGTACTTGCGTGCACGTGCAAGCGAATATTCGCGCGTGTCTTGCCTTTGCCTGGTTTGGCATGCACGCGTGCGGCTTTTGCACATGTGTGCATGTTTGTACGTATGTGTGTTATGCGCGCCTGTGTGTTTGTACGCGCGCGTGTGTGTATTGCAGCTGTCACATCTGCAGCAGCATATCCGCACGCATACGGGCGAGAAGCCGTACAAGTGCATCCACCCGGGTGCGGCAAAGCTTTCTCCCAGCTGTCTAATTTGCAGTCTCACTCGCGTTCACACATGACTGATAAACCCTTCAGGTGCAACTCCTGCTACAAATGCTACGCCGATGAACAGGTGAGCAACTCTTAGGCAGGGCGGAAACACAAGGAGGGGGTAGCACAGAGAGGGGGGAGGGGGGTGGCAGAGAGAGGAGGGGGGTGGACAATGGCGAGAAGGAGAATCGTCTGTTTAGTATTGCAACCATACATGTCATTATTTTCTTTTCTTTTTTTTTCTTTTTTTTTTTTTACTAGAAAGTTTCCCGGCCGTTTTTATATTTGAACAGCCTATTTCTCAACATGGGCGTTTGGGGGATGTGTGGTTGTGACCCTGAAGAGACAAAGTATGTGTTGCACACAGAAAACGGATAAAGAAGTTAAGCACAGATAGGCGGAATATGATTACAGAGAAGAAATGGCATATATGAGAGAGAGAGAGAGAGAGAGAGAGAGAGAGACAGAGAGAGAGAGAGAGAAGGAGGAGAATTACAAGCAGAGAATAGGATTACATAGAAAGATGTGGATTACGTGGAGAGAAGGGAATTGCGGAGAGAAAAGAGGATTACATGGAGAGAAAAGAATTACAAAGAGAGACGAGGATTACGTGGAGAGAAAGGGGTTAGAGAGAGAAGGGATTACAGAGAGAGAGGAGATGATCATATGGAGAGCAGGGAATTACATCCAGAAAGAAGGCGGAGAGAAGATCGCAGAGTCAGGAAAAAAACTTTTTCGAAAAATAAAGAAAACCGGCACGTAGAAGAGGATTACGCAGATAGTAGAGAGTGTAATATAGACAGAGAGGGATAGGATTTCACTTAGAGAGAAGAAGATTTCAGAGATGAGAGATTAGACGAAGAGACATTCTTACAAAAAGAGCGGAAAAAAGAGAATGAGAAAGGGGACAGAGGGAGGGACGGACAGTCATAGACAGAGAGAGGGAGGGATGAGTGTTACAGAGGAGAGGATCACTGGAGAGAAAAGAGGATGCGCGCGCAGCACGCACGCACGCACGCACCACACACACACACACACACACACCACACACACACACACACAGAGAAAGAGAATTGCAGAGAGAGGGTGGTTAAAGAGAGAGAACAGGATTGCAATGAGGGGAAGGGGACGATCATACAAAAAGACTAATTACAGAGAGGGGGATGGTGATCAGAGAGAGAGAAGAGGGTTACAAACAAAAAGTGTGAACGATCATAAAGAGGGGGGGAGGTAGGATTATAGAAAGTGTGATTAGAGAGAGAGGAAGAAAATGAGAATGAGAGAAGTTTACATACAAAAAAGGGGGGGGGGGGGTGCAGACGTTGTGACGGGGTGAGGAAGGAGAGAGGGAGAGATTTTAGTGTTTGATTTTATCAGTTTTGTCTGGTTTTATGCAATCTCAAAAAATAAAAACTAAGGGCAGCAGTTACGTAAAAATTTGAGATCGTCACATTTTAGATAAACTACAAGCTGGTCGACTGAACTAAACGTGTAAGTCATCCAACAGGATCGCCATTATACTGTTCATACAAAGAGACTGAGGGGAGTGCAGGAAAGAGTGAATGAGGGTGTGCGTGTTGGTGTGTTCGTTTTGGAATGTGTTCGTTCAGAAAAGAATAAACAAGTTATCAGAAGTGTTGTGCCAAAAGAAAAACCCTCGCAGATAAATAAATGTTGATAGTGAACATATTCATTCTTATGCTGTAACGTTGATGACGTACTGTGAAAATGCTGTTGACCCACTGATTGAATGACG
This sequence comes from Conus ventricosus, assembly GCA_018398815.1. Taxonomy (NCBI): domain Eukaryota; kingdom Metazoa; phylum Mollusca; class Gastropoda; order Neogastropoda; family Conidae; genus Conus; species Conus ventricosus. The sequence goes on along the minus strand of CM031599.1, from coordinate 3,118,505 downwards.
ACTGAAGGGCTCTTGATTTTTTTGACTTAATTCGTTATCATGTTGTTGGGGTTGTTTTTTTTTACATCCATGGTCAGAATATTAATTCTTTGTTATTGATATTGAAATATATTGTGGATCGTGCATTGTTCACTCGTTATATGGTGAACGTAGTTCATTCTCAAATTTTGAAGATGAAAGTGCCGTTTGATTCTTGTTTAAAGCTGACTGTGAAATAGCTCGTGATTTTGTTCAAACCTTGAAAAGTGAAAACACTTATGATTTTTGCTGTTACACTTTTTGAGCTCGATAAAGTACAAGGCACTGATGCTGATGCTAATGATGTTTTGACTTTGATGATAAAACGACGCTTGGTTTTGTTTACAGTGATAAGGACAGTGTTCTTAAATGTTTACAGAGTCTAAGGGAGCATATTCCCAAGCATGCGGAGACCAAGCATCTGAAGACACACATCTGCAACATCTGTGGCAAGTCCTACACGCAGGTAATAACACTACACGCAGGCATGCTCTCACTCGGTGTGTGTATGTGTGTGTGTGTGTGTGTGTGGTGTGTGTGTGTGTGTGTGTGTGTGTGACATTCAGATTCTATCCCTTCTTTCAAGTCTAAACTTAAAACCCATCTATTTTCTCATAATTAATCAATGCTGTGGGGGGGGGGGGGGGGGGGGAGACAACCTAACTCGTAGCCGTCTGGGACTTTTCAAATGTAGTGTATGTGTATGTTCTCCATTACATGTATTTGTTGTATGACTGAACGTTATCGGATTAAGTGTTTGCAGTGATACTTGAAAAATACGTGATTGTCACACTCGTAGGATTAGGATTGGTTTGTTATTGTAGTAATAGTATTTGTAGCTAGGTGTAGGGTGTACTATTGTATATGAGAAAGGGTGAATGTAGTATGACTTTGTAAAGCGCTTAGAGAAATTCGTTTGATTAAGCGCTATATAAGAAACCATTATTAATTATTATTATTATTATTATATGATGTGTGTTGTGTGTGTGTGTGCGCGCCCTTTTGTTGATAATCTGCAATGTATAAAATGCCAGCTTTTTCCGTTCTGGCGACTGGGTGGCGATATTCCAACGTTGTATTTGCCCATATGAATTCCTTCTGTAATGTTGTGTGCGCATGGCACGTTACGATGTTGTTTTTGTTGTTTGCGGAATGGCTGGCGGTGCCAGGTAGACAAAGAAAAAGACATAAGCCATCAATTTCAGTTCCCAACTCCGATCCTCCCCCATTCCATTCATGTTCACCTTTCCCGCCCACGAAACGCATTCACTCTCAACACCACACACACACACACACACACACACACACAACACACACACACACACACACACACACATGCACGCACGCACTGTTCATGAAAAGATTGCACATTGATATACATTTAGGTATCACAGGAATAGAATTGGATGGGATATGCTTTCTAGGCCAAAAAAAATGTGTTTCAGGTAATTCTGAATTTGAAAATATCTAATTTGGCGCACGGCGAACATGAGGAGGAAGTTCGTGGCAAGAGACTGGTCCAAAAAGGAAAACGCTTGCTGCCCTCATTGTTGTATATTCGCATTTGGTAACGGATAGGATGCGGGTATCTGAGAGAAAGCAAAGAGACCACTTGCAGATTCAAAATATCTCGGAGGAATAGCGTGGAGGAGAACCTGTCATTTTATTGTGGGCAAAATACCATCTGATTTGTATATCCTATTCTCTTTGAGATGGAAAGCGAGAGCGAGTTTTCATCCAAAGGGCGTGATATGTGGGCTTCGGGCAGTAAATCGCACGGACCTGACGAGTCACACGATCGACTTGTGTCTGTTGTCCTTTCAGGAGACGTACCTGACCCGCCACATGACGAAGCACCAGGAGGCAGGAGCAGGGGCCCTGAACGGTCTGGGAGCGCCCAAGCCCCTGCAGCGCTCCACCATCAAGCAGGAGCCGCTGGAGTCCTCGGCTGACCGGGACTCGGCCCCCTTCCTGGGCGCCGCCCACGACAAGTCGCCTATCGACCTCTGCCCCTCCACCGCCCGCCCATCAACGTCGACCCAGTGGGCGGCCTGACCGGAGGTCTGTTCTTTGTGCTTTGTTTATGTATTTGTTTAAATCTCCTAGAATTTGGGGGGGGGGGGGGGGGGGGGGGGCTGGAGAAGGAAGGTAAGGGCATATGGAAGGGAAGGTAGAGAAGATACTGGTTTTCTGGACTTTTTTTGTACTCCCAGTTCTTATAGAACAGAGAGTACATTAGAATGAGAACGAAGAAATGCTGTGTTGTGTGTGTGTGTGTCTGTCCGTCCGTGGTCAAAATGTGTTCCACTCGTTCCAGACAAAACTACTTGGCCGATCTTTCTGAAAATGTGTAGGTATGTTCATTATGGGCCACGGATGATGCCCGATGTTTTATTTTACCATTATATCCGTTATTAACGGCTATAACGGCCCATAACGGGTTTTCTTCTTTATGGAACATCTCGGAAAGGACTTGGCCGATCTTTCTGAAAATTTGTAGGTATTTCATTATGGGTCACGGATGATGGCTGATGTTTACCAGAATAGCTATTACTAACGGCTATAACGGCCTAAAACGGTTTTTCCTCTTTATTGAAAATCTCATGCGTATTCAAGATAAACTGGGAGTACTTTTATATGCTTTGCTTCTTGTTTCGTTTTTCTTTCTTTTTTTATAAACTAGCTGGTTGGTAAGCTGATGGAGCGGGGAGATGGGGAAGTGTTAGTGTTGGCGTGTTCTCTTTGCTTGTGTGCGTGCCGGTGCATTTATGCCAACACTTGCACAAAAGGGATGCTTACTCTTGAATGTTGAAGAAGCGGTATTTATTATGAATCCGAAACGTGCAGTATAGTTCTTGGTTGAGAACTTTGGTGGGTTTTGTTTTTCTGTGTAGAACGCAGAAAAGGAATTCTTGCCCTTCAGTTTGAAAGAGCTGCTTGAATGCAAAAGAAGCAAGAACTGTTCGTCGAATGCAAGAAGATTTTTGGTCTGGAATGCAGAAGTAAACGAAACAAAGCAGCAGTTCTAAACCGCGAAAAAGAAACGATTATATTTCCGAAATGCAAAAGATTCAATACTTCCTATGAACCCAAAGAAGCGATGCTTGAATTATGCAAAAGAAGCAATACTTTGTTATGAATGCAAATGGAGTAATACTACCTTATGAACGCAAAGAAGCAGTCTTCCATATGAAGGCAGAGAAGCAGTACTTCCTCATGAACGCAAAAGAAGTAATTATTCCTTATGAACGCAAAGCAATCTTCCAAATGAGTGAAAAGGAAGCAATACTTCCTTATGAATGCAAAAGAAGAAATACTTCCTAATTAATGCGTAAGCAGCAATTCTTCCTTACGAATGAACAAAAAAAAAGCAATACTTCCTTGTGAGTGCAAAAGACGTAATACCTCCTTATGAACGCAAAGAAGCATCTTCCTTATGAACGCAAAAGAAGCAATACTGGCTCTGGAATATAAATAGGACTGATCAAGCATCTGCTCGGAAGTGAAAACAATCTTTACAGGTGTGTCTGTGTGGATGATGGATGGAAAGAAAGTTGCCGGAAACAAAAAGTCGTAAATTCCATGCAAAGTAATATAAGGAAGAAAATAGCTGATGGTCACTTGGCTTTCTTTCTTTCTCTCTCTTTTTGTCTGTCTCGTCTTCAGTGCCACTACAGTGGCCTGATACCCACGCCTCCCCGTCCGCCCCCCCGTCCGCAGCCACATCCTGCTTCGTCCTGCCGCAGCCACGGCATCGGCAACCCACAGGAGCAGCAGTCAGTGTCAAAGCATCATGAGGCAATCCACCAAGGAGACGCTGCTCAGCTGCGAAGTCAGTTCAGTGGTGTTTAATGGTGCCTTTTCTTATCCAGCATACGCAGGACTTCGCCTACGAAGCGCTCTATTAACAATAATATCACGGAGCCTTTGGAGGGTGTCGCCAAGTCCGCCCATCGATATTCTCCATGAAGTTCCCAAATACCGATGACCCCGACAGAATATCACCACGGGCATAGACATGAAAAGGGAATCAAACTGAGACCACTATGAGAGCAGGTTATGAAAGGCCGCAGACTTTGAGACATTTCTAGGTTGATCGATGAAGATGAGATGAATAGATGCTATGGATTTCCATTTGGTCTGAGGCTGTATAACAGGGCTGCTGTGCTCAGCGCTTACCTTCATAATGTATCCCGGATGTCAACCAGGTCCGACGAAAAAAGACACCTGCAGTGAAAAATTAAGCAATCCTCTCGGAGACGCATCCATGAAATGGGTGAAGCTCGACTGTGTGTTCCCATCTTCCCAGTTCAGCCCATAGCAAACTCAACTCTCAGTAGGAGCCGGTCTAGGCCGAAAAATCCCACAAAGAAATGGCTCTGATGGGAATTGAATCTCGAGTTCCTGGAAATCCACGACGCAAACACACTTCGCCACGGCGTCTGGTGTGAATGTATTGGTTTGACATTGCTGTCATTCTTATGGTTGAAGAGATCAACATCGTCTTTTCCCCTCCTCTCCTGCTCCTGTTCTCTCTTCTGAATTGTCCTCGCTTCTCCACTTTTCTCTTTCACAAAGCCTTTTCCTCCAGGAGTATTATTGTGCACGTTTTAGAGCTTTTGTATGTGATGTCTGAAGAAGACACGTTGACAGTTCACTCCCTGCTTGCATTGTGCAATCATTGTTTTGCACTCGAGTCTGTGTCTTCCATGTGTATTTGGCTTGCTGTCAGTAGCACTGCAGTGTTTGTGTCCTTCGTGCTTGTATGAGTTACGTATGCCTGGGTGTGAACAGGATTCAGTGCGTTTCCTCTTCAACGTCTTGTCCGTCTTTTTTCCGTTTACTTTGGAGTTGGTGGGGAGTGGGATTGAAGGTTTGGAAGGGGGGGGGGGGGGGGGGAAGAATACGTGTTTTTTTCTCATTTTACTGAACGTGACATGCAAACAGTGTACTATTCCTGTGCAGTGGGAGGATTTGGCTCGGAGGAGCTGGAGGAGGAGGTGGAGGAAGCGGAAATGGAGGTGGCGGAGGAGGACCTGCTGGGAGGTGGGGAGGGAAACAACAATCCCCTGGGATTGGCCGGGGGGAGGGGGAGGGGTCAGCAGTGCGGGAGGAGGACCCGGTGCGGGAGGTGGGGCGGCCTCAGCCTCCTCCTGCAGTCGCAGCGATGTCCTCGGCTTTTTGCCCCCTCCCCCTTCCCTCCCTCTTCTTGCCCCACCACAGGTGCGGGTCGACTTCGGCTGCGGCAGCGGCCGCCGCTTACCACCACTATAACAGTGGCCTGGCCACTCCGGCCTGACGTCTCCCCTGCCACACATCTCGTCGATGGCCTCGCCCCGGTGGGTACACTGTGATGTGAGTCTGTCCCGTGTTCCTTTCAAATCATGTCCGCTCTGTGAACATCACTTTCCAACGATTTCGATGCGTGACGTCCCATGTATTTTACTGCCTAAGTACGGACAAAGCCTTTCACAAACTAACCTACCTTGCAGGTGTGACAGAGTTCATTTTCTCTACTTAAGACAGACAACTTATCTACCCGTGCAAGTATGATAAAGTTCCTCTCCTTTATTCAACAAACATTCACCAAAGATAAGTAACAGATTTGTCCTACCGTAACAAA
>CM031599.1:3106393-3111864 GCA_018398815.1 Conus ventricosus | reverse complement strand
GAAAAACTAGAGAAATGAAGTCGACTGCTTGACTGAATGTGGAGACATCGACTTACCAGCACGGTCGTGTGTCTGCTTGCCCGGCAACCGGCCAACAAGCAGTGGCAGTGTTAAACGCCCAGGGATAGAGAAGTCCTGAGGTGTTTGTGTCAAGGCCTCCGGGAAGGTCCAGGACATTGACGTCAACAGCTTAAGGACCACAGTAATGGAAGTGGCAGATTCACGGAGGATTGTGGTGAGCTCCCCTCATTGTGCCATATACACAGCATGGGGCCCTAGGGGTTCATCTCCATTGTGAGGAATAGCAGTTCAAAGTCAGGGGAGTTGTTTGACATTTGTTCACACACACACACACACACACACACACACGCACACACACACACAGGAGATTGGCCATGGTTTCCTAGCAAATGCAGCAGCAGAACTTGCTAAATTTGGGGTACTTCCTGTATACTCCACCAACCCTTCTCTCCTGTCTAACCCCCCTCTCCCCCTTCCCACTTCCACCTAACCAACCCTCCCCCCCCCCCCCCTTCCATACCAGACTTTTCCCCCCAAGTGAGGAGATAGACGAGGCGCGGTGTGGCGACTTCCCTGGCGTGGATGACACGGGTCGCGGCACTGACACCACCCCCATCACGACCCCTGAAGAGACCCACATCCCGAGATCTTCCCCCTGTGTTCGGCTGTGGAGGTCCCAGGAAGTCCTCCCTGACACCCTCTCCCCCATTTCTTCCCAGCGCTGCCCGACCTGGGGTGCCCACAGCAAGGACCCTCGGGCACTGGGTATGACGGACAACGTGGTCAGTGTCTGGGTGTGTGCGTGGGTGTTCCTGGCAGAGAAACGTGCGGACTGGTCTCCTCCAAGGTCTTGGACCGAGTGACAGTCTGGAGATGGAGAGAGGCCGGCGATTTGGCAAGACCTGAGGGAGGTGATCCTCCGGAGAGGTGCCCTCCCTGCTCCCCTCTGCCACCATCTCCCGTACAGTGTGTTCATGTTGCCGTGACGGGAGGGGAGGGGACAAGGGACGGCCACATCATGTTCTGTGCTGCTTCATCAACCCACGTAGCGGTCCAGTGGTCAGACCAGCTCACGTCCACACGGCGTCCATCCTTCGATGTACTTCATGCGTCTCCATGGAGACGGAGTCGGACACTTCCGCGCTCACAGACGTTGAGTGAAGGACACGGTTCGGAAGGTGTGCCCCTGTTGGTGATGGAAGAGACTGCTGTAAGCTCTCCTACTGACGTTGTGTACAGCGCACTTCAGAGAACTGTGTTCTTCCGAGCTGAATGAGCATTACACAGCATGTCTTTCCCTTCTGCGATCCAAAGCCCATGTCCCTCAAATCCATCACGATCTAGCTGGTTGTGGTTTCCTTCTCAAACATACAGGCACCACTTTTTGTCTTTTTCACTTGATCATGTTTCCTTTGAAATGGATATGAGAGATCAAGATTCTGTTTGGTTTGAAAATCCAGCAATGATAAAACAACACCAATAATGATAATACTGACGATAATTGCAACCCTCCGAGGGCCCAAGCAGTCTTTCAAAAGAGACCCTCCACTCCCTTCCCCCAACCCCGCAACATCATCTAAAACTTTGGTGTGCTGGCTAAAAATGGGAAGAAAAGGACACAAAAAACAGATGGACCTGCCTTAGGCAAAGAGAACCTGATGTTGAAGTTTGGGTGGGGACTTAAAATGTGGTTCTGATTGGGGGGGAGGGATAGAGAAGAAAGAAAGAAAAGCGTTACAGGTAAAAAAAAAAAAAAAAAGAGAAGCAACCCTAAGATTATGTCTAAAACCACAATCCCTGAAAGAGGAGCTTTGGAACCCCCCCCCCCCCCCCCCTCCCCCTTGCCACCTTCCCAAGACCCAAAGACCAGAGACCCACGTACATAGAGCCCTGTTCGAGGCGCTTTGCTGGGCCGAGACGAGACACAACCTTGACATTCCTGGAGTCTGGCAAGAGTCGGGGAGTGAGGCGAGGGCGGGGCCACTGGGCGCTGACGAATCCCACGGGCCGTGATCTCTGTGTGTGGTCAGTTCCTCCACCCTGCACCCTCCCCACTCTTCACCCCCACCTCTCTCTCCAATACATACACACGCTCTCCTCTTTCCCCGAATTAAGATCGTACTCGGCGAGTACGGTCTTTGCTGCTACAGAGAGATAATTCGAGTCGGCTGTCTTGTTTGTTTGTGCGTTTGTTTACTTGGCAGTGTTTTCCTCCCACCCCACTCCCTTCCCTTCCTCTCGTTGAGTAATGTTTTGCCGTTTGTTTGGATGTCGTGTTGGTGACGGCGATGCACGCTATTTTGGAGACGCTTCGGTGCATTGACAGTTTCACAAAAAAAGGTGTCTGACTTGAACTGGAGAACTATGGTGCTCTGCTCGCGTGGCCCCGACTGTGAGTCAACAGAAGAGACTGATTTGGCCAGACTTTGAATTAACCCTTTGAATGCTGACAGCAAAGCAGACGGTGCCAGAAGTAGATTTAACCCTTCGTGTGTTGACTGCAAAGCAGACTATGACAGAATTAGAATTAACGCTTTGAGTGTCGACGGCAAACCGACAGATGTCGGAATTAGAATCAACTGTTTAGCTGTCTACAGTGAATGGACTGTAGAGAAGTTAGAATTCATGTGTGTGTATGAAAGACGATGAATGTATCTGAGAGAGGGGTCATGTGAATTTTTCTTTTGGTTTATTTTGCTCTAAGCATATACTTAAGAGTGACGTTTTATTTTTAAATTAACAAATATTGAGCAGTTTTATCATGCTGTTTTGTTGTTGTTGTACATGAATGCATTTGTAGATTTGTTGCTACGTTCTTCTTGTGCAGATAAAATCAGTTATGACATGATTTGGGCAAAAAAGCTGTTTATCATATTACAAGCTGTTCGGGATGTCGGGGTTGGTTTGTTTTCTTGGGATCAGAGGGGCGCCCAACACGCACCATCGTACAATGAGGACAGGACTAGTTGAAGACAAGCCCAGATGAAGTGGGACCCGCGATACCCGATAAATTTTATCGGGCTTATTTTTGTCAACTCGCGACTTCTTGCAAACAATGCATAAGGGCAAGGACTTTAAACACTTTCAGCAACTGTCTTCTGAAGTGAATCCCACATCGCCTGCGTATAATTATGTATATGTTTTCACCGAGATGAGCTTTGCAAAAGTTTGTTTTTTTTTTAACAGATTCAGCGATTGCATTGAGAGCCGATATCGTTGCTATTTGTCCCAATTCTCGTACCCCTGTCGGTTTGGGTTTTTGATTTTTTTTTTCTTCTTTTTTTAATGGCTGAATGCCTGCAACTCGTCTGTGGCTGGTTATCAAAGAGTTGTGTCGGTCTGTCGCCCACTTCTGTTCCATCTGGGACTGTTTGCAGGCCGGAGTCCTCTTCTCGGTCTTCCGGTCTTCTGTGTTCGGGTTTTGTTTTTTGTTTGTTTTTTTTTCCCTTCCCTTCGGATGCTGCTGCTGGTCCTTTGTTTTTGTTCCGTTTCATTGTTTTTTCCTTTCAATGCTTTTTTGTTCTTCTATTGACGACCGCCTATCCACCCCACCTTCTCTCTCTCTCTCTCTCTCTCTCTCTCTCTCTCTATATATATAATATATATATATATATATATATATATATATATAATATATATAATATATATATATATATATATATAATATAATGCACACACACACATGTATTTTGCCTGGCTTGTTTGGATGAGTAAGCTTTAACGTCCACTCCCGACCCAGGTTACTGGCACCTGGTGTCCCAGAAGAGTAGCGGTAGGGGAGGGCGGATGGCTATCTTGCACTGCGCTTCTATTCGGCATCAGGCAGTCGCCCGTTCGAACTCGTGTCTGACGGATGTCAAGCGTATCTTCTTTTTAATCAGGTAAGGAGATGACACCCACCCCAACCCCTCCCCACCCCATTCTACCCCCTTGGTCCCCGACTAACTCCCTTTCGGTGCGTGAGGCTGTCTGGACAGACGATGTGGCAGGACGGGGAAGACGAAGGAGCGAACTGACCACACACACACAGAGATCACGCCGTTGCTTCGTCAGCGCCCCAGTGGCTTCTTCTCGGCCCCGACTGGACAGTGAAGTCTGGACACCGCCACAAACTGATGGGGCCACGCCTGCCCTCCCCCTTTCTTCCCACCCGCTTCCCTACCTCCTCTCCCCCTCCCGCCCGATCTGAATCTCCCCTCTCCCTCTCAACCCAAACCCCCGCCCCCTCCTCTGTCTGTCTCTTTCTCTCTTCCTCGTTTCCCTCCTTGCTGTTATTTCGTTGACATCCACCGCAAGTCACATGACTGACAGGGACACGACTCATTCAAGGAGAGTTTGGGAGAAGGGGGGGGGAGGGGGCGAAGGCTATCTAGCTCGACACTGACGTCACCAGAACAACACGGAAGAGCAATAATGTAAAGCATCTTCGTTTTTTTGGCTGGTAAGAATTTCACTCACCGTGGATGGCGGGTGGGCTAGACGCAGACAGTGGACTTACCTCGATGACCGGCAGACAAAGAAGCAGCTGGCGTGTATAGTCACCAGAGGGACAGCCCACCAGTTGGAACAATTCCGTCACGACACGCGGTGACTGGGGGGCCCGGAAATAGGGTCTGACCGGTGCCATCAAATGGGACTCGGGACAAAAATGCCAACTGTGGGAAAGCTAGGACAGGTGCTTATCTCCTCTGCCCTTGATCTGCGGGAGATGGCAGAAAACGTATCATGTCATTCGTTGTCCCAAGTGGGGGTTGGGGGGGGGGGGGGGGGAGACAGCCAGGTGTGGCCTCGCATCGCGGATTCCGAGACATCAGCGCCAGCACTGCGCTGGTCTCTGGAGCTCTGCTGCGCTCATTTTTTCTGCGCCGATCGACTGCGGTTTTTTTTTTTTTTTTCTCGTTTGTATTCTAAGGATCTATAAGAAAAGATGACAGTGTAGGTATTTTAGTTCTCCCTCCATTGCCTCCCACCCCACCCGTCCCTCTCATTGAAGGCACTGTGTCTGCCGACCACTGGCCAGCTTAAACATTCTCCCACAAGACCCCTCCATGTATCCTTGTAGGAGGAAATTCGTGGGTCAAACGAAACAAGTATTTTCAATGATTTCACATAGTATTACGTAAAATCGTGGGAATTATGTTGCCGAAATTGGTTTTTATGTGTGTGCGTGCTTTTTTTTTTTTTTTTCATCATTAATTTCAGAGCCGAACATGTTGCAAGGCAGCATGCAGTTTGAGGTTTGTGTCGTTTTGTAAGCTCATCAACAGGTTTTTTTTCTTCTTTTTTTCTCTCTTTTTTTGGCGCAAACAGGTTTATTTTTCTTCTTTGACTTATTGTTAGGGGAGGGGAGGGGGGGTGCGTGATTTATGTTTTAGAGGACAAGGTCAGGTGTAGGGGGAAAGCATAATCACGTTTATCTGTCGGAGTTGGAATGTAAGGTATAATTGTTT
>CM031599.1:3098893-3103893 GCA_018398815.1 Conus ventricosus | reverse complement strand
TTCTTCCCCCCCCCCCCCCCCCCCCCCACTCATAGAGTACACTGTGAGACAGTGGAGAGGAATGTTTAAAATGAATAAATAAATAGATAAATAAATACCCTACACGAAGGAAAACAAACGTAAAATATTCAAATTTTTGTGGATCCATTCAAGGAGACGAGACCGTAATATAGCAAGAGAAAGGAGACGAGACCGTAATATAGCAAGAGAAAGGAGACGAGACCGTAATATAGCAAGAGAAAGGAGACGAGACCGTAATATAGCAAGAGAAAGGAGACGAGACCGTAATATAGCAAGAGAAAGGAGACGAGACCGTAATATAGCAAGAGAAAGGAGACGAGACCGTAATATAGCAAGGAAAGGAGACGAGACCGTAATATAGCAAGGGAAAGGAGACGAGACCGTAATATAGCAAGGGAAAGGAGACGAGACCGTAATATAGCAAGAGAAAGGAGACGAGACCGTAATATAGCAAGAGAAAGGAGACGAGACCGTAATAAAGCAAAAGAAAAGAATTATTTTTTGGATACACAGATGCTGGTTTACATGACAGAACCAAGTTTAGGGGGAAAACCAGAGCAATGTATAAAGTAATGTATATGACTTTTAAAAGATCAGAGTGGAAAAAGTGTGTGTGGTTTGTAAAAATAATGTATATGACTTTAAAATGATGACAGGGGAAGGAGGGTGTGTGTGTGTCTGTGATTGAACACTATTTACTCCAGGACCAGTTGATGACTTTTTTAAAATCCTGTTTGTACATACCCTCGTCGTGCACACTGATCAACTGAAAGTTTGGACGTAAGAGAACCTCTTTTTCAAATCTGCCCGCATTGCAATACGAGGTCAGTTTGTGAGGCTGTCTTGATGCGTGTCTAGATATATTCATCAATCCATGCACCAAAACAAAATGAATATGCATGAAGGACTTTACACAAAAAATGCCCAGACCCTTGAGTTTTCGACGATTTTGCCGCCCTGTTTTGTCCCTTTTTTCAGTGCCCGAATATTTCCTTCATTTTTTATCCGTTTGTTTGTTTGTTGACTTGTATTACTTGCATCTGTAACTCGGCCTGGCTGGGCACTTTCTCAGTGCAGGAGAAGGCTCACAAGTTTGGGCACCCCCGATCCCTTCTCGCCTCTTCCTCTGACTCTTCTGTTCCACCCGTCCGTCTCTAGTGCCCACCCCACCCCCCTCCGCCTCCCCGTCCTATTTCTGCTGTTGGTGACCTTTTAAGCGGTTACCACAACTGCATGAATACTTTGGCGACAACGATTTTCTTATCAAGCGCAAAGTTTTGTTTTCAACAGATTTATCCGAGTGCAGAGTCTCATTTTCATCAGATTTGGTTGGACACGTCGTTTTGTTGTTTGTTTTTAGCGTCAAACGCTTATCGAGGCCCGTCAATTTGCTATAAATAGGCACAAGGCATCGTAAATGCACTCTAGGTATATGGAAAATTAGACATTTGCTGTCGTAAAGGCACACACACACACACACACACACACACACACACACACACACACACACACACACACACGCACAATGGGACATATTTACCAAGAGCTCGCACACTTCCACCGATTACGTCACGTGACCCTGGAACCCTCATTTCTGCTGTGGTTGCATCCAAAAGGTCCGTCACGTGTCACGGAACCTAGGATTCCCCCTTCAGTGGAGACCAGGATTCTGTTGTGGTTTTGTTTTTTTTCGGACGAGACCGCGACCCGAGGTTCCAGGCCCTCGCACATCCACATACAGTCCACGAACACCACCACAGACCGGCTGACCATGGATAAACGTTATGTCCACTGTGGCTATTCAGCATACAGATAAAGATACGTACTGGAAGGGATTTGGGAGGAGGGAGGGAAGAAAAACATTCAGAAGAACAAGCCTCTAGGTAGCTCATCCACAGTCTCTCCACACTAAACTAAGCATCTCTGGTACATGTGCAATGATTACCGTTTCGTTAGGCGTTACAGTTCATGTGCCGGTAAGAAAAATGACAAGTGTCTAGACAACGCAATACCAATAAACTGCTGAGAGCGTTCTCCTTAGCGTTCCACTACAAATTCCATCTCGGCTCTATCAGCTCGGGAACAGGAAAATCTGAAGTGAACAGGCACATTCTGCAGATACTTTCTTCGTCTGCTTTAAGAGACGAGCCGGGAGGAAAAGAGGTTGGGAGGGGGAGGGGGGGGGAGACATAAAAGCAGATTCGTCCTCAGTAAGGCACGTTAAGTGTGAGACGTTTATCCTGCGCGTTCTCGCATTATTTCTTGCACAACATGACGTCTTTTTTCTTGTCATTCTTTTTTAACCTTCGACATGTCGTCAGTGTTATATCCAGAGATCGAAACCTTTTTTTCCTGCTGCCATGAAAACATGTATCATCTGGCATTCACATCATAATTACTAACATCAGTAGCCCTGCACACAGTAAGGACCACTCGGTGTGAAGTATTTTGAAGCTGCAAGGGGAGTTCCATGTTACAGAAGAAAGCAGAAACAAAGGAGCTCCAATTTATGGTGGAAGCAAATAAAGAACAAACATTTAAATTTCACTAATATGTGAACTATGTGGAATGGGGGAGGGTGACCCTAGGACACATGGGAAACATGTGTTACTGGATATACTTTGTATAATGTATACACGGAGCTGTTGAACAGACCATCCCTGCAAAAACTCGGCGTACTTCAGGTTAAAAAAAAATGTTTTCCTTTCAGCTGCATAATGTGTTTGTTTCAAAGTTCTTAAAACGTGTTTTGTACACGGTTTGATTTTATTTATTCTGCAGACGTGAATATTTCGGTTACTACCAATCTTATCAAAGACGTTATCTATTTTTGTCCGATCACTATTTTCAAATGTGACAAGTTATAAATGTATCTTTAACCTAAAACTATTCACATTTTTCACGCCAAATTCTCTAAGTCTCCCCAGATCATTGTGAATCTATTTACAGAACGATGGCGATCCGAGAGCCGAGTCACTTGTAGACATCGAGCAGACAACCAACTGTGTCTGATACCAGGAAGACCCATCCCACGGTCGTCCGGTAGACAGACGGGTCTGGAAACGGTGCGGCGGCGCTGCACAGGCTATACTAGCGCGCAGGATAGTCCAGCTTAGGCTTGGTTAGCGCGAACACGTGGGAGAGTGACTTCTGACTTCTATGTCGCCCAAGGCACGGCGCTGGGTAGAAGTTCACTTGATCGGCGTTTACCACCAAACGGGTGTCTGACTCTGGCTCGGATTCCATGAACTTAAGCTTCAACCTGGGGTGTGTGATAAGGGCAGTATCACACAACAGATGGACACCAATGCCGCGCTGCGAGAGATTCCTCACAATCTGTCCCAATTGCAGCCGATAACTATTACGAGTTTGGGGTATAGGTAACGTGAAAATTTGCACCAATAATATTTGTGTTCGATTTCTATTTATGTATCCAGTGTTCAGGTGATTTCGTGCTGTGCTGCCTTGCACGAGAATGGGAAGTTTAAGATAAATGTGATGTGATCATATCGCGATTGAATGTGCGAATGCAATAAACCGTTATTAAGATATATTCGCATTCCCTACGCTTTTGACCACTTAGCCGGCTAAAAAGAGATGATAATGATGATGATAATTTAACAAAAGAAAAAAAAAACGATAACAGGAATTTGAAAATAACTTTTGTGAAGGTGCCAGTTTTGTGATGATGCCACATCACTGTTCTTTAAAGGGGGGGGGGGGGGGGGGGGAGGGGGAAGGAGAGATGTCAAGCTGTCACCAATTCGATTCATTGTGCAGCCATTTACGTCTAGCAGCAACTCCCGAGCCAATATCTTGATCTGTTCTCCACAAGCTGTCGCAAAAGAAACGCGACAACTTGTTTCTCTCGCGAGAATCTCGTCGCGTTGCGTCAGTGAAACTGATCTCGATCCACGAAGTTCCCATCATCTTTTGAGTTCACACCAACAGAGCAAAAATAAAAACGTGTTTCATACCAATGCGGCGTTTCTGGAGCGACACAACCTACATTTATATGAAAGTTTTTGAAGCTGTTGGCACGTGCGGTCATTTCACGACGTGCTCTTTATTTTGCTTGTATACGTTTGGAAATACGTTTTGTGAAATAGGCATCAAAACCATCAACGGCGCTGCTGGTAGACATTTTTTTAATATGCATGTCTGATTTAGTTTTCGAGGTCTCCAACTTGAACTTGTTAAATCTGTCATATCCCCCCCCCCCCCCCCCCCCCCCCCCCTTCAAAACACTAGAGGACTAACCTGTGTACAGCATAAGTGACCAGCTCCCGTTACCTTTCCTCCAGAACAGCACAGAGCACAAGTTGTAAGTGACAGTCTTGGGGTAACCAGTCTTCTTCCGATTCGAAAACAACACCCCTATTAAATCTTGGTCTGTGGCAATTCAAAGCATGTTTTGGACAGTCCGCACGCATGGACGTCCAGCGTTTCACCTGCAAACATAGATAGGCTACCCGTTAGACAGTACACTTCGCGGATGAGACATGGACATGGCTTTAAAAAGTTTCACTTCCAGAAAGTTACTTCTCGTTGTCCTAAGAATCACACGATCTCCGGTCAAACTCCTGACTGTAGGTCCTGAACCAAGGCGCCAGAGCCGTGAAGACGTTTCAGCTGATCTAGACGAAAACAGTACCACGACAGTAGTGAATTCTTATGTCTTGGTTTGATCGATTTTTTTTTTCTTTTTCGTTTCGTTTTGTTTTGTTTTTTTTTTACCCCCACCCTTCCCCCAGGGTCAGTGAACTGGATTGTTGAACTTTACAGAGCTAAGACAAAGCTGTTCATGTATTTCTGTGTTGAATATATACCTCCCTGCGGTTGACTATCTTTTCACTGGCATCAGGCACAAAATGAGAAGCTGTAGTCTGACTTATCTGCACCACCAGCGGTAATTATGCATACACTGTATCCGTGCATGAATGCGATCATTTTCAACGTTTAAACAATTGGAGTGAGAG
>CM031599.1:3034059-3097893 GCA_018398815.1 Conus ventricosus | reverse complement strand
TTTCAAATGAACAAAACTATTCCGCGCGCACAACACACACACACCACACACACACACAACACACAACACACACACCACAATGTATACCGAGTTTGGAATGTGAATATGTAACAAAATCTCTTCGTCTGTATATGCAAATGTTTCGGTGTCGAATGAGAGAACATTTTTTTAAGGAGTTTCGAAAATACATCATAGACGGAGAATTCAAAAAACAAAAAACGAAGAAGAAAAACCAATTTATAACCAAAAACATATTCTGTGCCTTTTCGGAAATGCATCACTAGGAGAACAAAGCAGCTATGTGAACGGCAAAACGTGCGAGTCATTGTACAATTACTCATGTACCTTTGGCTTTGTCTTTATCTCGTTGAAGCCCTTGCCATCTTTTTACACTGCTTTTTTTTCAGGGCGGTTGGGGTCTGGAATATTTGATCATAGATTTGCATCCTATGTCTCTTCAGCTTTGCATCTTGGTATATATGTTGTGCTTTTTCTTACCGGTGGATGCATGATTTTGAATGAATGTTGGTTTTTATGATGCTCTTATATTAGTACTGTCCTACTATTCGTCTAGGTTTGAGGCTTTTCCCCCCGTCAGATATTACTTTGTTGTGATTGAAAATGGACTGAAATGTTTAAATGAAAATTCAATACTTTTTCTCTTGAATTTGTAACACAAAGATCTATGTCTTTTTCTCAGACCCAAAGTAGTCAAAAAAGGGCTGAAATTGGACGAAAAATACCTTTGATTTTTGTTTCATTTCGTGTTTACCCCCGTAACATTGAAACTGAATTTCTTGCTCTTCTGTGCACAACTTCCGCCTAATTCGAGGAAAGTGAATTGTATGTCTGCCTTTGCCGCCAGTCAAGGCAGAACTGTCATAAATAGTGACACTCTTGTTCCAGTGCTTGTAAAAGTCCATGTGATTAGTAGAATCTGTAATATTATTTGCTCACATTGCTGTCTTTAATGTCACTTTTACATTGTTAGTGGTGTATTTGCTTCCAATGGTAACAGGCTTGGCATTTATCATATTGTATTAGTAGCAGTCGTGTGTGTCGGTTTTGTCTGTGGAATGTCTTGTGTTTACAGACTGCTTTGCAGCCCATTCAGTAACAAAAAGGATGAAGACTGTAGTCCAGTTGATGTGGCGATGTTGATATCTGCTGCCCGGTCTTTGACAATCTGTCACCCCCCCCCCCCCCCCCCCCCCTCCCGCAGCTGGAAACACTCACTTAGCTCATTTTCATTACTCCTAACAGAAACTTAGAAAATCGCAATGAACAGGAGAATAATCGTTCACCGAGAGAAGCGTAGTAATGATGGCCATTGCCGTTAGCATACGTCAGAAATAAGCATTAGGAACAACACTAGCAGTAATATAATTACAAATTTGATGTCGAGTGAGAAATAAGCATTAGGAACAACACTAGCAGTTAAATAATTAACAAATATGAATGTCGAGTGAAAAATAAGCATTAGGAACAACACTAGCAGTAATATATTAACAAATATGATGTCGATAGCGTCGCCATAGGGAGGGAAGAGTGGATGGGTGGGGGCATTTCTTAGAACATGGTTTTTATTTGTGATCATTAAAGAGGAGAGACAAGCCTCTTTGATATCAGTTTGTACAATTGACTGAGAATTTACTCTCGGTGCCTTGTCTATGGCTTTCTTGTCCGTCAGCGTTTCAGTAATTTCTCTGACCAACCTCCCTCCGTAGCAGAGGAGCAGCGTTTCTTTTACAATTGCGCAAGTTTTTTCTTCTTCCCTAAATCCATTTACCATTCCTAAAACAGCAGTTTTAAAATGCTTGTGGAAACATATTTGTAATGGAGAGACCTACAAATGTATTTTTCAAGATAATGTAAGTCCGTTTTACAGGGCTTTTGGTACGCCATCTTAAAGAGGAAGAAACCATTAAAAATGTTACAAGGCGCCAGATTTAAATCCAGATGTCAGTTAGGCCGTGGGACTAGTACCCTGGACAGCAACGTGGACTCCTGTCAAACTGAAAATACCGCTGAAAATCAGGATAAATGTCTGCGGCATCTTTCATCTTTGGCTCAAATGATAGAATGGGCACATTTTCAATGGCTGCTTTATGCTGCTATTTCCTAATGTCAAGACTCTTTGCAAACAGGATTTAATGTGGCTGTGTTCTGTTGTGCATGGCCTTAATGGTAAGCCATCTTAGCATGGGGGGCACTATGGTTAGAATTTATAGAACCAGTTGAACGACAAAAATGGCATTTCAACTGTGAGAAGAGCTCTCATAGAAGAACTTTGTTCAGCTTGTGTACCGTTTGTTTACTTACAAACCTCCGTGTTTTTCTCTTTCCGTTACATGTACCGTTCAAAACTGCATCAGCTGCCCGAGTGTCTCAGTTTTCTCTGCCCTAAACTGTTCGCGCCCTCATTGTATGGTATCGATCATACATTCAAAGACCGACAACTTTTCTTTTTTGTAAAAATTCCACCCAGCCCGTGTCCCCCCCCCCCCCCCCCCCCCCCAACCCCCAATGCCCATTCAACGTCCAAGGAGCTATGGTTCTTATTACTGCGAAAGAGAACTCTACTTCTACTCGATGACCGTCACATTTGGTCGTCCGTGCTGACCAGCCCGCCAGTTTGACCATTTACGAATATGTTGCCCTACAAAATGTTTTACCTGCTTGGCGGCATGTGCGAAGGACATGTTCAATTCATTTGCCCTCTTTTTGCTCCGTTTCAGCGGGCGACGTCTTTCGGTCTCGACTTCCGAATCACGTCAAATTATGTACCTCTCTTTTGTCCGTTTTATTTCTCTTTCTCGAGTTACTTTATTGGTAGCACATACCTTTTGTGTTGTTGGAGAAACCAAGATCGGGTGTCGTCAATCCTTGTTTATTACGATCAGAGCGTTGTCAAGTCTTCAATCATTGCTTACTGATGCGATATCACTTATGCCCCTGTTCACTGCAGATCAGTGCGCTGTCAATGTCTTTTTATTTGCAGATCGAGTGATGTCAAGACCATGTTTATAGCAGATCAGAGCGTTGCCAAAGCCTTGTTTATAGAACCGAGTGGTCAAGACCTAGTTTGTAGCAGATCAGGGAGGTCACAGTAGATTCCGGCGTTGTCAAGCCATGATGGGTGCCGATTGGGGCAGATCAGGGAGGTCACAGTAGATTCCGGCGTTGTCAAGCCATGATGGGTGCCGATTGGGCATTGTCAAACCCTTGCTTTGTAGCAGACCAGGCTGTTGTCTGTCCCATGTTTGTATCCGATGAGAGACTTGTCTTTCCCTTGTGTATGGCAGATAAGGGAGTTGTCAAACTTTTTTTTTAATCGGGTATGAGTGCCGTCGAGCCCACGTTTAAAGCAAATCTGTGCGTTGTCAAGCCCTTTTCAGCAGATCCAGGGCGTTGTGTCCATCTTTACATGAGATCAGAGATGTTGCCCATGTTCGAAGCAGAGCGTTGTAATCGAGGGACCCACTGTCCAGTAATTGGAGCATTCATTCGTCTGCAGCGTTCCTCTGGATGGGGTCAGATCATTTGGTCTCAAAAACTCTGTTCATGCAGCTGTAGATGGTCACCCGATTCCGGTCAAGGAAGGTCAAGTCAAGGAGAGGGTTGGGTTCCACCTTCGATCATTATTTATACCTTGGACACGATAATCTCTTTATCTTTCGACCAGTAGGCTATAGGACAGGCATAAGGTAGTGACATTTACCCAACAGCTCGTGACATAGCCAGCCATGAGCGGTTGTTAGACATGTAAAGAGTTTGGACATCGTTTCACCTTTAGTATCTTTATAGTTGTTCCGCATTGACATTCTTCTTGAAAGCATCCAGCGCAATCAGTAAGTAGCGTCTATACTTTTTTCCCCTCCTCATTTTGTTATCTTGACAATGGCCAGTGGATAGTATGATCATCTATATCATCGCCAATATCACCACCTTCGTCAATGTTAAAATGTTCCTGGCACCGATTTTTGCCAAGAGATTTTTTCGTACTGCAAGGTGTATAAGGTGTAAGACTGATTTGATTTTGATGTTCATGTCGTCCTTGTTTCCTTCTTGAAATTGCGATACTCAGTGCATGTGTGTATGTTAATTCACTCTTGAATGCCCCTCCCCCCCCCCCCCCCCCCCCCCCCCTCCCTCTCTCTCTCTTGTTCCCCGCCCAGTCTGTTCTTTTTTTTCTTGCTTGCACATGAGCAAACCGTCGTCCAGGACCCAGATCAAGACCCTGTGTTTTTTCTTTACCCTGTGTGTGGGTTTTTTCTTTACCCTGTGTGTGGTTTTTCTTTACCCTGAATGTGGTTTTTCTTTACCATGTATGTTGTTTTTTCTTTAGTAATCACCGTGGTCCCTATCCTTTCATTTTTACGCATCGCAATAACCGTGATGTTGATTGCCAGGTTTATATATGGAGGGATCTCTTGCCCTTCTTTCCTTCATGTGCCCTTCTTTCCTTCATGTGTGTTTGTCGACTTTGCATTTTCTTGGCTTTTCGGATTTTTTACCCCCACAAAAGACGAGAGAAAGCATACAAAACAAGCATTTAATGAGGCGTGATTGAAGCAGTCGTGTGGCGTGAGTTTGGTCCGAATGTGGGATCCCTCGACACGTGGTGGAGGTTACAAGTTCTCGGTGTCGTGAGGATCGTTCTGGTGCTGATCATCTGGGTGGGGTGGGAGGGTCTTTGGGGCTCATCTTTTTTCTCTGTAGATGTCCTTGGGGTTTTTACCTTTTGCGTCAACGTTCTTTTGGCTCACCGCTCTGTGTATGCGTTCGTTTGCTCACCTCTTGCATCTTCATTCTTTAGGCTCACCGCACTTTGTATGCGTCCTTTTGTTCACCTCTATGCGTGAATCAAATGTCCTTGTCGCCGACATGCCTGTGTGAGCTCACCTCTAGATGTAGGGGCCCTGTTTGCCCGTCCCTTGTGGCTCATCTCATCGCTCCCAGAGTCAGTCCACGTTGCTCACGTCTCTTCAGGCACGTGTGCTCTGGTTCTCACCTCACCTCGTTTTGTGTACATATCCTTGTTTTGTGTGTGTGTTTGCTCCCCTCCCTCGATGTGTGCGTGTCCATGTGTTGCTCACTCTGTGTGTACTTGTTGCTCATCAATGAATGTGTGGCGTGGTGTGTTCCTTATTTGATGACGTCTCTCTTCTACGACCTCTGTTGCTCTTTGTCGCTTTGTGGACGACGCATCGCTACAGTCTAGTAATGGAACGACAACTTATGTACAATGAATGATCTTTTCCTTGTAACATTTTTTTTTCAATGGTGATACTTTAGCGTTGTTGGTGATGCTAGGACCAGACGTCATTTCTCTACTACGCATTAGGCCGAGGTCGGATGAGTGATGTATAGTGTACAGAATCAGGCTGGACAGGCGGGGGTGCTGGGCATAATTCTCAGCGCTGCACGTGCTGCTGTTCTTTGAACATAAAGGACCTGCGCTCGTTCACTGCCGCCCTAATCTGTCAGTTGGGCGTTTCTCATTTCCGGTCACTACATTTTTTTTTAAGGATGTTTACATAATTTCTTGGGAAGACTGCAAGATTTTTTTTAAAGCGGTCTGCGAGAGGAAAAGAAAATTTGTTGTCAAACAGTTATGGGCTTCCCCACATATAGTTTAACTCCTCACTTCGGGGTCTGGCTCAAACGACGCCCCAGGTTTTGGTCTCATATCTTGCGCTTTTGAAGGATTGACATACACTTCCCGCATCCACCCCTCACTCCCAGCTCTCCTTTTATCCATTATGAATAATCATGTAAAATGTCGTCTTTTCACTACACAAAACGTACATAACACAGCATTATCCTGGTTGGATGGCCATCAAGAAGTATGACAGTTATTTTTAGTTACAACCCAGTCGACAATGCACTGCCGGGCCCGACTGTGTCGCCATCTGAGTGTTCCAGATACTATCATACCTGTACTACATCATGATTGTGTTTAAGGAAGACTACCTGGCGTGTGCCATCACTCACATCTGGTTGGTTTGCTTCTCAACCGTCAAAACGGCCTTCCTGGTCGGCGGGCTGTAAATCGCCGGGACTGACCTGTCCGCATCACACTGTTTTCCCTCAGCTAACACAGCACAGCGGAATTCAGTTACCTGTCCGTATCACACAGTTTTCCTCAGACTAACACAGGCACAGCGGAATTCATTTACCTGTCCGTATCACACGTTTTCCCTCAGACTAACACAGGCACAGCGGAATTCAGTTACCTGTCCGTATCACACGTTTTCCCTCTAACACAGGCACAGCGGAATTCAGTTACCTGTCCGTATAAACACGTTTCCCTCAGACTAACACAGGCACAGCGGAATTCAGTTACCTGTCCGTATCACACGTTTTCCCTCAGACTAACACAGGCACAGCGGAATTCAGTTCCCTTGTCCGCATCACACAGTTTTCCCTCAGACTAACACAGGCACAGCGGAATCAGTTACTGTCCGTATCACACGTTTTCCCTCAGACTAACACAGCACAGCGGAATTCAGTTACCTGTCCGTATCACACGTTTTCCCTCAGACTAACACAGGCAACAGGCGGAATTCAGTTACTGTCCGCATCACACGTTTTCCCCTCTAACACAGGCACAGCGGAATTCAGTTACCTGTCCGTATCACACGTTTTCCTCAGACTAACACAGCAAGCGGAATTACATTACCTGTCCGATCACACGTTCCCTCAACTACACAGCACAGCGAATTCATTACTGTCCGATATCAACGTTTTCTTCTAGACTAACACAGCACAGCGAATTATACTGCCAGCATACTGTTTGCCTAAGACTAAACAGGCACAGGATTTTTAGTTACGTCCCATCACAGTTTTCCCTGCAACTACACAGGCACAGCGGAATTCGTTACGTCCGCATCTGAGTTTCCTAGTACTAATCACAGACCGGAATTCTTACCTGTCATACTAGTTTTTGAAGACTAACACGCAGCGGATTCAGTCGCCGTATCACTCTGGTTTTCCCTGACTAACACAGGCACACGGATCCGTTCCTGGTCGGCGCACGTTTCCAAACTCAGCCGCGAATTATTACCTGTCCGCATCACACGTTTTCCCTCAGACTAACACAGGCACAGCGGAATTCAGTTACCTGTCCGTATCACACGTTTTCCCTCAAACTAACACAGGCACAGCGGAATTCAGTTACCTGTCCGTATCACACGTTTTATCCTCGACTAACACAGGCACAGCGGAATTCAGTTACCTGTCCGTATCACACGTTTTCCCTCGGACTAACACAGGCACAGCGGAATTCAGTTACTTGTCCGTATCACACGTTTTCCCTCAGGACTAACACAGGCACAGCGGAATTCAGTTACCTGTCCGCATCACACGTTTTCCCTCAAACTAACACAGGCACAGCGGAATTCAGTTACCTGTCCGCATCACACACGTTTTCCCTCAAACTAACACAGGCACAGCGGAATTCAGTTACCTGTCCGCATCACACGTTTTCCCTCAAACTAACACAGGCACAGCGGAATTCAGTTACCTGTCCGCATCACACGTTTTCCCTCAAACTAACACAGGCACAGCGGAATTCAGTTACCTGTCCGTATCCACGTTTTCCCTCAACTAACACAGGCACAACGGAATTCAGTTACCGGGCTACACAGGAACGCTTCACCCTCTGCTGGGCACTGATACGAACTCGTCGATTTGCTGTTCTGTAGCGTAGCCAATCTTAAACCTAGGCACACCAGACGTGGCTAACTTATGCCTAGACACACCAGACCTGCCCAATCTAAACAGTGAAGCAAACAATGACTTAGCCACATTTTAACCACAGACACACCAAACTGGTTAAATTAACCTAAACCTCAGGCACACAAGATCTGGCCAACCTAAACTTTTATGTATACCAGAGGTTTAGCCAGCACCATTACAAACGTTTTAAGCGACCCCAGCAATATTTGTTCCCCTGAAAGCCCCACCATGAATTCGCTTAATCATTATATATGTAAACATATTTTGCTTGAAATTATTCATATGAAACCGATTCGTTTACCTAAAACGCTTACAACCAACACTAGAACACTTAGAACCAACACGAAACTATAAAGCACTGAAACTGAAGCATAAAAATGTCCATCCTCAGCATATGTTGTCATTCAAAAAAGCATGAAGCATGCATTTTTGTTCAGAATTGTCATGCTGTTCTCTGTCAAGATACGAGCGTTCGACTGAAATGTACGAAAATGGTATCGGTTTCAGACCCAGGTCCTGTCGCCTGGATGCCAACTCGACGAGTTGCACCACAGCGTGCATGACTGGAGTTGACAGTGTACCAAGACGTAGATGGCAATAATAATCAATAGTCTGGTAGTCTATTACCCGATTGTATGGACTGTGTATATTAGGTTCGTTAAGACAGCCCAAAGAGTCCGTCACTTCAGATTCTCTGTGATGTCTTTCACGTGTTGCTATTGCTGTTTTATATGGCTGTACATTTTTTCTTTTAGGAGATACCTTAATTGAATTCAAATCAATGGCAGGATATGTACGCACATTCTTAAGACACGTTATATGTCGAGAAAGAAAAGGCTGAAATGTCTGAGGAAAAACTGGAAGATACCACTTGCTGAACTAACCATATGGTTGCATGTGCGCTTTGTTCGCTGTAGAAGTTGGGATGACAGAGACGGATCAGACAAGCGCAATGCCAGTCAATCAGTGCGACAAGGTCATGTTGATAGTCCAACAGAAACACACAATCATTTATTTTACTCAAAACTGAGTCGGAGAATGATTTTCAAAATGTTCCAAGTGGCAATCACTTTCAGAGGGCGATGGGAAAACAAGCCGGCCACTGCTGGATTCCTCAACGGTAAGACCTGCAAAGGCTCCAGAGGATGAGAGGGACGAGTGACCGGTGGACATTACAACATTCTGAACACATGGTTCGTGACAGGCTGCAAATGATCATTCCACTGAAAAAGTTCTCGCTTCATTTAGCGAACGGGTCGATAAAACAACAGACTGCTATACAAATGCACAGCAACCTCCTCCTGAATCGTTGCCTTGCCGTACGTTCGTTTAGGATGATAGGTAGACATGTCCAAGCACATCACCAAGTTAACCTGCCAATGTAGGCAGACTGACCGACGTTCACTCAACTCTTTCGTTACCAATATTGCAACGAAAAGCATTGGCTAAAGGTTTAAGGGGGTTGTTTTTGTTGTTTTTTTTTGCTGTCCCACCTCAAAGTATGTTACTTCCTTGTGTCGCTAGTCTGAATCGTTGGAACACGCACCAGCCAAAAAAAAAAAAAAAATCTTCCAACGGGAGAACCTACTCATGTCCAACAGCCTCTTGGAACTAACCCGTTATTCACAGATGGATAGGTAATGTGTCTGGGTGTTCTACATAAGCCTCGGAAGGAAACCCACGATTGGATTCTGTTATCCGATTATGTAATACAAATAGATGAGCGTTCTATACCTTTTCAGACAGATGAGTAGCGTTTTCTGGTTGTTCTATGCCTTCTCGAGAACCACCATAGCGTTGTCGGTGTCTATGCCTTCTGGAGAACCACATGCGTTCTGGATGTTGTCTGCTGGTGACTTCGTGAAACGCGTTCAAGACAGATATAGTCTGCTGGTGTTCTACACCTTGTCAGAGACAGAATGCCCACGCAGATTTTTTTTTTAAAAGAGAAATTCTCTTTGCTTCGAACAGTAATGACAGCCAGTCCGGAAAAGTAAAACTTAAGAGCACAAAGTGAGCAGTCATTCATTACACCAAGTCAGTTGGGAAGCGATTTTACCTTTATGGAACAGTAGTGCTTGGTCGTTTAAGTCTTCGAAAATTGGAATTTTCACTGTATAGCAGTAATAAGGACAACGACACTTCAGATGCATAAGAAAATTTCCCCTTTGAGAATTTTCTTTACCTTATAGCAGTTACAAGACGTTACACTTCAGATGTTTTAGGATGCGATTTTTTCTCCTCACATTTCCTTGGTAGCAGTAATAAGTGGTTACGCAATTCAGATGTTCGGAAAGTGATTTTCATTTCTTACATTTTCTATAACTAATAACGAGTTACGACCCTTCGTATGTTCGATTTTTTCCCTCAGAACATTAGTTTGCAGTGTGGTATGCCTAGTTTTTCCTTAGAACATTGATGAGCCATTTGCAGTATAAAATTATTTTGCCTCAGAACTGGTGTGAACGTCTTCGGGAGAGTGGAGTTTGCCATAGATGAGTGACATGCCGCTACAGAATAGAGTTTTCTTTGCTTTGCAGTAGCTGCAAGAGAAGCACCTCCCCGTACGACTCTTTCACACGATGCGTGGTTACTGTTAAAATCTACATGTTCTCTCCATTGAGCCACTTGATAGGTTGTCTATGGACACATACCAAACCATGATCCAAGATCAGATACCTTAACATCAAGTCATACATGGCCAAATTCATGGGGAGCATGTTTAGGAGATAAAGGTACTCTGCAACAGTGCTCTGTACGAAATGAAGACGTCTGTATGCATGTACCAGCAGTTCTATCAACCCATAACCTGTCGAAGCGGCAGTCTTCAGTTGAAATCAAAGTGAAAGATGGAAGACTGTCCAACGGCATGGTGTTTATGGTCTGGTACCTAGCAGAACGGGCCAAGTAATAGTTCTAGTCCGGCCAAGTAATGATCTAGTATTGAGGGGTCTGGCTAACAATCTTTAAATATACACAAGCCCATGTAGCTTGGATTCACACATGAATATCAACATTACATTCACCTGTGACGATAGCCAATTCTATGTCCAGCACCACGCAACAGCCTTGGAGCTTAACCCACGTCATAAACATTACATTCACCTTTGATGATAGCCAAGTCTATGTCCAGCACACACAGACATGGAGATGACACCTACTCAACATAAACATAGCTGTAACCAATGACGTGCGAAATTTCAAGATGAAGTGACAAATATTCACAAAGTGCAATGTAATGGTAACCCAAGCGCATCAACATGGCCTCCGTTTTCTTCCCTTCTAACAGCACGGCAAACGGCCAGCAAAATGTCACAACTACCAACAACAGGGGAGCAGGTGGTGAGGGGAGTGACGACACGGGTCAAAAGAAGGAGATGACATCATCCACAAGCCCTAGAATTCGGAGGGCCGGCAGTGAGGGAACTGCCAGTCTGAGAGATAGGGGGAGGGGAGGGGAGGGACCATAGGCAAGACGTCTCCACAGCGCCCCTCGTGCCTCTTTCAGTCTGCTTCAGTTGCTAACGTTCCATTGGATGGCCCAGAAACACAACAAAGGAGATGTCACATACCCAGCAGGGCCCACCCGCGCCGCTCGTGGGCGCACTTGGCCCCGACAGCACTGGCCGCGTCCTGCTGGGGAGCCAAAGACAAGAGGCGGTGTCTTTGGTTGCAATGTCAACATGCTTTGTTATACATACAGTCCTTGTTTTACATCTTGGTACACTGCTTCTGTGCTAAAAGGCAGCATTGGTGGGAGAAACGGCCGTCGTTTCCCAGATATGCAATTCTGTGAATGTTTACGCCACTTTGGCTTCTGGTGCTGTCTCAAACCTGTCAGTAGATGGAGAGAGTTGGAAGAGAAACTACAGCAGATCTCTGTCCTGTCCTGCCTTCAGTCATCCCCTGTGGGTTCCACAACCAGGAGTGTGAGCACGACACACCATCGTGAGAACTTACAGCGGATTTCAATGTCCTCATCATTGACCCTTTTTTTTTCCACACATTCTTGCGGCTGGAGACAACACACAAATTAGGGAGGCCCAATCTTTTTAGTGATATATATTCCATTGATATACTGCCGGAGAGAATTACAACCGTCATGTTTCACTTTGCCATTGGCACCAGAAGAGAAGCACAACAGCCATCTGTTTCAGCTGGGAGAGAAGTACAATAGTCTATTACCCGCATTTACACGCTCATGTTGCTGTACATTTTCAAAGTGACTTTTTGTACAATGAAAGTGAAGACTTGTGCTTTGTCAAAACGTGTTGATGTTTATTGATGAATCGAATTTCATTGGATTGGAATGATGTTGCCGATATCTTTCTTTCTGGCGTTTTTAACTCCAGTCTTGTCCTGTGTAGTTTTGTGTTAGACTACTTCATTGTGATATTTCAGGCAGGGGCCCACAAGTTATGGCCCATTGTGTGTCAGTGATGCAGCACCTAAGCGATTACTTTGTTCTGGAGTGTACATATGATCAGAAAAGTGTTGGTTCTATCTTGGATCAACTGAAAGCTTTGCCAAAGCTGATTATGGGTGAGTAGACAAAAGTGAACATGATCAGTGTCAATGCTGTATTCTTTAAGCCGAAAAGAGACATTGTGGAAGAATGAACTAAATTATAAACACTGCTTTTTCTGCTTCTGTTGAGCCCATGGCTACCACTGGTTTGTACTGGAGTTGTCTGGTGGATACTGTCCTTTAACCCTGGTGTGACCAACTGTCGCACCGACATTCTCCTCCCACTGACAATGTCCTCTTTCGTCGCTGCACCCCGCTTTGCTCTGCACTGGCTTTCAGTTGATCACGGCATCCATGTCATTATTAAGCCAATGTAGCCAGTAAGCAACACAAGGTGCAAAGTTTGTACGTGTGTGCTGCTGGCCTGGCCCCTATCGTTGTGCACAGTTAGTATTTCCAAGGACTTGATCATCACTGTTCTGGCCCCGAGGGCTGTCATGTGTAGCAGTGGGCCTTAGGCCCTGTATTCCCCGTCTTTGGTCTCTTCAGTTTGTCTTTCTCACTCTGCTAGTTGTTTCGTCATTGTCAGTCCTTTCTGCAGCCAGTCTTTTATTGCTAAATGTATCAACGCTTTGTTATCAATAAAAACGAGAAAAAGAAAGACACTGGTTGCATGTGTTTGGAGTATGTACATCTGCTGCGTGTTTCCCCCCCCCCCCCCCCCCCCCCCCCCCGTTTTGGTGTCCCCCCACATACACACCCATACCATACGCCTGAATGTACATGAAAACGACTGATATTTCAGAACTGGGTGATTTTTAAAAAAACAACAGCTCTATCCATTTACTTACGCCTCACTCAGTTGGTCCTTTTATGGCTAGCAATAATATAGAACAATCATGAAAAAAAAAAAGGAAAAAAAAATACACAAGGGATTCTGCTGCAAATGAAAAAAAGGAAAATGATCACAAAAAGAAATTCTGAAATTTGTGA
Source organism: Conus ventricosus (assembly GCA_018398815.1). NCBI lineage: Eukaryota > Metazoa > Mollusca > Gastropoda > Neogastropoda > Conidae > Conus > Conus ventricosus. Next base: position 3,084,690 of record CM031599.1, on the reverse strand, counting down.
CACAAAAGTTCACGGAAGTTGTAAACTGTGTATATTCTTTCCCTATTCCCTCATTGTATTTGTATACGCATTCAACCGACAAGTGCGTCCTTTCCGAGGCCAAGCTGTTGAAAACTTAAACAGAGAACACCTGCATTGCTTTTCACAGCTTTGGCTTGGACTGAGGAAGAAATGTCAGGTGATGACGTATTGCCACAAAGCAGCGACAGCTGTACTGAATTTCAGAGGAATGAAAAACGCACCATTCACGTATGTCAGGCTATCACTGATAACGACAATGCAGCAACTGTACTGAATTCAAGAGGAACAAGGCAATCATTCATTTGAACTCAGTTTATGCCAACAAGGCCCCCCCCCCGCCCCCCCCCCCCCCAAGTCTTCTCAGTTACACATGCTTCACCAACTTGACAACTGTCAATTGTGCAGTCTGACACACTTCACCAACTGGAGAATTGTCTTGTCAGTTATGTCCGCTTCACATGCACCACAGTAAAGGATTCAGTTATGTCCAGTTTACACACACCACACAGTAAAGGATACAGTTATGTCCGCTTCACACACACCACACAGTAAAGGATTCAGTTATGTCCAGTTTACACACACCACACAGTAAAGGATTCAGTTATGTCCAGTTTACACACACCACACAGTAAAGGATTCAGTTATGTCCAGTTTACACACACCACACAGTAAAGGATTCAGTTATGTCCGCTTCACATGCACCACACAGTAAAGGATTCAGTTATGTCCGCTTCACATGCACTACACAGTAAAGGATTCAGTTATGTCGCTTCACAGCACCACAGTTGAAGGGATTCAGTTACATCCGCTTCACATGCACCACAGTAAGGGATTCAGTTATGTCCGCTTCACATGCACCACAGTAAGGATTCAGTTATGACCGCTACACATCACCACAGTAAGGGATTCAGTTATGTCCCTTCACATGCACCACAGTAAGGGATTCAGTTATGTCCACTTCACACACACACACAGTAAAGGATTCAGTTATGTCCACTTCACATGCACCACACAGTAAAGGATTCAGTTATGTCCACTTCACACACAGTAAAGGATTCAGTTATGTCCCTTCACACCACCACACAGTAAAGGATTCAGTTATGTCCGCTTCACGCACACACCACACAGTAAGGGATTCAGTTATGTCCGCTTCACACACACCACACAGTAAAGGATTCAGTTATGTCCGCTTCACATGCACCACACAGTAAAGGATTCAGTTATGTCCACTTCACACACACCACACAGTAAAGGATTCAGTTATGTCCGCTTCACACACACCACACAGTAAAGGATTCAGTTATGTCCGCTTCACATGCACCACACAGTAAAGGATTCAGTTATGTCCCACTTCACATGCACCACAGTAAAGGATTCAGTTATGTCCGCTTCACATGCACCACACAGTAAAGGATTCAGTTATGTCCAGTTTACACACACCACACAGTAAAGGATTCAGTTATGTTCAGTTTACACGCACCACACAGTAAAGGATTCAGTTATGTCCACTTCACATGCACACACAGTAAAGGATTCAGTTATGTCCACTTCACACGCACAGTAAAGGATCAGTTATGTCCACTTCACACACCACACAGTAAAGGATTCAGTTATGTCCGCTTCACATGCACCACACAGTAAAGATTCATTATGTCCACTTCACACACACCACACAGTTAAGGATTCAGTTATGTCCCTTCACATGCACCACACAGTAAAGGATTCAGTTATGTCCTCTCACACACCACACAGTAAAGATCAGTTATGTCCGCTTCACATGCACCACACAGTAAAGATTCAGTTATGTCCACTTCACACGCACAGTAAAGGATTCATTATGTCCACTTCACACACCACACAGTAAAGGATTCAGTTATGTCCATTTACACACACCACACAGTAAAGGATTCAGTTATGTCCAGTTTACACACACTACACAGTAAAGGATTCAGTTATGTCCGCTTCACATGCACCACACAGTAAAGGATTCAGTTATGTCCACTTCACACGCACCACACAGTAAAGGATTCAGTTATGTCCACTTCACACACACCACACAGTAAAGATTCAGTTATGTCCACTTCACATGCACCACAGTAAAGGATTCAGTTATGTCCACTTCACACACACCACACAGTAAAGGATTCATTTATTTTCCGCTTCACATGCACCACACAGAAAAGGATTCAGTTATGTCCAGTTTACACACACCACACAGTAAAGGATTCAGTTATGTCCAGTTTACACACATCACACAGTAAAGGATTCAGTTATGTCCACTTCACACACACCACACAGTAAAGGATTCAGTTATGTCCAGTTTACACACACCACACAGTAAAGGATTCAGTTATGTCCAGTTTACACACAACCACACAGTAAAGGATTCAGTTATGTCCACTTCACATGCACCACACAGTAAAGGATTCAGTTATGTCCACTTCACACGCACCACACAGTAAAGGATTCAGTTATGTCCAGTTTACACACACCACACAGTAAAGGATTCAGTTATGTCCACTTCACATGCACCACACAGTAAAGGATTCAGTTATGTCCAGTTTACACACACCACACAGTAAAGGATTCAGTTATGTCCAGTTTACACGCACCACAAAGTAAAGGATTCAGTTATGTCCAGTTTACACGCACCACACAGTTACTGTAAAGGATTCAGTTATGTCCAGTTTACACGCACCACACAGTTACTGTAAAGGATTCAGTTATGTCCAGTTTACACGCACCACACAGTTACTGTAAAGGATTCAGTTATGTCCAGTTTACATGCACCACACAATAAAGGATTCAGTTATGTCCCATTTACATGCACCCCACAGTAAAGGATTCAGTTATGTCCAGTTTACACGCACCACAAAGTCAAGGGTTCAGTTATGTCCAGTTACACATATCAAAAAGTAAAGGATTCAGTTACTTTTCGTTTACACACATCTCTGACTGGAGAACTGTCAGTCTTGTCCTGTTTACACTTGCCAGCAACTGCTCAACTGTCAGTCATGCTCAGTTTACACACACCAACTCAAGAACTGTCGCGCTTGTCCAGGTAACTCCCACCTCCACCAAAAAAAACCTGTCAGTCACATTCAGTCTACCTAGACCTCCACCAACAATCAGTTTACATACACCTCCACCAACAATCAGTTTACATACACCTCCAAAAACAATCAGTTTACATACACCTCCATCAACAGAATTGTCAGTCACATGGACGTGGAGAGGACATTGAAACTGAGGTCACCATGAGAACAAGGCATGAAGGGCCACAGAATTTGAGACTTCATTTTTTTTTTATTGCTGATCAATGAGAATGGGATAATGAAGATGATGCTACAGATTTCATTTCCAGTCTGAGACTGCATGACAGGGCTGTACTCTACGCTTACTTTCATAATCTCTCCCGGCATCAACCGGGCCTGAAAGATACAGATACTTGCAGTGTTGGTCAGTTAGTTTGAGCAACTCTCAGAGACACATCCATTAAGTGGATTAAACTCGACTGTGTGGTCCCAGTCTTCCCAGCTGAGCCCATAGCAAACTCAACTCTGGGTGAGAGCCGACTGGGACTGAAAAATCCCACATGACTCTGATGGGAATCAAACCCACAACCTCCCAGCCAGGAGTTCATGATGCTAACCACTTTGCCATGGCGCCTAGTCAGTCGCATTCAGTTTACATACACCTCCACCAACTCAGTTGTCAGTCATGTTCAGTTTACACATACCTTCCACCAAAGGGAGAACTGTTTTAACATGTTCAGTTTAGAGATACTTCCACCAAATAGAGTACTGTCAGTCATGTTCAGTTTACACATACTTCCACCAAATAGAGTACTGTCACATACTTCCACCAAATAGAGTACTGTCAGTCATGTTCAGTTTACACCTACCTCCACCAAATAGAGTACAGTCACATACTTCCACCAAATAGAGTACTGTCACATACTTCCACCAAATAGAGTACAGTCACATACTTCCACCAAATAGAGTACTGTCAGTCATGTTCAGTTTACACATACTTCCACCAAATAGAGTACTGTCAGTCATGTTCAGTTTACACATACCTCCACCTAACAGAGTACTGTCAGTCATGTTCAGTTTACATATACTTCCACCTAATAGAGTACTATCAATCGTGTTCAGTTTACACATACCTCCACCAAATAGAGTACTGTCAGAGAGTACTGTCAGTCATGTTCAGTTGACACATACCTCCACCTAATAGAGTACTGTCAGTCATGTTCAGTTTACATATACTTCCACCTAATAGAGTACTGTCAGTCATGTTCAGTTGACATATACCTCCACCTAATAGAGTACTGTCAGTCATGTTCAGTTTACATATACTTCCACCTAATAGAGTACTGTCAGTCATGTTCAGTTTACATATACTTCCACCTAAGAGAGTACTATCAATCGTGTTCAGTTTACACATACCACCACCAAATGAAGTACTATCAATCGTGTTCAGTTTACACATTCCTCCACCAAATGAAGTACTATCAATCATGTTCAGTTTACACATACTTCCACCAAATGAAGTACTGTCAATCGTGTTCAGTTTACATATTCCTCCACCAAATGAAGTACTGTCAATCGTGTTCAGTTTACACATACCACCACCAAATGAAGTACTATCAATCGTGTTCAGTTTACACATACCACCACCAAATGAAGTACTATCAATCGTGTTCAGTTTACACATTCCACCACCAAATGAAGTACTATCAATCGTGTTCAGTTTACACATTCCACCACCAAATGAAGTACTGTCAATCGTGTTCAGTTTACACATTCCTCCACCAAATGAAGTACTGTCAATCGGTTCAGTTTACACATTCCTCCACCAAATGAAGTACTGTCAATCGTGTTCAGTTTACATATTCCTCCACCAAATGAAGTACTGTCAATCGTGTTCAGTTTACACATACCTCCACCAAATGAAGTACTGTCAATCGTGTTCAGTTTACACATTCCTCCACCAAATGAAGTACTGTCAATCGTGTTCAGTTTACACATTCCTCCACCAAATGAAGTACTGTCAATCGTGTTCAGTTTACACATACCTCCACCAAATGAAGTACTATCTGGCATGTTCAGCTTACAATACCTCCACCAATAAGAGGCCTGTCAATCATTCAGTTTCCAGATCTCCGCCAACAGGAGAAACTGTCAGCAAATCAAGATTGGACACACCACCTACTGGAAAACTGTCGGTCACATCCAGGCAACAGTTGGCATTTCAGTTTGAATAAAACTCCACGACTCTACCCTTCACTCACCATGACACGACACTTTTCCTTCAAGTTGCAAAGCGAGAATTTTCGTTGTTTTATTCGTTTATGTATCACCCAAGGAAGACCTAAGAGGTCGAAACGTGTTGTGTTTTGTCTTGTGACTCGTTGTCCACGTTCTCTGGGGGGTTCGCTAACATTTATTTAAGACTTTTACTTCAGTTTGATTCACACTAACACTTCCACTCACCATCACAAAACACTGCATTTCAGTTGATTCACACTAACAACTCTTCTTTCCACTCACCGTCACAAAACACTGCATTTCAGTTTGATTCACACTAACACTTCCACTCACCGTCACAAAACACTGCATTTCAGTTTGATTCACACTAACACTTCCACTCACCGTCACAAAACACTGCATTTCAGTTTGATTCACACTAACACTTCCACTCACCGTCACAAAACACTGCATTTCAGTTTGATTCACACTAACACTTCCACTCACCGTCACAAAACACTGCATTTCAGTTGATTCACACTAACGACCCTTCCTTCCACTCATCGTCACAAAACACTGCATTTCAGTTGATTCACACTAACAACTCTTCCCAACTCACCGTCACAAAAACTAACTACTTAACTTTTTACTTCACTCATCATTACCCAACACTTTGCATTTCAGTTTGATTAAAACCAGCTGCCCTTCCTTCACACACAATCAGACAACACTGCATTTTGGTTTGATTAAAACCAACTGTTCCTACTTACAGTCACCATTAGACAACAGTCCGCATTTCTGACAGATTAAACCAACTGCTCTTCCCTTCACTCACAATTGGACAACATTTTCAATTTCAGTTTGATGAAAACCAACTGCTCTTCCCTTCACTCACAATTGGACAACACTTTCAATTTCAGTTTGATGAAAACCAACTGCTCTTCCCTTCACCATCACAATTGGACAACACTTTCAATTTCAGTTTGATGAAAACCAACTGCTCTTCCCTTCACTCACAATTGGACAACACTTTCAATTTCAGTTTGATGAAAACCAACTGCTCTTCCCTTCACTCACAATTGGACAACACTTTCAATTTCAGTTTGATGAAAACCAACTGCTCTTCCCTTCACTCACAATTGGACAACACTTTCAATTTCAGTTTGATGAAAACCAACTGCTCTGTCCTTCACTCACAATTGGACAACACTTTCAATTTCAGTTTGATGAAAACCAACTGCTCTGTCCTTCACTCACAATTGGACAACACTTTCAATTTCAGTTTGATGAAAACCAACTGCTCTTCCCTTCACTCACAATTGGACAACACTTTCAATTTCAGTTTGATGAAAACCAACTGCTCTTCCCTTCACTCACAATTGGACAACACTTTCAATTTCAGTTTGATGAAAACCAACTGCTCTGTCCTTCACTCACAATTGGACAACACTTTCAATTTCAGTTTGATGAAAACCAACTGCTCTTCCCTTCACTCACAATTGGACAACACTTTCAATTTCAGTTTGATGAAAACCAACTGCTCTGTCCTTCACTCACAATTGACAACACTTTCAATTTCAGTTTGATGAAAACCAACTGCTCTTCCCTTCACTCACAATTGGACAACACTTTCAATTTCAGTTTGATGAAAACCAACTGCTCTTCCCTTCACTCACAATTGGACAACACTTTCAATTTCAGTTTGATGAAAACCAACTGCTCTGTCCTTCACTCACAATTGGACAACACTTTCAATTTCAGTTTGATGAAAACCAACTGCTCTTCCCTTCACTCACAATTGGACAACACTTTCAATTTCAGTTTGATGAAAACCAACTGCTCTTCCCTTCACTCACAATTGGACAACACTTTCAATTTCAGTTTGATGAAAACCAACTGCTCTGTCCTTCACTCACAATTGGACAACACTTTCAATTTCAGTTTGATGAAAACCAACTGCTCTGTCCTTCACTCACAATTGGACAACACTTTCAATTTCAGTTTGATGAAAACCAACTGCTCTGTCCTTCACTCACAATTGGACAACACTTTCAATTTCAGTTTGATGAAAACCAACTGCTCTTCCCTTCACTCACAATTGGACAACACTTTCAATTTCAGTTTGATGAAAACCAACTGCTCTGTCCTTCACGTGGCATCAGAAAACACACTGTATCTCAGTTTGATTTAAAAAAACAACAAAAAACAAAACAAAAAACAGCTGCTCTTCCCTTCATTCACCACCAGACAAAAGCTGGCATTTCAGTCTGGTTAAACTAAATTCTCTTTACTTCACTCAGCATCAGACAACACTTTCACTTCAGTTTGATTCAAAACCTGCTCTCTTTTCACTCACCATCTGACAACACTTTGCAATCCAGTCTATTAAAACCGACTGCTCTCCCCTTCACTCATCATTTGACAACACTTTGCATATCAGTCTACTGTATAATGAATGCTCTCCCCATCACTCATCATATGACAACACTTTGTGTATCAGTCTACTGTATAACCAACTGCTCTCCCCTTCACTCACCATTACACAAGACTTTGCATATCAGTCTACTGTATAACCAACTGCTCTTTCCTTCACTCACCATTTCACAAGACTTTGCATGTCAAAATGATTAAACCAACTGCTTCACCCACAGTTGGACAACCGTTTCACTCACACTCAGACAACACTTTGCACTTCAGTTGAATTATAAGCACCTGCTCTTTCCTTCACTCACCATTATACAACACTTTGCACTTCAGTTGAATTATAAGCACCTGCTCTTTCCTTCACTCACCATTACACAACACTTTGCACTTCAGTTGAATTATAAGCACCTGCTCTTTCCTTCACTCACCATTATACAACACTTTGCACTTCAGTTGAATTATAAGCACCTGCTCTTTCCTTCACTCACCATTATACAACACTTTGCACTTCAGTTGAATTATAAGCACCTGCTCTTTCCTTCACTCACCATTACACAACACTTTGCACTTCAGTTGAATTATAAGCACCTGCTCTTTCCTTCACTCACCATTACACAACACTTTGCACTTCAGTTGAATTATAAGCACCTGCTCTTTCCTTCACTCACCATTATACAACACTTTGCACTTCAGTTGAATTATAAGCACCTGCTCTTTCCTTCACTCACCATTACACAACACTTTGCACTTCAGTTGAATTATAAGCACCTGCTCTTTCCTTCACTCACCATTACACAACACTTTGCACTTCAGTTGAATTATAAGCACCTGCTCTTTCCTTCACTCACCATTACACAACACTTTGCACTTCAGTTGAATTATAAGCACCTGCTCTTTCCTTCACTCACCATTACACAACACTTTGCACTTCAGTTGAATTATAAGCACCTGCTCTTTCCTTCACTCACCATTACACAACACTTTGCACTTCAGTTGAATTATAAGCACCTGCTCTTTCCTTCACTCACCATTACACAACACTTTGCACTTCAGTTGAATTATAAGCACCTGCTCTTTCCTTCACTCACCATTACACAACACTTTGCACTTCAGTTGAATTATAAGCACCTGCTCTTTCCTTCACTCACCATTATACAACACTTTGCACTTCAGTTGAATTATAAGCACCTGCTCTTTCCTTCACTCACCATTACACAACACTTTGCACTTCAGTTGAATTATAAGCACCTGCTCTTTCTCACTCACCATTACACAACACTTTGCACTTCATTGAATTTAACACCTGCTCTTCCTTCACCACCATTACACAACACTTTGCACTTCAGTTGAATTATAAGCACCTGCTCTTTCCTTCACTCACCATTACACAACACTTTGCACTTCAGTTGAATTATAAGCACCTGCTCTTTCCTTCACTCACCATTACACAACACTTTGCACTTCAGTTGAATTATAAGCACCTGCTCTTTCCTTCACTCACCATTACACAACACTTTGCACTTCAGTTGAATTATAAGCACCTGCTCTTTCCTTCACTCACCATTACACAACACAACATTTCAGACTGATTAAACCAACTGCTCTTCCCTTCACTCACCATTCTGTGACCCTTTGTACCTCAATTATTTTCTTTTAAAAGGAAAAAAGCATCTCTTCCCTTCATTCACCACTTGACAGTAGCCAGCAAATGCTCTTCACTTACTATCAGACACTACTTCGCACTTCAGATTGATCGAAACCATTTACAATTCAGCCTATCAAAACCAACTGCTCTTCCCTTCACTCGTCATGAGACAACTCTTTGCATTTCACTTTGATTTAAACCAACTCCTCTGCCCTATTCTCACCATCACACAACACTTCGCGTTTCAGACTGATCAGGCAGATTGCTTCTTCATTCACCACCATTACAGAACACCTTCCATTTCAGTTCGATACAAACCAGCTGCTCTTCACTCGCCATTGGACAACGCTTTGTCTCTCAGAGTCATTAAACCAGCTGTTCTTCACTCGCCATTGGACAACGCTTTGTATTTCAGGGTCATTAAACCAGCTGCTCTTCACTCGCCATTGGACAACGCTTTGTATTTCAGGGTATTTAAACCAGCTGCTCTTCACTCGCCACTGGACAACGCTTTGTATTTCAGGGTCATTAAACCAGCTGCTCTTCACTCGCCATTGGACAACGCTTTGTCTCTCAGGGTCATTAAACCAGCTGCTCTTCACTCGCCATTGGACAACGCGTTGTCTCTCAGGGTCATTAAACCAGCTGCTCTTCACTCGCCATTGGACGACGCTTCGTATTTCAGGGTCATAAAACCAACTGCTCATCCCTTCACTGACCACTTTGGATCATTTCCAACTGATCAAAACCACCTGCTCTTCTCTTCACTCACCATCAAGACAGCACTTGGTATTTTAGATTGATTAAAACAGACTGCTAACACATGTTGTGGGTCCTTCTGATGGTGCATCCCAGAGAGGGTTCCAGATCCCAAGCACAAAATTTTACTATTTTTGGTGCATTAGGACAAATTAATGGCTGAACTTATTTTGGAGAGATTTCCTTTGACCTCTAACCTTCAAAACAACATTTATCTTGTTCATATCAGAGATAAAGTGGATTTAAACAGAAAGAAGCCAAGACCCTAAATTGCTTATGCTTCTTCATTTCCATCTACGTTATTCAGTAGTTCTTAGTGCCTGTGTCAGACTAGTTCTTATTGCCTATGTCAGACTAGTTCTTATTGCCTATATCAGACTAGTTCTTATTGCCTATATCAGACTAGCTGACTGGTCCAGTTCTGTACAGTTTCTAGTTGTCACTGGAGGAAGAGACCTCAGCTTTCACCTGTGGCCGATTGCTGGTTATCTCCTGCTGCACTACCCGAAGGGAGCCTGCCTTACTTCCACAATAAGAACTACAGAAAACAAACAGAAAAAAAACATAACCAAAACAGAACGCCACTGGCTCTGACATGCACTGTGACTACACCACACATACACTCTGTCTGATTTTTTTTATTTAATAAAACAGGGCACAAAATATACCAAAATCATACACATGACAGGTCTTCGTCAACAGTGCATTACTTAACAGCTGAACAATGGCATCCGCAATGGAATCCTCAGGTAGGAAAACAAAACCCAAGGACATACTGAGAATGTTAGCCACTATCCTTGATCTGTCACTCTCACAATGCACAAAAATCAATTAAAAACATGACATGGCAAACAAATTACAAAACACAGGCACCAACATGGCCATACTGACCAATCAGATGCCAAGTATGGACAGTTCGGGTCCACTGTGGACAAGGTTTACTGTCTGACCTAGTCACCACATGTCAGACCATCAGATGAAGGAGGACAGACAGGTACTGTCCACTGTGGACAGTGTTTATTGTCTGACCTAGTCACCTGATGACTAACCATCAGATGATGATGAACTAGTTGTGCCCACATGGACAGTGTTTATTGTCTGACCTAGTCACCTGATGACTAACCATCAGATGATGATGAACTAGTTGTGCCCACATGGACAGTGTTTATTGTCTGACCTAGTCACCTGATGACTAACCATCAGATGATGAACTAGTTGTGCCCACATGGACAGTGTTTATTGTCTGACCTAGTCACCTGATGACTAACCATCAGATGATGATGAACTAGTTGTGCCCACATGGACAGTGTTTACTGTCTGGCCTAGTCACCTGATGACTAACCATCAGATGATGATGAACTAGTTGTGTCCACATGGACATGTTTATGTCTGACCTAGTCACCTGATGACTAACGATCAGATGATGATGAACTAGTTGTGTCAACATGGACAATGTTTACTGTCTTACCTAGTCACCTGATGACTAACCATCAGATGATGATGAACTAGTTGTGTCCACATGGACAGTGTTAATTGTCTGACCTAGTCACCTGATGACTAACCGTCAGATGATGATGAACTAGTTGTGCCCACATGGACAGTGTTTACTGTCTGACCTAGTCACCTGATGACTAACCATCAGATGATGATGAACTAGTTGTGCCACATGGACAGTGTTTATTGTCTGACCTAGTCACCTGATGACTAACCATCAGATGATGAACTAGTTGTGTCCACATGGACAGTGTTTATTGTCTGACCTAGTCACCTGATGACTAACCATCAGATGACGATGAACTAGTTGTGCCCACATGGACAGTGTTTATTGTCAGACCTAGTCACCTGATGACTAACCATCAGATGATGATGAACTAGTTGGTCCACATGGACAGTGTTTATTGTCTGACCTAGTCACCTGATGACTAACCATCAGATGAGGATGAACTAGTTATGTCCACATGGACAGTGTTTATTGTCTGACCTAGTCACCCGATAACTAACCATCAGATGATGAACTAGTTGTGCCAACATGGACAGTGTTTACTGTCTGACCTAGTCACCTGATGACTAACCATCAGATGATGATGAACTAGTTGTGCCCACATGGACAGTGTTTATTGTCTGACCTAGTCACCCGATGACTAACCATCAGATGATGATGAACTAGTTGTGCCCACATGGACAGTGTTTATTGTCTGACCTAGTCACCTGATAACTAATGATCAGATGATGAACTAGTTGTGCCCACATGGACAGTGTTTATTGTCTGACCTAGTCACCTGATGACTAACCATCAGATGATGATGAACTAGTTGTGTCCACATGGACAGTGTTTATTCTCTGACCTAGTCACCCGATGACTAACCATCAGATGATGAACTAGTTGTGCCCACATGGACAGTGTTTATTGTCTGATCTAGTCACCTGATGACTAACCATCAGATGATGAACTAGTTGTGCCCACATGGACAGTTTTATTGTCTGACCTAGTCATCCGATGACTAACCATCAGATGATGAACTAGTTGTGCCCACATGGACAGTGTTTATTGTCTGACCTAGTCACACCGATGACTAACCATCAGGTGATGAACTAGTTGTGCCCACATGGACAGTGTTTTATTGTCTGACCTAGTCACCTGATGACTAACCATCAGATGATGAACTAGTTGTGCCACATGGACAGTGGTTATTGTCTGACCTAGTCACCCGATGACTAACCATCAGATGATGATGAACTAGTTGTGCCCACATGGACAGTGTTGTTGTCTGACCTAGTCACCCGATGACTAACCATCAGATGATGATGAACTAGTTGTGCCCACATGGACAGTGTTTATTGTCTGACCTAGTCACCTGATGACTAACCATCAGATGATGATGAACTAGTTGTGCCCACATGGACAGTCTTTATTGTCTGACCTAGTCACCTGATGACTAACCATCAGATAATGATGAACTAGCTGTGCCCACATGGACAGTGTTTATTATCTGACCTAGTCACCCGATGACTAACCATCAGATGATGAACTAGTTGTGCCCACATGGACAGTGTTTATTGTCTGACCTAGTCACCTGATGACAACCATCAGATGATGAACTAGTTGTGCCCACATCGACAGTGTTTATTGTCTGACCTAGTCACCTGATGACTAACCATCAGATGATGAACTAGTTGTGCCCACATGGACAGTGTTTACTGTCTGACCTAGTCACCTGATGACTAACCATCAGATGATGATGAACTAGTTGTGCCCACATGGACAGTGTTTACTGTCTGGCCTAGTCACCTGATGACTAACCATCAGATGATGAACCAGTTGTGCCCACATGGACAGTGTTTATTGTCTGACCTAGTCACCCGATGACTAACCATCAGATGATGAACTAGTTGTGCCCACATGGACAGTGTTCACTGTCTGACCTAGTCACCCGATGACTAACCATCAGATGATGAACTAGTTGTGCCCACATGGACAGTGTTTATTGTCTGACCTAGTCACCTGATGACTAACCATCAGATGATGAACTAGTTGTGCCAACATGGACAGTGTTTATTGTCTGACCTAGTCACCCGATGACTAACCATCAGATGATGATGAACTAGTTGTGCCCACATGGACAGTGTTGTTGTCTGACCTAGTCACCCAATGACTAACCATCAGATGATGATGAACTAGTTGTGCCCACATGGACAGTGTTTATTGTCTGACCTAGTCACCTGATGACTAACCATCAGATGATGATGAACTAGTTGTGCCCACATGGACAGTGTTTATTGTCTGACCTAGTCACCTGATGACTAACCATCAGATACTGATGAACTAGTTGTGCCCACATGGACAGTGTTCATTGTCTGACCTAGTCACCCGATGATTAACCATCAGATGATGAACTAGTTGTGCCCACATGGACAGTGTTTATTGTCTGACCTAGTCACCCCGATGACTAACCATCAGATGATCAACTAGTTGTGCCCAGATGGACAGTGTTTATTGTCTGACCTAGTCACCTGATGACTAACCATCAGATTATGATGAACTAGTTGTGCCCACATGGACAGTGTTTATTGTCTGACCTAGTCACCTGATGACTAACCATCAGATTATGATGAACTAGTTGTGCCCACATGGACAGTGTTTATTGTCTGACCTAGTCACCTGATGACTAACCATCAGATTATGATGAACTAGTTGTGCCCACATGGACAGTGTTTATTGTCTGACCTAGTCACCTGATGACTAACCATCAGATGATGATGAACTAGTTGTGCCCACAAGGACAGTGTTTATTGTCTGACCTAGTCACCTGATGACTAAATATCAGATGATGAACTAGTTGTGCCCACATGGACAGTGTTTATTGTCTGACCTAGTCACCTGATGACTAACCATCAGATTATGATGAACTAGTTGTGCCCACATGACAGTGTTTATTGTCTGACCTAGTCACCTGATGACTAACCATCAGATGATGATGAACTAGTTGTGCCCACAAGGACAGTGTTTATTGTCTGACCTAGTCACCTGATGACTAAATATCAGATGATGAACTAGTTGTGCCCACATGGACAGTGTTTATTGTCTGACCTAGTCACCTGATGACTAACCATCAGATGATGATGAACTAGTTGTGCCCACATGGACAGTGTTTATTGTCTGACCTAGTCTGATGACTAACCATCAGATGATGATGAACTAGTTGTGCCCACAAGGACAGTGTTTATTGTCTGACCTAGTCACCTGATGACTAACCATCAATGATATGATGAACTAGTTGTGCCCACAAGGACAGTGTTTATTGTCTGACCTAGTCACCCGATGACAACCCAGACGATGATGCTGAACTAGTTGTGTCCACATGAACAGTGTTTATTGTCTGACCTAGTCACCTGATGACTAACCATCAGATGTTGATGAACTAGTTGTGCCCACATGGACAGTGTTTATTGTCTGACCTAGTCACCTGATGACTAACCATCAGATGATGATGAACTAGTTGTGCCCACAAGGACAGTGTTTATTGTCTGACCTAGTCACCCGATTGACTAACCATCAGATGATCAACTAGTTGTGCCCACATGGACAGTGTTTATTGTCTGACCTAGTCACCTGATGACTAAACCATCAGATGATGATGAACTAGTTGTGCCCACATGGACAGACAAGATAATGTTGCTATAGCCCAGCCGACCACAAAGGGCCACATCAGGGCTGTCACATGACAGTGTTTAATTGTCTGTCCTAGTCACCCGATGACTAACCATCAGATGATGATGAACTAGTTGTGCCCACATGGACAGTGTTTATTGTCTGACCTAGTCACCTGATGACTAACCATCAGATGATGATGAACTAGTTGTGCCCACATGGACAGTGTTTGTCTGACCTAGTCACCCGATGACTAACCATCAGATGATGATGAACTAGTTGTGCCCACATGGACAGTGTTTACTGTCTGACCTAGTCACCCGATGACAACCCAGACGATGATGCTGAACTAATTGTGTCCACATGAACATGTTTATTGTCTGACCTAGTCACCCGATGACTAACCATCAGATGATGATGAACTATTGTGCCCACATGGACAGTGTTTGTCTGACCTAGTCACCTGATGACTAACCATCAGATGATGATGAACTAGTTGTGCTTACATGGACAGTGTTTATTGTCTGACCTAGTCACCTGATGACTAACCATCAGATATGATGAACTAGTTGTGCCCACATGGACAGTGTTTACTGTCTGACCTAGTCACCCGATGACTAACCATCAGATGATGAACTAGTTGTGCCCACATGGACAGTGTTATTTGTCTGACCTAGTCACCCGATAACTAACCATCAGATGATGATGAACTAGTTGTGCCCCCATGGACATGTTTACTGTCTGACCTAGTCACCCGATGACAACCCAGATGATGATGCTGAACTAGTTGTGTCCACATGAACAGTGTTTATTGTCTGACCTGGTCACCTGATGACTAACCATCAGATGATGATGAACTAGTTGTGCCCACATGGACAGTGTTTGTCTGACCTGGTCACCTGATGACTAACCATCAATGATGATGAACTAGTTGTGCCCACATGGACAGTGTTTGTCTGACCTAGTCACCTGATGACTAACCATCAGATGATGATGAACTAGTTGTGCCCACATGGACAGTGTTTGTCTGACCTAGTCACCTGATGACTAACCATCAGATGATGAACTAGTTCATTGTACCCACATGGACAGTGTTTATTGTCTGACCTAGTCACCTGATGACTAACCATCAGATGATGAACTAGTTCATTGTACCCACATGGACAGTGTTTGTCTGACCTAGTCACCTGATGACTAACCATCAGATGATGAACTAGTTCATTGTACCCACATGGACAGTGTTTATTGTCTGACCTAGTCACCTGATGACTAACCATCAGATGATGAACTAGTTCATTGTACCCACATGGACAGTGTTTGTCTGACCTAGTCACCTGATGACTAACCATCAGATGATGAACTAGTTCATTGTACCCACATGGACAGTGTTTATTGTCTGACCTAGTCACCTGATACTAACCATCAATGATGAACTAGTTCATTGTACCCCATGGACAGTGTTTGTCTGACCTAGTCACCTGATACTAACCATCAGATGATGAACTAGTTCATTGTACCCACATGGACAGTGTTTATTGCCTGACCTAGTTTACCTGATGACTAACCATCAGATGATGAACTAGTTGTGCCCACATGGACAGTGTTTATATGAACTGGTTCTAGATGAAGGAACTCAAGACTTCCAGATCTCTTTGTCAAGGCCTTCTAATGAATGTTGAAATTCAACAGGTTTTACTGGATCTTCAAGACTGTGTGATCCATGGTATAATCATCATGTACCTAAACTGAATGTCAAGAAAGCACATAATGTGTGGAATGATAAGATAAGATAATGTTGCTTATAGCCCAGCCGACCGCAAAGGGCCACATCAGGGCTGTGTGGTACACACAGCTAATCACAGAGAATGAACACACAGTGACCTGATTAACAAAAACTGTGTATACCTGAACTGGTTTCAGTCCAGAGTGGGCTAACCAGTATTATCAGGCCTCTGTTCAAAGCACTGCTCTTTTTGAGCTGCTTCAGAAAAGAAACACCGCTCCCCATCTTTGGTTTTACCATGGTTTACAGCATTTCTCAGTGTCAGGAAGGGAGAAACACTGCTGCCCATGTTGAGCTTTTTCTGTGGTTACAGCATGGCTTTTGTGATCTACAGCAGGACTTTTCCAACACTGCTGCCCATGTTGAGGCTTTTCTGTGGTTTACACCATGGATTTGTGATCTACAGCAGACTTTTCCAGAGTCAAAATGGGAAACATCTGTGCCCATGCTGGGATTTTCTGTAGTTTACAGCAGCACTTTTCAATGTCAGAATAATTCATTCATTCAACCCGAGGGCCTTACATTCAAATTTGTTGAAGCAAAACAATTGTTAAAGCTGACAAGCTCCCACTGTTCTGAGTATGACCTCCCCCCCCCCCCCCCCCCACCACACACACCCACCCCTACCAAACAAAAATGTTCATTTGGAAAATGAACAAAATATTCAATTTCATAAGAAGGGAACCCTGAAATGTTGAAGCATGCTTTGACTGACCAGCACCACTTAACTCACTGAACCCTGCAACCGACAAATTGTCGTCTGTGACACGCCCCCTCTCCGCGCCTGCAGCCAGCAAACTGTCGGTCAGCGATACCCACTTACTTTCACTTCTAATCACATTAAGATTCATTTAGGAAAGGGAGTTTACTCTATCATGCATTCCTTCCAGTGATTTGGCAAGGTTCAAACGCTGTTTCTGAGCAACGTGTTTTTTTCCTCGTTTTAGAAGCCAAAATGAGTAAATGAGCACGATACACTGTTAGACAAGTCATAGATGAGATCTTCCCTGACGATGACTCTGATTTTGACCCCGAAGTGGCTGATTTAGAGATGGAAGATGGTGAAACTTATCAAGCCTTGTTGATCGCGAGTCCACATGTTGATGAAGCCGCCGAATGCGACACAAATGTTTATGAACAACAAACAGTATAGTTTTTTTACATAAACTTTTTTTTTTTTAAAACATCACAAACAAAATATTCACAAGAAAATGAAATTTTGACATAACACAACACATCTATCCATCAGCAAGCATGCAAAATTTCATTGAGTTTCATCCAGCAGTTCTTGAGATATAGATGTTTTATTTGGTTACTAACCATAAATTTTGCTGTTAGCTCCCAAAACCTTCAGGCTGGGCGTGCCCTTCTCCAGTAAAATGGGCAGGGCGCATAGGATTAACATCAAAACAAAGAAGCGAGTTGTCAGCGAGTACAAATCTCATCCACAAAATGTTAGAATGAACTGCCAACTTCAAAAGCAAACTGAAGACTGTTCTGTTTGAGAAACTGCAGTTTCCTGGTTGGCAATACCATCCTTTTTAGGTTTTATCTTTAGGATGTATGCTTCTGCCACCATCATGCAGAGCTGAAGCTAGTATACTATTCTGATATATGGGCCTTGCACACCTACTCCAAAGATAGCTTACGTTACAAAGGATAATAAACACTTTAATGAATGGATCTGCCAACTAGTTCTAATTCAATATTTTCAAACATTATAGATAGATATGTGACAAACTGAAAAGCTGACTACAATGCCAATATAAAAGACAAACAGACTGTGCCTTTGAACAAATGCACTGACATAGTATAATCTGCACTGGAGAACTGGTGAACGCCAACAGACGTTTTTTTTATTTTTGCAGATTTTTTCCATTCAATTTCCTGGAAAAATCAATTACATTTTCAGTATGTGCTGGAATCACAGAGGCAATCAAGCACTTAGCAGGAATTCTGTTACACTCATAACATCGCAGAAGAATGTTTTAAACTGTGGAAATTATCTAACCATGCAGGGACTGAACAGATATGCTCAAATCTCATCAGCAAAAATATCAGATCACCATGTGTACACAAGTGACAGCAAGCCCATCTTTATCTCCCCCTAAACTGGAATACACTATTTCAAACAATTCTGATCCACACTTGCGGTCCATTTTGGTCCCGCTCAGTCCTGCTTCATCGCATTCCCACTCAGTAATTTTTCATTTCTGAGAAAGATTACCATGTTCTCCATTTTCTTCTTTACGTACACTGAGCAAGAGGAAAAGCTTGCTGCGACTTGGATTTGTCTAAGATTACAAGAAATCTGATCTGTTTAAGATCTTTACTCCCAGGGAAATGTTAAGGGAGAGGTGGCACGAAAATTTGACCATTTTCTTTCAAAAATCATGTTTTGGGTTTTATGTGTTTTTGTGCTCAAGAAAGTCTGTTGAAACCATCTGTGGTGTTCATTGTCTATTTTCAAATTTTTCTTAGAAAAAAAATTATTTTATTTGAAGGAGGTATGTGTGAAAATTGCTTTAGTTCTTTATTTTCAAACGCCGTTTTCTCAAAATCACTTTTTTTTGACAACGGTTGATGTGCAAGGAACACAATATCTCTGGATCTAGACTAGCTTGCTTGGTAATTTTTTTTCTTTTAATCAGAAATGATTTTTGCATGCAAATACGTTTTATTTAGAAGTCAAAACAGCACTTATCATTTGCTATTTCTATTTGAAAAATTCAAAGGCAATGAAACACGAAGCCTGATGGCCACCATATGGAAAAGAATCATTGAAAAAAAAGCAGTTTAGATATATATCAGACCTGTTTACCCCAATTTCGTGTACCTGTAATGTCTCATAAAAAAACCTGTAATTTCAGAAAAAAAACTGTAATTTTCATAATCGCAATATTTAGCGACTTTTTGCACTTACACATGTATATCAAATGTAAAGCATTTATACCATAATAACAAGACTTTGGTTAATTATACAATTATAGTATTTAATTTTTAATAACACTTTACTTACCAGTTACCTTCAAATTGTTCAGCTACCAGCCACTCTCAAGTCTATTTCATGCTTGAACTTGTAAACACCACAACTGGGAGTGGGAGTATCCTTGTATTTCATACACACAAATCACTTTATGACGAAGAAGCCACTCTTGAATACTGTTTATAAGTATACTAATGTTGCAAGTCACTATATGTTGTTCAGCTAGCAGGCACTCTGAAGTCAAGTTCATGCTTCTTGAACTTGGAAACACCACAATGATAACATCAGACAATGGCACGTTCATTTTCACCAAGGTTTCCGTTACCATTGCTTCTGCCCTTATGACAGACAAATCATCGAACTCCTTTTTGGTATTCTTCTTTTCAGTCGTGAAAAACGATGTCAGTTTCTGTGAAGACTCGGCATCTTTCTTCGTTTCAACGTACTTCAGTGTGTTTTTTCGTTTTGCAGTGTAACTCTGTCATACTGGCCTGAATGCGCGATAGAAAAATCCGATGAACAGTAACCACAGAAGGCATACTCTTCGCCAAGTGACGATCTCTGTATTCCAGGCGTCTTCAGGTATGATTCACGGAACTGTTGCCGAACTTTTGCAACTTTTGAACATTTGGATGAACCAGCCGTGGGCGCGCGTGTTCGCTTCGTCGCCATCTTTGCAAAGGATAAGACGCAAGGCACGCTGGGAAACGCTTCAATGCTGTTTGCCTTTTGACCGGAATCGTAGCAAAAGAAACTTTGCGTTTAAGATTTTTTTTTTTCCCCCCGTAATAATTTTTTTTGGCCGTAATTCCCGTAATTTCGATTTTTTCCCGTAAAAATTACGGCAAAATCGTAAGAGTAAACAGGTCTGATATATACAAAAATCTTTTTGTAATTGCATTACTATAACTCAGCAAAACAAGAAAAGTCATGTTTCAAGTGCCTTACATGTCTGCTATGATAGAAATACAATTCTTGTTATGAACTGGGTTTTCTTTTTCATATTTCATCATTTTGCCCCCATTTGTGGTCCCCAAATCACACAAGAGCTTTGAAATCGCCCAAATATGTTTTTTTCCTTTTTTTTTTTTTTAACATAAACAATAGAAAAAAAAATGATGAAGTTTTAAAAGAACAATGGTTTGATTTTCATGCCACCTCTTGCCTTAAATACAATAATTAACCAACTTACTTTCTGAACCACATGCTACTTTGGATTATCACACCAACGTTGTAAAATATATGGTAACAGATTTCAGTTTTAATAACAAATTTCATACCTACAAAAAGTATGTAAACACAGCTAAAAATTTGACAGTACATTGTAAGAATCCTAAAACAAAGATACACAACACGAAAGTATAAAAAGGCTGTTTGTGGGGAAATGGAACATAACAGTTTAAAAGAAAAGTGGGGGGGGGGGGGGGGGGGCCTTGTCCATTATTGCTTTAATTGTTTATATATATGGAATTTGTAATGGGTGGCATGCTCTGTTCAACAGAGAAGTGACATAAAAATGTTCACTATTATTATTATTATTATTATATTCATGTTTAGGCTTACTAGACCATGCTAAAGAATGGAGAATGACCACAATATAATGAAAGGATGTTAAGACTAATGAGAAAGGAACATGGGACCGACAACAGTTTGTCTATGTTGTAGGGTCATGGGGAAAGGCTGTATTAGAGTGTACAAGGGGAGGTAGTGAGTCTGGGGCAAGCCTGTGTGCAGAAGGAAGGGATGGGTTCATCAGCGTATAGCAAAGGTGATGGAGAGTTTACTCCTCTGATACTGATACAGCAGCACCCCTCCCTCCCATGGAGTTCACAGATGATGGCCAGTTCCACTCCAGTACCAATGAATACTGATACAACAGTCCTCTTAATGCAGAGTTCACAGATCGTGGACCAGTTCCATACCAGTAATACTGATATAACAATCCTTTCATTGTGGAGTAAACAGATGATGGCCAGTTCCACTCCAATACCAGTACAACAATCCTCTCACTGTGGAGTTCACAGATCATGGACAGTTTCACTCCAACCATACTGGTAACAGCACTCCTCTCCCTGTTGAGTTCACAAATAATGGAGAGTACCACTCCAATAATACTGATACAGCCGACTCTCATGTGGACTTGGACAGATCCACTCCAATAATACAGGTATAGCAGTTCTCTCCCTGTGGAATTCACAGATGCTGGACGATTCCACCGCAATAACACTGATGTGGGAGTTTCATCAGTGTGCCATTTACAGCCTTCTTCTCTTGGCTGCCCAACCACTGCATCCAAAATGGACCAGGCACAACATGGCAGTGGTGTTCCTTACGAAGCACCTGCGCAGACCTGGCCAGGATGCACCTCTGTAAGCTATCCATGTCACTGATGGGCAGCCCAACAATCTCATAAAGACACTTTTGCACCTGGACACAGTACCAAAAAAATCTTTCCATCATGACATGGTAACAACACAACAGGACAAATCATTGCTACCATGTGACATGTCATTAATACAACACGACAAAACAAAAAGACATATCCTCAACACACCACAAAATGAGCCATCAACCCAAGTGACATATGATCAACACAAAGCAACACACACAAAGGGACTGGTCATCAAAACAAACCGATTCATCATCAACACTAAGCGTCATGTCATCAACACGATAATTCTGTTCATGCTTTGGACAGCCCAGCAGACTGCAAAGGGATATCAGAGCTGTCACCTCGTCACAGTCACTCACTGTACAGCTGTTCACACACACACACACACACACACACACACACACACACACACACACCCTAGACTGGTCTTTCAAAGACATGTGAAAATGCATTAAAACATTTCTTCTGTAAAATTCTAGATCATATGAAAAGTGATTATCTCTTTCAGTCACTCAAAGAATCACATCAGTGGACTTCTGTGAACAGGATTTTCATGGAATTTGCTGGAAAGTGGAAAACATTTCTCCCTTTCAGTAACTCAAAAATCACATCAGGGGGGTTTCCCCTGACTGAACAAAGTTTCCATGGAATTTGCTGGAAACTCAAAAATCACATCAGGGGGGACTTGACTGAACAAAGTTTTCATGGAATTTGCTGGAAAACGTAAAGTGTTTATTTTTTTCAGCTACTCAAAAATCACATCTAGAGTCTGCTGAAAAGTGTTTATGTCTGACATCATACAAGTCTCACCACTCTGTAAGAACATGTTCAACTGTGAATGGTGCATCACATGGAAGTTACTATGAAACTTCTTCACCTCTTTGTGAGATACACGTGGATGTAAAAAGAGTGGCCTGTGGACAATCAGCACAAACCCGTTTCTTCTTTACTGCCACCAGTGGAACATGGTAAAAGCCCCATTAAATCTGGACAAATCTGAACGAGTTTGTTACCCGTCTGCTATTCCATTCCTTTTGCCAGGTCTTTGACATAAGTCTGAGCTAGATTTCAGATCGGTGTGAGGGAGAGTGACCCTTCATTGGTAGCATTCTTGTTAATTTTTTTTTCTTCTGCTGTCCCATCTTCTGTGTCACCTCAGTGGCACTGCATCCATGCTGCTCATTCCGACCCCTCCGTCCGCAGCCACAGCCAGAGCCCGGCCCGGCCCACCTCAGCCTGGCACCAGCAATCCACTGGGTGCAATCAATGGCAA
Source organism: Conus ventricosus (assembly GCA_018398815.1). NCBI lineage: Eukaryota > Metazoa > Mollusca > Gastropoda > Neogastropoda > Conidae > Conus > Conus ventricosus. The sequence continues at coordinate 3,061,006 of CM031599.1, read as the reverse complement.
GTTGTGAAGAGAACAGCCAGCAGAGGAGACACTGCACTGCTGCCAAGTCATCTGGGTGGTGTGCAGTGGTGCCTGCTCTGATCCAACACACGCAGACCCTACTGACCACACTAACTGCTTAATCATGGAACCAACCTCGGTCAGCTCTCCCGCCAGTGGGCGCCACCATGTCCGTCTAACGACAGTCCCTGTGAACTTGCCGATACCACTGACCCCGACAATCAAACTAAGGCCATAGAGAGGACATTGAGACTGAGGTCACAGTGACAGCAGGGCGTGAAGGCCACAAAATTTTTGACTTTTTTAATGCTGATCGATAATGAGGATGAAGGAGATGATGCTACGGATTTCCATTCCAGCCCGAGACAGCATGACAGGGCTGTACTCTACACTTACTTTCATAATATATCCTGGCGTCAACCAGGCCTGAGAGATACAGACACCTGCAGTGTTAGTTGGGAAATTTGTGGAGCTCAACTGTGTGGTCCCAGTCTTCCCATCTGAGCCTGTAGCAAACTCAATTTTGGGATGGAGCCAGTCGAAGCAGGAAAATCCCACATGGCTCTGAGGTGAACTGAACCACAACCTCCCAGCTGGGAATCTGCAACGCTAACCACTTCACCATGGCGGCTGATATTCTTAGCAAGTTGATCAACCACCTTGATTCCTCAACTGTCAAAATGACCAGAGCTTTAGCAAAAACCATTGGATTCCACAGAGGGTACAGTTAAAAAGCAAGTCTGATGTTCAGGGTGATTCCTTGCCAGCTGAGTTCTCACACATTTACTGAAGGCCACAGGGCAAGTGTGAGAACTCGCCAAGCCAGAAGACTCAGCTACTTAACCACAAACCAGATTCTGTCATGTGAACAGATCATGGGTTCCTAGGCTTCCTAGAACTGGCCCAGCACAGGATCAAGAATCCATGCTACCATGTGGCCAAGCAGACCCAACAGATCAGCCTGCCCAAAGTAAAGGTGCACCAGTCACCAGCAACAACAGGGAGATCCACACACCTTTCCACCTACCAAGGTGAGTAACACACCAAAGGATTTCAACTCAACTCATCATGAACATCCCCTCTCTTTATAATGAGACAACATGGTGAAAAGTCAGCCCAAAGAAAGACCGATGTGACCGAGGTTCTACTGCTTTGTTGTATATTTACTCTGTATACACAAGTAAAGTTGGTGTGTGAAAGTATGCTTCACTTGTGTCAGTTCTTAGTTTTTCATACATTATTTCATGCTTCTGAAATGAAAATGGAAACTGTATACCGAGGAGACTTTCTCCCCTATAATCAGAAAAGCCTGATACAGAGGGGGACACACACACACACACACACACACAGTGATAAAAAGAGAGAAATAGAAACAGAAAGGAAAGAACACAGACACATATATGCTCACATCCATGCACATGCATGCACGCACACGCACACACACACACACAGTGGAGACCATACCTGGGCAGATTGTATCACAAACAGGTCTATCACATACATAACATGAGAGAGACAAAAAAAATGGTGGGGTAGGTGGTGAGAACAAACATTCAAAACAATATTTTCATCTATTAAAAAACATCCTGCATTTCTAATCAATCAATAAAAAACAAAATGTAAAGTGTTTTTTTTTTTTTAATCAATCAATAAAAAACAAAATGTAAGTTTTTTTTAAAGATTTTTTTTCAAACCACAGCAGCAACGAATGGATAAATGGAGAACAAAGGCGGAGAAGGGAGGATCCGGAGAAGACGGGGTGAAAGGGCGGAAACAGAAGGGGAGGAAGCCCTGTGACTGCTCCTAGGGGAAACAGCCCTATTGCATCACCCCTGGCAACACGTGGTGAAGAAGCATGGGAGAGGGGGAAGGGGAAGGGAGGGCAAAAAATCCTGCTCAGGAGTCGGCAACCACCACAGCTTTTCTTGGCTCCCTCCCTCACTTGTCGCCAAGACCAATATTTATTGCTACACACGAAACACAGGAAGCAAACCCCAGACCAAGGGAGAGAACTGCAAAAAATAAGCAGAAAGGAAGCTCATGCTATGTACTTTCCCTTTGTTTCTGAAAGCGCTGGCTGGGAGCGACAAGGGGACAGAGAATGTTGACCTACTGTTTTAAAGAAGCTGGAATAGTTTAAAAATGTATGGTGTAACAGCCAACTGAAACAACTGGTGTTAGGGGTTTTCTTTCATACATTCACCTACAATGTAATGGGAAAAAATAAAAAGTACACTGTGACACATTCAGCTGGAGCAGTATATAATGTAAACAATAAACCTTTTCACCACTGAATTTTCTTTGTATGCAACATGTAACAGACTCCCACATTTATTTCCTAATGTGCCATATGAATGCTTCCATTTTCTCCTGTTTTTGTTTTTGTTTACACCATACTATTCCAAATCACACCAAATCCTGCCCAAGAATCTACTGATCTGATGTGCATGTGTCAAAGTAATGTTAATGACTGACCGACATAATTTCCCCCTTGAAATCTACTATCCAAACGTCAGTGATCCTGCTGGTCTACGTCACCGCCACTTGAACCTGCATCCATTTCAGATGATCACATTCAATCTGTGTCAAGCATGCCCTAATAGTTTACAATGATGTCCAAGCCATCTCTTGATCAGTGCCTGTGCCTCTAAATCATCCACGTAAAAACGGATTCTCCTCTATCACCATCACTTCGAAGCCGCTGTCAAATCACTGCACCTTAACACAATCCTTTCCAAACAACCAGTTCCAACACATACAAGCAGCACTGGATGTGTGAATGCTGTCCGACTGGAAGTTAGGGGAAATGTGGTGGATAGACTGATTCATCACTGTCAAAACAGAGCATGTAATGCATGGCACATACTTGATTTACACTCCAGATAAAATTGGGGCCACTGACTTACATCAAAAACACCATTGGGGTCGGTGACCTATGTATCCCTTGTGCTGAAATACAATGTTAAGGGGATAAACAGTACTTACACGGCAAAGCTGTGGAGCGTCCACTATGACGACAGCTGCTCCAATCACGCCAGTTGCCATTAGGATCTTGTCCTCCTGCACTTCCCTCAGTACCATTCTGTCAACACATCACCAATTGGAAGTCTGTCATGCCCTATGTCATCCCCTTTTATTAGTCACAGTTGGATCTGTACTAGTTCAGCCCAACTGATCGTAAAGGCAGCACACAATATCCCGATGTTCAACGTTGCATGCTATTCTCACAATGCACCTCCTGGCACGTCTGTTCTCTCCACTCGCAGACACACCCCTTTCTCTGCACACGTACACTTCACACACACACACACACACACACACACACACACACACACACACACACACACAAGCATGCACACATGCGCGCACGTGCATACATTCTCCTCTCAACACTCACACATACTCTATATACACAAATAATGGTTCACGTTTACCAGTAATGACTGGTGTTTCACCCTTTAAGATGACAAAATACCAATAAAAACATCATCTACGTAAGTCCACATGGATATGATTTTTGTTTGACCTGATGCTGGCAGTGAATAAGCGGCAGTCAAAATTTGAAACATGCAAATCAAAACGATGAAATTTTAACATAAATCTGATCATCGAGTAGAGTATCTTCCACTTGTTTGTCCATCCACAAAACACGACCATTTTTTCATACAACTTCTGTCAATCCCTTTCAAGTTTTGCTGCATCTTGCCAAGGCATGACAACTGACTGGGTAAACAAAATGGCAACTGACCACTCTCATGAAGAGTTTACACCGATTTACACTAATTTTGTGATGTCAGTCTCATCTGGTTTGTGTGCACAAATATCTACATTGCCTTTGTTCTGTTCAAAACGCAGCCAGGTCCATGAAGCGTTCTTCTGGAAGGGAAAGGGCGAGGGTGGTTTTTTTTTTTTTTTTTTTTTTTGGGGGGGGGGGGGGGGGGGGGGAAGAGGAACATTTCACCACAAAGAATATCAGTGTAACATTTGTCAATGAAATTATAACATGCTACGCCAAAAGCAAAGGCCTTTCAAAGCTGTCCACAGATTCTACGGACGCTCTTCTTTATTCTCCTCTGATTTCTTTCCTGCTAAAAATGTTTTCACCGATTCACATGCAGGAACATCCAACTGCTTGTCACCCCTCTATTTCAAGTCCTTCCTCTCCATAGAAATCTATATGAACATCTTAGTTGCCATATAACTCCACTGCCATCTACAGCTTTCCTGCCTTCACCCAACTCCCTCTCTCCCACATCCCATCACTCATTCATCACCCCTCTATCTCCAGTCCTTCCTCAACACAAAAATCCCACATGTGCACACATCCAAGTTGCCCCACATCTTGGTCGTCTTCTCAAGTTTCCCTGCCCTCCCTCACCCCCACCCCCCATCCCATCACAAGCCTGTGTACAACTAAAGACTATCATTCCATCCACACTCCCCCTCTCCTTCTTTCAAACACAGACAAACTTTCCACCCATACTCCCATTTTGCCCCATCCCAACACACACCAGTCTACAACTAAAGACCATCATTCCATCCAGATTCTCCACTGCCCCATCCCATCACAGACTGGGACAGCCCAGCATTCCATCCACACTCTCCCTCTCCTCCATCCCATCAAAGACTCTCCCTCTCCTCCATCCCATCAAAGACTCTCCCTCTCCTCCATCCCATCAAAGACTCTCCCTCTTCTCCATCCCATCAAAGACAAACACACAACTGAAGACCAGCATTCCAACCCACATTCCTCTACCTGGACCTCTTCACCCTAAAACTGCTGGTGGTGTACTTTAAAAAAAAAGAAAAAAAAGAAGAGCGAGCGTGTACATCATTTCAAATTTCTGTGAAAGCTGGGGTTGTGAGTGGTGGTGGGTGGGAGCCATTCATTTCATTTTCACTTATCGTCACACTGGAAAGGCTTCCTCCCAATATCAACCACCTGATCTTACAATAACCATGGTAAAATAAGTTCTAATACAAATTACTTTCAAACCTGATTCACCAATACACTTGAGCACAAGCTCAAGCTCTCCTGATGGTTTTTTCGATGTTTCATGGCATGTCGTCAAAGCAACACACTACCTAATGTCATTTCACATGCGGAAGTTAGCAAGTGTTGTTGCTCTTTGGTGAAAGTCTCCGCCATGGTTACATTCCATGAGTGCAATTACCGCTCAAGAATGTCTCCAGGATTTTTTCAACGCTGGTTTCTTTCTTTTTTTATCTTCTTATCTTATACCGCCATATTCATCATATTTTTGCCAAACACATGAACAAAATACAGCAAGTTTTGGTAAACAAATCTGTTTCCCTCACCCATTTACAGACTACTGTACACCAGAAGACCAGCATTCCAGCCCACACTCCCAATCCCATCACAGCCCAGCTTATAACAGGAGACCAGCAGTCCAGCCCACACTTCCACTCTCCACCATCCTGTCACTGGCTAGCGTACAAATGAACACCAGCATTCCCTCCCACACTCCCCTGTCCTATCACATCCAGCATATAACTGAACACCGGCATTCCCTCCCCACACTCCCTCTCTCCCCTGTCCTATCACATCCAGCATATAACTGAACACCGCATTCCCACCCACACTCCCTCTCTCCCCTGTCCTATCACATCCAGCATATAACTGAACACCGGCATTCCCACCCACACTCCCTCTTCTCCCCTGTCCTATCACATCCAGCATATAACTGAACACCGGAATTCCCTCCCACACTCCCTCTCTCCCCTGTCCTATCACACCCAGCATATAACTGAACACCGGCATTCCCTCCCACACTCCCTCTCTCCCCTGTCCTATCACATCCAGCATATAACTGAACACCGGCATTCCCACCCACACTCCCTCTCTCCCCTGTCCTATCACACCCAGCATATAACTGAACACCGGCATTCCCACCCACACTCCCTCTCTCCCCTGTCCTATCACATCCAGCATATAACTGAAGGCCGGCATTCACTCCCACACTCCCTCTCTCCCCTGTCCTATCACATCCAGCAAACAACTGAACACTGGCATTCCCTCCCACACTCCCTCTCCTCCCCTGTCCTATCACATCCAGCATATAACTGAACACTGGCATTCCCTCCCACACTCCCTCTCTCCCCTGTCCTATCACATCCAGCATATAACTGAACACCGGCATTCCCACCCACACTCCCTCTCTCCCCTGTCCTATCACATCCAGCATATAACTGAACACCGGCATTCCCACCACACTCCCTCTCTCCCCTGTCCTATCACATCCAGCATATAACTGAACACCGCATTCCCTCCCACACTCCCTCTCTCCAACATCCCACCCACAGATCAGCATACAACTACAGACCAGCATTCCCTCACACTCTCTCTTTCCTGTCCCATCACAGACCTGCATACAACAGGACAAAAAGATTCCAGCCCTCACTCCCTTTCCCCTCATCCCATCAGAGACAAATGTGGCTGAAGACCAGCATTCCAGCCCATACACCCTTCTCTGCACCATCCTATCACAATCCAGCTTACAATGGAAGACCAGCAGTCCAGGTCACGCTCCACCCCCCTTCTTCCCCTCTAATCCCCTCACCGACCGTCATACAAACCTACACTCATTTCCCTAACCCATCACACACCAGCTAACAATTAAACATCAGCATTCCAGCCTACACTCCCTCTCTCCCCCATCCCATTAGAGACCACCATAAAACTAAAGACAAGCATTCTAGCCCCCCCCCCCCCCCCCCCCCCCCCCAATTCTTTCACAGACCAGCATACAACTAAAGCCCTACATGTCAGCCCCCATTCCCTCTCTCCTCCATACTGTCACAGACCAGCATACAACTAAAGCACTACATGTCAGCCCCCATTCCCTCTCTCCCCCATACTGTCACAGACCAGCATACGAGCAAGACCAGCATTCCAACCCTACTCCCTCTCCCCCATTCAATCACAGCATACAACTGAAGACCAGAATTCCAGCCCCCCCCCCCCCCCCCCCCCACCCACACCCACCTAATCACAGACCACATACAACAGAAGATAACATTCAAGTCCACACTCCATGTTTCCCATTCCATCACAGACCGGTGCACAACCCAACACCAGTACTTCAGCCCTCACTCCCACTCCCCCCATCCTATCACTGGCTGGCCTACAACCCAACACCAGCACTTCAGCCCTCACTCCCACTCCCCCATCCTATCACTGGCTGGCCTACAACCCAACACCAGCACTTCAGCCCTCACTCCCACATCCCATCACTGGCTGGCCTACAACCCAACACCAGCACTTCAGCCCTCACTCCCACTCCCACATCCCATCACTGGCTGGCCTACAACCCAACACCAGCACTTCAGCCCTCACTCCCACTCCCCCATCCCATCACTGGCTGGCCTACAACCCAACACCAGCACTTCAGCCCTCACTCCCACTCCCCCATCCCATCATTGGCTGGCCTACAACCCAACACCAGTACTTCAGCCCTCACTCCCACTCCGCCATCCCATCACTGGCTGGCCTACAACCCAACACCAGCACTTCAGCCCTCACTCCCACATCCCATCACTGGCTGGCCTACAACCCAACACCAGTACTTCAGCCCTCACTCCCACTCCCATCACTGGCTGGCCTACAACCCAACACCAGACTTCACCTCACTCCACTCCCATCATGGCTGGCCTACACCAACACCAGCACTTCAGCCTCACTCCACTCCCATCACTGGCTGGCCTACAACCCAACACCAGTACTTCAGCCCTCACTCCCACTCCCCCATCCTATCACTGGCTGGCCTACAACCCAACACCAGCACTTCAGCCCTCACTCCCACTCCCCATCCATCACTGGCTGGCCTACAACCCAACACCAGCACTTCAGCCCTCACTCCCACTCCTCCCCCGAAGTCGGAGTGTGGCTGCCATGGCGGGTAATCAAAAACGGTCACACACGTAATGTTCTCATCCCAGCTGATGCATTGTACCATAGTGTTCAAGTACTTCGGCTGTTTGGATGACCCTGGAGTCTTTTAGCCAGGTACGAAACAACAACAACAACAACAACTCCCACTCCCATCACTGGCTGGCCTACAACCCAACACCAGTACTTCAGCCCTCACTCCCACTCCCCATCCCATCACTGGCTAGCCTACAACCCAACACCAGCATCTAACATGCAAACTCACCGATCATAATGGAGGCTGCACTGCAGTTGACAAGATTCAAGTAAAGATGTGTAAATTTCATCCCTTTTCAAATACACCACCGTCAAGATTTCGAGAGCCACACCTTTGTATTTTGGTACAGGGAATTGGTCTTGAAGATAAACCCCTGAAAACACATCCATCAGCCAACCAATAAAATAATTATCAATTATCACCAAACAACTTCTGTCAATAACCAAACCAATGAAATAATTATCAATCTTCACCAAATCAAACTCCGTTGATAACTCAATGTTCATCTAATCACATAAACTGTCTCATCAATAAAATTATCAATAACTGAACTAATTCTATCGATAACCTAAATCAACAAACAAATGTCAAACCACATGAACTCTGTCAATAATCCAATCAATAAAACTATCATCAAATCAGACGTCTGTCTACAACTGTAACCAATGGAGCAATCATCAAATAAAAAAGTTAAATCCACAGCCAAATAGCTTCAGGGGCAGTGAACTACCACAGAGGCACCATCTTTGGGGTACAGTATGATAGAAGACACTGAGCTTATTCCTCTCCTTCCACTGTTTTCACCTGAACCAGGTACCTACTTACTGTGGGGAGGACACATGGATTCCACCCTCAATCGTAGATTAAACTCATAACAATCAGTTCCCCAGGCAAATGCTCTACTCACTAGAATTGGACACCCTCCAATCATAAATATTAACTATCTAATTCGGGTCTGTTCATCATAGCCCAGTTGACTTTGTGGATCCTTTCAAGGTTATCACCATTTGAAAAAAAAATCACTCCTGTCATCAAATCTTTAAAAAAATACAGTACATATTTATTGTTACTGTACATACAATTCATAACACACTAATTCAGCAGTTGGCATTCTTAGGCTTGGATAAAACTAAGCCCTGTTAAATATAACAGCCGTTAACTCTGTGTATCACAATTTTAGTATCTAGCGTTTCTTGTGTGCACGTTTGTTGTTGTTCATTTGTTTGTTTTTGCTGACATTGAAGACATTCCCACAACGGCCTCATCCTCAGTTACAGCCATACATTCTGCAAAATGCCTCCTTGTACAAGCAATATCACAAAATCAAATGGTGCAGCAGTTAGCAAAGTTTCAGATCTATGCATTCAAAATTTGCCCAGAGTCATACCAACATCAGGATGTCCAAAAAAAAAACCCTGCAAACTACTCTCATCATTTTTTTTTTCCACTGCATATTGTGGGCTTCATGCCTGAATAGTATCTGTAGCTTTTCATGACTGGAATAAATGCAAAGAAACGTTCCATCGGGCAGTATTTCTGGCACTTTGCAAACAAATACCCACACCTTATACTCTACTGTGAACATGAAACAATTTCATTTCAAAGAATTTTAAACACTTACAGACAACAACTCAAACTTTATACTTCACTGTAAATCAAAATCTCCCCCTTTACTCATGAGTTCTAAAGTTTTACGAAGTGACATTTAAACCTTGTATATACCACTGTCAACAGATAGCACTCCCAAGATGTGTTATTTCTGACACTTTACAAACTGAAATCAAGACCTAATACATCACTGTCAACAGAAAACATTCCCATTATTCTGGAATAAAAACACTCTACGAACCGACATCCAGACCAAATACATCACAGTTGGTTGAAAACATCCCATTATCCAGGAACTCGTACTATTGTCTACAAACTGACACCCAGACCCCATACACAACCGTCATTAAATAACATTCCCATTATCCAGAATTTACGATTTACATTCTGACACAGAGACCATACACACAGAAGACGGTTCCAATACACAGGATTTCCTAAACATTGCAATCTTATGTCTAGATCATATACGCAACTACCAACAGGAAACAAAGCTGTTTTACCCCCTAGTTTAAGGTCCTCAAGTTTTGCAAACTGACACCAACACCACCATCACAAGAAGCAGTATCTAAAATGACATGGAACTTTAAAACCCAACACCTTTACCTACTGCTCCGACACCCACACCACCATCACAAGAAGCAGTATAACCCAGTATCTAAAATGACATGGAACTTTAAAACCCAACACCTTCACCTACTGCTCCGACACCCACACCACCATCACAAGAAGCAGTAAAACCAGTATCTAAAATGACAAGGAACTTTAAAACCCAACACCTTCACCTACTGCTCCGACACCCACACCACCATCACAAGAAGCAGTATAACCCAGTATCTAAAATGACATGGAACTTTAAAACCCAACACCTTCACCTACTGCTCCGACACCCACACCACCATCACAAGAAGCAGTATAACCCAGTATCTAAAATGACATGGAACTTTAAAACCCAACACCTTCACCTACTGCTCCGACACCCACACCACCATCACAAGAAGCAGTATAACCCAGTATCTAAAATGACATGGAACTTTAAAACCCAACACCTTCACCTACTGCTCCGACACCCACACCACCATCATAAGAAGCAGTAAAACCCAGTATCTAAAATGACATGGAACTCTAAAACCCAACACCTTCACCTACTGCTCCATAGTCAGCAGAAAACAAAGATGCATTACCCCGAATGTTAACAAATTTTAGTTTTACAAAGTGACATCCACACTTATTCACCACTAGCAACACCAACAGTTCTATTAGTATTACCAAGCATTTAAACACTTCACAAAATGACATCCACACTACTATGTCACTATCAACACCAAGCATTTAAACACTTCACAAAGTGACATCCACACTACTATGTCACTATCAACACTAATGGTTTCATTACCCAGCATATCAATGCTAAACAAAATGAAACCCACAATTAATACACCATTGTCAACACCAGTGGTTCTACTACCCATATTTCAACACTATAAAAGTGACATCTACACCTTATACACGACTGTCTATACCACAAGTTTCATTGCCCAGAATTTTTACGCCTTACAAAATGACACCCACACTAACACACCACTGTCAACACCAACATTTCCAGAAACCAGCACTTCAACACTTTCGAAAATGACATCTACGCTTACCAAGCATTTCAACACTTTACAAAATGACATCCAAACGAATAACACTATTGTGAACACAAATAATTCAATTACCCAACAATTCAACACTTCATAAAATGACACACTGACAGATCACTGACAACACCAATGGTTCTAATACCTTGCATTTCAATGTTTACGAAATGACATCAAGACTAAAACACCACTGTCAACACCAATAATTCAACTGCCCAGCAATCCAACACTATATAAAATGACACCACTGTCAAAACCACCGATTCAGTTGCCTGCATTTCAACACTTCATGAAATGATATCCACTCTAAATGATATCCACTCTGAATCAGCACTGTCAGTGTCACCACCAATAGTTCCATGACCATCATTTCAACACTTTACAAAACGACACCCACACCTACAAGACAACTGACAACACCAGCATTTCCATTCACCCAGCATTTAACCATTGTCTATCGGGAAACCTGTCAGAGCGTAGCCTTCCTTGGGCATCAGGAAATGTGCTGGTGTGTGAACTTCCCTATCCCTCAAGAAATGCATGTACATGTAGCTTTTGGGTATATTATCCAAAAAAAAAGCACGTGCTCATTTCACACAGTGCAGCAAACATCACTGGAATGATATTCTGACAGGAAACCACCTAACATTTCAAGCAAGTTTCAATTCAACTGGACGATTTTTAGGAAATATGATATTTGTGGTTGCAAATGGCAGACGCCAAAGATACGAGCAGAGTTTTGCAGCAGTACTGGTTTGAATTTAACAAAAAGCTGAATTATCCAGAAAAATAACTATCAATGAAATTGAACGAGCATTTCAGGATAACTGTTGCGCAGAAATAAATTTGTTTGTTGCCAATGTTGTCAGAGACTGAAATCAACAAAGACAATCTGATCAGGCTGAAAATCGGTTAGTCCTCAACTGAAGCTTGTGAATGAAGCTGCATCCATTCAAATATGAAATAGCATCTGACAAGGATTTGTTTTGAAACACTGAAAAAGGCCTGATTTTTGTGTTCAAATGGACATTCTAGATTGAAATTTAGTAATGTTCTGCAGTTATTTTGCGTGATAAACAGTAATAACTTGGCTGAGTTTTTATACTGCTGTCCAAGATCAAGGTGCCAAATCCAGATGTAGATGCACAAGTTGTCAGACCATAGTTTTTGTACTGAATGTTGTCACAACTGAAAAATAAGGCTTGTGAACTCGGACATTTTTGTTGTTGTAAATGTTGTACGATTCAAAAGTCTGTATTTCATATATTTGCTGTTTGCTAGAAAAAAACACCAACTATGCACGCAGTGAAACTGAAACGGCAGTATCACTTACAAACCTATTTCAGCGCAATTATAATGTTGTTGATCAAATTCATTTGCGCCAATAATGTATCACTTCATTCTGACATTGTACAAACCGACACCAACACCAGCACATCAATGTCAACCTTAACAGTTCAATTACCCAGTATTTAAAACTTTACAAAATGACATCCACACAAAATACACCACTACCAACACCAACAGTTCTACTACCAAACATTTCATTACTTTACAAAATAACACCCTGTTTTCTCATGGGTCTGGCGGATGCTGGGATATATCATAACAGTAAGCGTTGAGTAGAGGCTTGTCATGCAATCTAATCATCTTCATCATCGTCATCCTGATTAATCAGCATATTAAAAAACTCCCAAATTCTAAGGCCCTTCATGCCCTGGTGACCTCAGTGTTTATTTCCTTTCCATGTCTGTGCTCCTGACAAGGTTCTGTCGGGGCAACTGGTATCAGCTAATTCATGGGGACTGCCACTGGACACAGTACTCTGGAGGTAGACCTCACACATGCTGGCTCCACAACCAAGCAAGAAAAGTAGAGTCATCAGTAGAGTGTTTAGTAGGTGGTGTCCTGCCTATGTTGAATCATATCAGACGCCACAGAACGTCTGCTCCGATGGCTGCCTGACAACCTGACACTGACTGCTCCCTGTGGATTGCCTGTCATGGCAGCAGCGGGACAAGTAGTGTATGGCTGCGGACAGGAAGCTGGATTAGTGGCATGGGGCAATGCCACTGCAGAGGAGCGGAAGACAAAACAGTAACAAGAACAAAAAAAAAGAGACCAACACTACAACACCACTGTCAATATAAACTGTTCCATTAAACAGCATTTCAACACTTTACATACAAAATGACAGCCGCACTGATGCACCAGTGTAAACACAAATATTTTCATTACCCAGAATTCAACAAAGCGCAGACGAACAGTCACATCTCGCACACTACTGTTGCAGCAGGATGTTTATCCAACGTTTAACATCACTACTATCTGTGACCCAACTACTAGCTCTGGCACTGCTTATCATGTATCTGCCCAGGCTGCCCGTCAGAGAAAGGCTGCTATAGCTACCCTCCTTTTCCAGTCCATGGCAGCAGCAGGACCAGTGATTTAAAGAGAGAACTTGGTGAGCAAGGGCCCACTGCATGCTGTTCCCTGTCCTGTTTTCAGCCCTGCTTTGTCACAGTTCATTCTTATGTTGCAGTAAGTGGTATGTCTATCCAGTCTGATTAGATCTTTCAGCTCACTGGCCTATGTGTGTTATTAAACTTAAGTAAACTGAACCCACAACGTATTAATACACACAAAACAAACATACAACACAACACCAAAATTTCCATTTCACAGCATTTCAACATTTCACAAAATGACAGCCAAACTAATACACCACAGTCAACAGTAAACTTCTTACCCAATATTTTCAAAATGATGTTTATAAAGTCGTGAGGGGTGCAAAAGCATAGGCGGAATTCCAAGGTCTTCAGAATGTGCCTTTCCGAATCACCGACGTCTTGGAGAGTGAAGGGACGTCCCAATCTGGCCAGAACTGCTTTGACGTCTGTCAAATGTAGTGCCTGGCCAATCAAAAAAAAAAAGAAAAGAAACTACTATGATGCCTGTCAAACATACTGCCCGGCCAATCAAAAGAGATATTGTCAACACTACAATAACAGTCAAACAAATTGCCTGGTCATTGCTTACAGGACACTGTCAATATTATATCTTCCTTTTCACTAAATCCAGGTCCATCATGATCAGGGCAATCCAATAAGCAAGAAGATTATCAATGTCAACACAATGTTTCCCTTTTCACAACATTCACAACCATCATAACCAGCAAGCCAACAAAGAGAAGACACATCTGACTATGCCTCCCTTTGTACCCATTCCTAAACCATTGTAACCAGGGTAATCCAATAAAGAGAAAACACTGTCACCAGTACGCAGTATGCATTCCATTCAATCTTATCCACAGGACTGTCCGATTACAACCGTTTTCAAAACACATCCTTGCTAAATACAAAGGGTAAAAAAGCTAATTTTTCCCCATTAAACTATTTGTTTCATTTTCCAAATCTCAATTTTTACTAAATCTTTGCTGACTGACATCATATTGTAAGCTGTATTAGCAAAGATATCTTACATGTTTTAAGCATACATTACTGAAATGACAAAAAGAAAAGACTTGACTATGACAACCAATTTTTTGGTTAAAAAGGCCTATTCAATATAAGATTAGGAATGGAGTTTGTTTAGAACTTACCGCCAATGACATTGACAAACAAAGCACAAGACAAGACACGATGCATTTCAACCACTTGGGTCTTCTTCAGGCGAAAAAATAAATCACATTTAACATATGGGACAGTACAAACAACGAAAAACGTTTGTTTGTACTGTCCCACATGTTAAATGTGATTTATTTTTTCGCCTGAAGAAGACCCAAGTGGTTGAAATGCATCGTGTCTTGTCTTGTGCTTTGTTTGTCAATGTCATTGGCGGTAAGTTCTAAACAAACTCCATTCCTAATCTTGCTTCGTTCGCCGCCGTCAGTCACTCCATTTTGAAATTCTATTCAATATAAATCAACTGTGTCTGCTCTTTTTTAGATGCACACTGAAATGCACAGCAACACTTTTTCATTACCATGTAAAGTTAATGCTCACTGGCTATAAGAATAAATAACAGCAAATCAAAATAGACAATGCATTTCATCAAAGTGTGCAGCAGCTCAGCTCTGTCAATAAAAAACATAGCATGTTAACTAAAAGTAGGTAGTGGCAGCCAAAAATATTCTTGCTGTATATAATGTTATTTTTGTCTTTTTCTAATAGACATTTTCAAAGAAACAAAACAAAATAAAAATACTGTTCTACCTTATTTAGTTCCAGAGATATTGTCATTTAAAATTTGACACTTCCAAAATGTTAGTCAAAATGGCGATTTGGAGCAACTTTGAAGACCTGGAGCAGCCAAACAACACACAAACACACTGCTGATTTTTTTATAAACTTGCAGACCTCAACATGTACTTACAGTAAAACAAATACACATACCAATAGGAGACATAGCTTTTCTTCAGCGACAAGCCAAAAATGACTATTTTCACGTTTGAAAAAATGTCACATTTGCACATTCTACCATTTTTGAGGCTCTGTAATTTTAACAAAATCATTTGAGGCTCATATTTTCTTTCATTGTTCCAGTGTACTAAACATGTAGTGTAAGTCCAATTTTTTGTAGGCACATAGGAGTTCAAAATTATGAAATATGGAGGCTTACTTTTGCTAAAATGTGCAAAAAGTGCAGCGACGGACCATATTAACAACAAATATACAATAAACTGTCATAACTTTTAAACCACTACAGATATTGCCTCAAAATTTGGTACTGTGATGTATGCTGATAATTCCAATAAGTACATGCAATTACAATTTTTTTCTCCAAATATTACCAGTTTTTAGCCGTTTCAAAATGGCCGTCAGATAACCTGAAATGCCGTAAGTGTCAAGCATGTGCAAGTTTTGAAGACAAGAATCAATAGGAAGTTGTCTAAAACTTAGTGTTGGCTATTTGGAGATGTGTTTCCTTTCATAAAGTCAGTAATAAGAATATAAAATCCAGTTTTTACATGTCAGATCATGTAATTTTTACCAGATTTTCCTGTTTCAAAATGGCCGTTATTTTCAATTTCATATTTTCAGTTAGATAAGAATTAATTTTGAAAAAAAAATGACCCTAACATGGGGATTTTTACATAAAACACTAGTGCCTATGGTTGCATGTACTTTTTGAAGTGCACTGAAGTCAATTTCAGTACAGCTTCTTGCTTATGCTGAAAAAATTTTTTTATGAAAGCAGAAGAAATGTCACTGCCTCAGCTATTAAAGGTACATATTTGGTGACTTTGAATGACAGAGGTCTATACAGTACACTTTCTGATGTCTTTGCCCCTCTAAGGTAGGTTTCATGGTGTGATAAAGCACGAAATGTCCACCAACAGAGCTTTGAAGTCCATATGCTTCTTCATGAGCAAATCCATGGTTTCAACGTGCCATGTTCTGCCTGAAGATGAGATGGGAGCAATGCTGATGTCCTTCCCACAGGCAAACACAAAGTTTCTATGGACCTTCCATTTGTCTGCAACTTTGGGCCAAGCAACTGCTGTCTTCCTAATGCTGCACTTCTCCATGACATTGATTTTACCCTCTTCTGGAGAGATGACTTCAACATTTTCACCAATGTAGAAGTCGTCATCGTAATGGACGGCAACCAAATCTCCCAACTTGCCAAACTGGTACTTGGTGAAAGATGACTGGTGTCCATCACTGTGTGGATTTGCATAGTTGAAAGATTCAGAAGACAGGCTTTGAGCAGCACCCTGAAGGCTCTGGGGTTTCTTTGAGGATGGTGGAGCAGGACCATGGCCACAATGACGACCAGCGTTTCCTTGAGGGGGGACAGGAGCAGGAGCAAGATCTGGAGGATTTGGAGAACTTGGTGCTGGCTGATTTACTTCAACAGCTATAGCAGGTTGGAAGTTGGCTGCAGCAGCAGGAGGTACACAATCATCTGCAGTAGGAATAGCAGGACGTCAATTTTCAGGGTGTCTGCCACTAGCAGGACATGCAGCTGAAGTAGGATTGGAGGTGATATGCACAGAATTTTCTGCTAAAAAGCTTTTGAGTCTTGCACTCACCACCTGGATTGTACCCCCCAATCACAGGAGTGGAGATTTTTTTCCAAGAACACCCTGTGGTACTGAATGTCAGCTCTTAGTGCTGCAGCCCGACCTTTGCGTGTGCGATACATGCGCAGCAAACAGTTGACATCAGCTGCAGTGCAGCATGGTCTCCTGTGAACTTGCATCTGCCTCACTATTTTATTGATCTTATTAGTTCTTTGAGCCAGAGCTGCTTCTTTTTTCTGCCGGAAGCAAGGAAAACAGATCGTAGTCTAGTGAACACTGGACCATCTGCAAAAAGGCAGCAGGAAAAAAGGCATTTTTTAAAGTCTAATGACAGTTTAAGCATATAGAAACACTAGCTGTATTTAGTACAAACTGATTTAAGCATTTGTGTTTCAACAGAGTAAGTACACATCAAACTAAGCGTACATAAGTTCTGTGTGCATGCAAGTAAATTTGCATTTAATTTCTTGAAGCTGAAATATTCATTGCTACTAACACTGAATGAGTGTGCATGTATGTTTATGCTCCACACTTTGGACATTTTCATGACTGATCATGTACTGTTTCTTTTTCAGAATAAGCACATGTACATATGATTATGTTTTCAGTAATACAGTTACACATTATCTCCTTGGCAACCTATATTATGAATATTTATGCAATTAATTAGATGTTTCTATTCACAAACTGACACTGATGTGTTTATGCAAGTAAGTTCACATTTCCATTCATAAACTTTACAATGGTGTCTTTCTTCGATGTATGTACACAATGTAGTCTCCGAGTCAGTTGCTAACCTCCCCTGCACAACACAGACACACACACAATTGTTGACATATTATGTGTGCTCATGAAAAAGCAAAACAGACAAGAAAAAAATGTGGGAGAGTGTGTGTGTGTGTGTGTGTGTGTGTGTGTGTGTGTGTGTGTGTGTGTGTGTGTGTGCGTGTGCTTGCACATGCGTGCGCTTCACATAGGATATTACGAATTCAGGCAGGAAAACAGGAAGAGGTGTATGTGTAAATGTGTTATGTGCATCCTTATTTGAGCATGTGGGTGTCTGCCTTTATGTGCCACGTCTGTGTGTGTGTTGTGTGTGTGTGTGTGTGTGTGTGTGTGTGTGTGTGTGTGTGTGTGTGTGTGTGCAATTTTCACCAGACTAAAAATGCATTTGATTGCATAAAACAGAGGATCCCATGTTGACATAAATACTGAAACATTACATTGATAGTATATGGTAAACATTGAGAATCATTTTCAATATTCCTTTTCAGGGGAGAATATTCCTCAGATAATTAAAATTGGTTACAGGCCTACTCAGCACTACTGGAAAAAAAAAAAAACAACTTCACATTGATTCGAGACTTTTTGTCTGCATTTGAATAAACGGGGCTTAACCAAGAAAATTGTGTTATATGGATCCATTATCAATAGCAATTAAGAGAATTTTCATCGTGATAGATCTAGTTGAAACTTGAAGCGATCGTGTTTGTCGGATGACGAGGTTGAATTAGTTCTTCCCTTGAATTTCTCTCGGCAAAACACGATTGTTCACTTTTTTGTTATTTTTCTCACCTAAACCACAAATGTGAAAATTGGAAAAAAAATACAATAGTAAGATAAAACATAACCTCTGATGACTAAAATTACTAACGATAAAAATGTCATTTATATGTACACTTTTTAAAAATAAGTGACTGAAACTCAATTTCCAGTCAAATGAGAATTTGTGCTCAAGTCATTCACATGCCATCTGCTTGTTTTGCAAATATCTTTTAATCTAATGAAAACAAATAAAGAAGAATGGTATCAATACACCAAAACATCATTTCTGTGCGATGTGTTGCGATTCTTACCAATTTCCTTGCGAAAATTCTGAAGATCTTGTTCTTTGAAGTTCGAGTCGGTGTTGTCCATGTTTCGTTTTGAAGGTTCACATGCAGACGACATTTTGATCCGCGGGTCACTCGTTTTGAATAGCTGAATTGACTGGGACAGGCAATGAATACATTAACCTTGTACATCAGTCGAAAGGGTACGGTCTATACTTCATTATGAGTACAGGAATCATGTGTCTGTGATCGGTTTTTTTATCCGAAATTCGTCAAAATTGCCGGAAATGTTACAAAAACTTCGTCCCGTATTTTCATTTTTACAGTGTTTGAATTTCCCCTCTGACAGTAAAATTCTACATTAAATCCCCTTTATTTTGGTACCTCATATAGCCATGTGCGTTGTCTGTACTTTTCAATATTTGTTAAGAAAGTGCACTGTGTGGAAGTTGACTTGACCGAAATGGCCGCGAGCGCCGGACGCGCGACGGAAGTAAGCGGATCACACACCTCATTCTCTCTTTAGTATTATTTCGTCACAAAACATTCATACTTCAAATGATACTCATTCAAAAGAGGAAATATTAAACTTTATTTTGACATATTGTTCAAACCACAACATGCAAGAATAAGAGCTTAAGGGTGCATGGAAAACGAGCAAAATCGGTGTGCAGTACCAGATGATGTCAGAGCGCTGCTTCGGCTGCCGCTACCTACTAAAAGCATGCAACTTGGCAGTTCCAGCAATGCAGGATGATGAGTAGGAAGATTTGGAAATTAGAATATCAAATTCACATAACTTTTACTTAAAACAGTGCCAAGTATTTGTATTGCACTATTCTAGCTGAAAACTACTAATCCTGCTCCACACACCATCCCTGTATAATCCTGCATTCACATGCAGCAATTAACTACAGAACTCTTTGTGTGCGCATTTGTGGGACCAGTTCTTTCTAAAATGCTTGCTGGAATCAGGAAAGATAGGTTTTTAGCTGTATTTTGAAAACAGGTAGGGTCGGCAGATTTTATAAAGTGGTAGGCAGACAGTTCCAAACAGCCAGGACAGCACAGCTGGTTTCTGCCAGGAGGTGCAAAGACAATGTGGTAATTGTTATGTGCAGAGTGTGGAAGACGGGTACGGTGGAACAGAACCATCAAAATGTGCAGAGCACAGAGGACAGGTATGGTGGAAGAGAACCACTAGAGAAACGAAAGTCAAAGGTAGTCAGCTTTTACGGATTAAAAAATGTAATGGGCAGCAAGTGAAGCTCCTTCAACAGTACTGTAAAGTTTGGACTATAAGCCGCAACTTTCTTCCCCAGCTTCAAACCCTGCGGCTTAGACAACAATGCGGCTTATTTGCGGATTTTTCTAATTCCAGGAGCATCACACCCTCGCATATTCTTAGCTTCTCTGTAACTCACCATATGTTTATTGTTCATTAATTTTTCAAGAACTCCATGTTAAAGTGTTAACTGTTCAAGTTGTTACAGTGTTAATTGCTCACATTTTTAAATCAGAGCCGCACACATTGAAGCATTCAGATCATTTGCTCAAGCACACCCCCTCGTCATGCCGAAAACGCGATGAATTGCCTGCGATGCAGCTTTTAAGTTGAAGGTGATCGACCTAGCCATCGAAAAAGGCAATTGAACAGCTGCACAGGAGCTGGGAATAAATGAATTGATGATACGACATTGGAGGAAGCAGTGCTGAGAACTGTCTTGTTGCAAGAAGACGACAAAGGCCTTCAGAGGGAAGAAGTGCAGATGGCTTGAATTAGAAAACAACCTCGAAAACTGAGTTTTCGCAAGGCTGGACTGTGTGCTTCAGCAGACACAGTGCAAGTGACGGAACAGCAGCGACCGTCACCTTGCCTCAAGAGGAAAGTGACAGTCAAAACAAGGCTGAAGTCGGTGACAAGATGGCGGAGGAAGCGCTACTATTTCTGTTCAACTCGCGACACCAAAGACGACGACTTCAGTAGATTCGGTGGCCAGGACGATGACGACACTGAATAAATGTGATAATCCTACAATTATGAACTTTACTTTTGTTGTATTTAGCTGCGGCTTATAAACCAGTGCAGCTTATTTGTGAAAAAAGTTCAGATTTTTAACAAATTTATTGAGTGCGGCTTATATACAGGTGCGCTCAATAGACTGAACTTTACGGTAATGTACTCTGGAAAAAATTAGGATGTGCTGTTGTAGATTCACTAGAACTGGTAATATTTGCTCTGCATGCAAACCACACAGTGCTGAATTACAATCATTGAGCTGAAAAATCATTAGTGAACTGACAAATCTTACCCTGACTGGCACTTGAACCTGAGCATGACATTTAATTTGGCTTGTGTGTCCTTTCTCTCACTGCACATGTGTAAAGTTTCCAGTACAGTTTGTGATTCACTGTGGCCTTTATTGCCTTTTCCACTGCAACAATCCACAGGAGACAAACTGACGAATCATTTACATGGTATTCAGCTGCAATTACTCTAATCCTATCTTGATTTGGATACCACCTACTGTCCCCCCTTCAGAGGATGTTTCTACTCAAATGTCCCCACGGTGGCCCTATTCCAAGACCAACCATTTGAAATGCTCCTTACACAGCCACATCCAGACCTATCAAATTGCAACCCCAGCACTATATCACATGGCAACTACCTGTTTTAAGACACCATAAAGATACACCAGAGAAGACCCTACAATGCTTCTTAGTCACCATGGTATTCTGTGGACAGGGAAATAAAGAACCTTGCATTTCAAAATGCTGTTATCCTTCCAAAGAAAGAACAAAATCTTGCCGTATCTCTAACAGTTCCTATCAGGAGGACTCCTTTGTACAGTGGAATAATTACATACACCAGCCCTCTGGCTAACATTTCTATCATGAATGGTTTTATGGGAGGGCTATATGCTGCTTGTGTCAGTCTCTCAAAATAAAGCACACATTTGAATAATTTGCCTTACGCAGAATGTTTTATTGTGGCAAAAAAAAACAATCTGGAAATGATCTGAAGAATTGGGTCACTGACGCCGAGAGCAAAAAGCTGAGAAGAAAGAACAAGGAAATGGACTAATAAAATGATGAAAAAGAGAATAAAAAGGAAGTGGAGGGGGCTCTAGCCTGTACTAGTTTCTTCAGTTAGATAAACCATCAAGAACAACTACGTAATTTGACAGTCTTACGGATAAGTTGTTCTGTGCCCAGAGAGAGCAAGAGAGACAGACTGAGACAGACTGAGACAGACAGACAGAAAAAGACAGATACAGAAAAACAGAGAGACAGACAATTTGTCAAGTCAAG
This sequence comes from Conus ventricosus, assembly GCA_018398815.1. Taxonomy (NCBI): domain Eukaryota; kingdom Metazoa; phylum Mollusca; class Gastropoda; order Neogastropoda; family Conidae; genus Conus; species Conus ventricosus. The sequence goes on along the minus strand of CM031599.1, from coordinate 3,038,637 downwards.
TCAAGTCAAAATTTTATTTAGAGATGGAAACATTGAATAAGCAGCATATCTGCTTTTTTACATCAAGCCATCTATGAAAAAGAAAAGTTTAAAAACAAAAACAAAAAAACATCACATCGTGTACAATGCTTTCATCAAAAGAAAAGTAAACATACCGTCCTACCCCCTCCCATCTCCTCCCTTTTCCTCACTCATTTCCATTCACGTAAAAAGTATCAGTGCTCATTGCCACCCCTATGGTTACATTCACGAAGTGTATATCTTTACCAGTGTATTTCTTTTCTGCACAGGATGGACATTTTTCAGTATGATATGTGGTTAACGATTCATGAGATAATCTTTCAATTTTTTCTTAAATGTGTTTTTATTTCTTATATTTTTTAATGGTTTTGTGAGTTTATTCCACAGATTTCCCCCTGAATACACAAAACTGGATTTGTATAAATTGTTGCGTGGTCTAGGAATGGACAATAAATGATTATGTCTATGATAATTGACTCTAAATGTTTCTGTAATCTTTTGGGGAGCTGTTCCATTAATAACATTATGCATACAAAGGGCTTTATTGAAAAAGAGTCTGTTTGGGAAGGTTAGCATTTTGAGTTGTTTGTAATCTTCATCAGTTAGGGAGCTCGATTTTAACAATACTAATTTCAATGCTCGTTTGTAAAGACGATGAATTAATTTCAAATTATGTTCACTACAGTTGTCCCAAAGGGTTGATGCATAATCAATTAATGACAAAATATGTGCACAGAAAAAAGTTTTCGAGAGTGGCCATCAAGGAAATTTTTATCCGAGACAACTGAAATATTTTTTTGGAAAGGCGTTTTGCTAAGAATGTTATATGTTCTGTCCAAGATAAATCTTTGTCAATAATGACACCTAGTGTTTTGTGTGAACAGACTTCCTCAACTTTATTGTTGGATATGAGTAAAGGCTGAAAATTTGATTTCATTTTTTGTCGTTTTTGTCTTGTAGACACATACATGCACTTTGTTTTAACAGCATTTAAAGACATATGGTTTAGTTGTGTCCATTCAGTAAGTTTATTGATATCTGCTTGAAGTTTGATTGTTAATTCATAGGCATCAGAGTCGTTTTCGTGAAGAGATGTATCATCTGCGAACATTTCGCATTTACATTTAACAAAACAAGGCAAATCATTTACGTAAATAGTAAACAAAAGAGGTCCTAACACAGAGCCTTGTGGAACACCATATTTGACAGGCATAAATGTTGACAATTTGTCAGCTACAGCTACTAATTGTTTTCGGTCACATAAAAAAGATGAAATAAGACTTATGAATTCTGGAGTCAGTTTGTAAAGTTCAAGTTTACGGCACAACAAAGAATGGTTGATGACATCAAATGCTTTTTCAAAGTCTACAAAAAGAATACCTGCAAATTTATTCTCGTTTATGCTGCAAAGAAGACTGTCGATAAGCTGTATGAGGGCTGTGTGGCAAGAATGATGTTTTCGAAAGCCCGACTGACTTTCGTGGAGAAGTTTGTTATCAGCAAAATAAGAATACAAAGACTTATGTATGTGCTTTTCGATCGGTTTTGCTATGGCTGATTAAAATGGATATCGGTCTGTAATTTGATGGGTTTGAAGAATCTCCGGTTTTATACAGAGGAATAACTTTAGCTTCCTTAAATTTTAGAGGAAAAGTTTGTTTATCTATGCATAAATTGTATAAATATGTCAAAGTATCTGTGATAACAGGACATGACAACTTAAGTATTTTTGTCTCGATACCATCTAAATCACGAGTATTTGATTGGGTTGAAGTAGACAAGGCTTTACTAACATCTAAAACGGTCATGGGTTTCAGACTAAATGGAACACGAATATCCTTAGAATGGATGTATTGTTCTAAATAATTGAGATCATTTTCACTAGATTTATCATTTAATATGATTCTATCTGCTATGGTTGCAAAATGAATATTTAGTTGATCTGCAGATATGTCTGAGCTCATTTGTTGACTTTTTGACACATGTTTATTAGTTAATATGTTAATTGCTTTCCAAATTTGCCTGGTATCTTTGGTAGAAGTTAACATTTTTCTAAAGTAAGTACGTTTCGATTTCCGTTTTAATGACGTCACTTTATTTCTTTGTTTTCTGAATTCTTCATTTGTTCCGAAATTACTCAAATGATTTCTTTTGTTAATTTCTGTGTCAATTTCTTTAGTTATCCACGGAGGTTTTGTTTCCTGTTTAATCCTTTTCTTTATAAAAGGGGCGTGTGTTTATTATATACAGAGGTAAACGTATCAATCCAAAATTCAGCTGCTTTATTTGGATCTCTGATTTGATAGATGAGGTCAAACTGTGCTTCAGAAAGGTCAGTAAGGAAATCTTCTTCTTTAAAGTTTCTAAAGCTCCTGTAGTAAATATCTTTGTGACCTACTTTTGGAATTTTTACACGGTTTTTGAACCAGGTAAGGCAAATTGGGTTGTGATCACTACAGCCATAGGGAGGGGAACAAAGTTCGACAATGGATTGTTTTGCATTTGTGTAAATATGATCTATTAAAGTAGCGGAATTTTCAGTTATACGTGTTGGTTTATCGATTAGTTGTTCTAAATTATGTGATATATAGTTTTGATACCACTTTGATTTTGTTTTTAACAGATCAATATTAAAATCTCCTAAATAATTGTCTCATAACTTAGAATGGTTACTTCATCCATTATTGCATTAAATCTGTCCTGCCAATCAGTGGTTTCTGATGGGTTTCTATAGACAAAGCCTATTGCAAGCGGTTGACTATTTTTCATACTTATTTCAATCCAGACAGATTCAACACCATAATTTTCAAAATTAACTATCCTTTTACATTTTAATGAGGAAGCATAATATATAAGTAAGCCAGTGGATTTTGGTTTATAGGGGTCTAGTCGCATTATTTGGTATCCTGGCATGTCCATTTCTGCATCTGATATGTGAGAAGATAACCGCGATTCAGAAAAACAAAATACATGAAAACTGTTTCCATCACTGCGAAGTATAGCTGCAATGTCATCTTTTTTGTTTGTTGCGTTATTGATGTTAAGGTACCCTACACGAAGTCCATGCTTGGATGGCCATGTGTCTAAAGTCATAGGCATGTTGCAGTGTATATCACTAGATATGGCTTAAATAAAATGGTGAGAGGGAACACTAGATAAATCACTGCTTATTTATAAAACAAATATTCACTTTCTAAACCAGTTGCCTAACTATTGAAATTCTAGTAATTATATGAAGAAAAAAAAATATAAAAATCAGAAGACAAGGTGAGAGTAATCAAACAAAGGATCAAATCTAAAAACCACAAGTATCAAGGAAACCACGATAGATGAAAAGACACAGCACTCTGTCAAAGAGTAGTGATTTAAAGTTCAAGTATGATCTAAATACAACGCACAGACACGCACACCCCAAAAATGTGGCAGGCTCAGACGGCACCTGGGCAAAATCGATGTCAAATGAACCAAAGAGTATAGAAGTACAACAGCAAGAAGCTCTAAGAACGAATCAAGGCAATGAATCAAAGAACAACAATAATCACTTAATAATACAGAAAAGAATAGCCAATCAAAAGTACAAGTAATAACAAGAAAAATAACAAAGTACAATTTAAGGAAAGCGCAATCACTGACAAGAAAAATGTCCAAATATACAAATCAGGGAGCAAACAGCAATGGATCAAAACGTTTCCATCAATCCAGTCCAGAAAAAGCAGTCAGCTAATGACGATAAACAAGTGCACACCAATGGAGGGGTAAACCGCAGGATTATTTCGTGCAGCCTGATACAGTCGATCTGCAATGGTTCATTTTGCACGAATCGGGCCACCGCAGCACAGAAACACGTCACCTCTCTCTCTCTCTCTCTCTTCTCTCTCTCTCTCTCTCTCTCTCTCTCTCTCTCACACACACACACACACACACACACACACACACACATTTGCAAGACTATTGCATCACACACAAAAGCATGTCAGGTGGTTGACTCTATATAGCATATTATTCAAAACAAAACGATTTTGGAATAACAGGCGCCCAATAGTATATACTTGGTATATATTACTCGCTTCAATTGTGTTGAATGTTTAACATGTGTGAAGTTAATTTGTTAAGCATTTGTAAATAATTAATCATGTCAGTTGACTGTGTCATAGACAGAGCGTTAGACGGTGGGTTCATGTCACGGTCAGACAGGATGAGGTCCGGGTTCTGACCCAAGTTCTGGGACCGTATCCCTGGGCCACAGTCAGCACTGGAGTCCTCCAGTCTGCTGTGTTGGGGTGGCTGAGGCAGCACTAGAGAGCTTGGCTGAGAGGGGCGGTACTCATTGCCTGCTGGCGGCCGTTAAAGGAGGGAAGTGGTGCATTTTTGTGTGTGTGTGTGGTGTGTGTGTGTGTGTGTGTGTGTGTGTGTGTGTGTGTGTGTGTGTGTGTGTGTGTGAGTGAGCAGAGAATTATGTCCACCCTCTACAAGGATGGACCACATGTTTCTCCTTGCTCTGACGAAAAAAGAAAATTATTCAGAACTTTGAAAGCAACATCACCAAAATTACAAATA
>CM031599.1:3004059-3029059 GCA_018398815.1 Conus ventricosus | reverse complement strand
TGTTGCTGGCTCTGGGCCAATTTTTTGTGCCTATCACACAGTGAGAGAGGCCTCATAGGGGGAGACTAGCAGCCATGAGATAATGAATAAACTGCAAGTCCAGCTGGCTTGCCATGAATCAAGGTCAAAGGGGGCGTGGCTGACTGACTGACATGTGTCAGAGGTCTGCTGCAGAGATGAGTTGGAGTGATGAGCTGCACTCATAGGCCCTAGCAGAATTGCTCTCCAGGTTATAGAGACCCACAGGCAAGTGAATGGCTGTTTTCATTGAAAATATTGCTTTGAACACTGAGAGTGAAAGGAATGCATGTGCATGTGCATGTGTGTGGTGCATGTGTGTGTGTTCCCTTTTCTTTCTTTCATGTGTACAAGTGGGGCATAAGAAAATGTGTGTGGTGTGTGTGTGTGTGTGTGTGTGTGTGTGTGGTGTGTGTGTGTGTGTGTGTGTGTGCGCGCGTGCGTGTGTTCCCTTCTCTTTTTCTTTCTTTCATGTGTGTGCCAGTGGGTGTAAGCAGTTTGTTGCGTGTGTGTGTGTGTGTGTGGTGTGTGTGTGTGTGTGTGTGTGTGTGTGTGTGTGTGTGGTTTCTTTTCTGCATATGCCTCATTAGTCAAATCACTAATTATTCCTCTGAATGTTGTTTCAAGAGTGCTGGTGAACAAGATGATTTTCTTGTGGACTTCTTCCAGCTCATTTTCTGCTGTTGGGGTATGTTGATTTCTTGCCGGTTTTGTTGTTGTTTTTTTCATTTTTTCTGTTGGATATTACATACTTTCTAAGCTTTATTTTGTGAGTGGAGTATTTTTCCTTCTTTGTTCAGAGTCTGATTGCATGCTTTCTTCTTTTTCATGTTGACACTAAAGAACAGCATTCAATTTTTTATTTGCATTTTTTTGCACTTGAAATTACCAAAAATTTGAAATTGTTGTTGTCTAAGCATTACTAACATTCTATAACTTAACAAAAGTACAGTTTATTTCCTCCATTTCCCAAAAAACAGCATGAGAATTGGTTGCTTAGTTCCAGAGATATCTGCATTTCACACATGCTAGATGAAATAAGAGATTTTCAGAAAATGGCTGGCGATGGGGATTTATGCAAAATAGAATGTCTGGCAGTGAAAGGGTTAATTTAATATTTACCCTAGCAAAGACACTGACCTGTCAAAAGTTCCACAGCAAGGAACTTGGTTTCTTTACACACCTGCAGTTCCTCGGAAACCAAGAACACAAACTTCCGCCACCGTTCTTGTCGGAATATTCCCTGCATACAGTGAGATCATGAAATTGGTTATTATCTGTAGTGGACTGCTCTTCCAACACCTGCCAAGAAAGGTGTGAGAGACAATAGTCATTGATGTACAATACAAACACATACATAACAATTTGACATGTTCTAGTTCTTCATTGGAGCAGGACACCATGATACACACACCAAGATGCACAGAACTTGTTGCATTTGCTCATCTTGATGATCAATGAAGAAAATCAAGACGATGGATGCTGTTCCGTCTGTGACTGTGCTGGTAATGAATAAAATGGATATGACAAACTGAGCAAATGCAAACAGGTTAAACAAAAACAGTAGCCTGGTCATAGTCATCTCTCAAGTCAAATGAAAATCGATCGGAACAAGATACAGTTGGTCTCTACTTTGTTGACATTTTGCAGGTTCCAAGATGCTTACCATACTACTTTAAATGAACATAAAGGACCTTAAAAGGACCTCCTGAAATTTTTACAAGGACCTAGAATGGAATCGTCTATGCTAAAGCATAATTTTGTGGTAAAATTTAAATGACTTCATAGCTTAGAATTATCATCAGTGTAACTGCGGCCGAGCCTTCTGAGTTCTTCACTACTTCACATCATCTTGAACTCTTCTTTGAAATCAGCACAAAACACAATCCACCTTTCTTCCTCGCCCAGCCAACAACATACGCTTTTGACACAATTCAGGACCGTAAAATACTCTTTAGAAATGGACTACCAAATCATTTTTTTTGTGTAAAATTCAGTTGGGTTTACTATGGAAATGGAATCAATGACAGGACTTTATTCAACAGTCTGAATTTTACTGAATGATAATTTAGCCAAACTCTCCCACAATGACAATGAGTGATATGATGAAGACGACCATTAAGTGAGGTTGACATTATCAATCATTTCATATAAGTCACAGCTTGTACAGAAAATACTCCAAGCATATAATATACAAAATGAGAGCTTACATACTTTACTTTGATATATTGTTTTTGGTTTTTTACAGTTTTCCTCATATTTTCTGTGAAAAAAAGAAATATATGTGTAGATTTGAAAACGATGCCGCAATCTTATATACAAAATATCAATTAAAGACGATATGGGCTTTCCAATCCACTACTGCTAAAAGAAAAAAAAGATATTTCAATTTTTATTACTTCAGTGAGTACATATTACAATTTTATAGATTTTGAGGCATTCACTTCCAAAACAATCTGCACAAAATAGTCAAGATTCACCAAACCACAGAGAAATGGGGTTGGAGTTGTAGAGTAAACATTTCAGCTAAGGAGATCAGAGACACGTGCACGTAGCACATGCCTACATACTTTGTTCATTTGTTTCCTGGAAAGCCCTCTGGAATATAAGAGCCCCTTGTTTGGGTGTGTTTTTTTTCTGTTGTTGTTGTTGTTCACTTCTTCTTGTTATTGTTTTTTTTTTTAAAAAAATGTTTATTTCATAATCAAACCACTTCAGAACATGTACAGGCAGCACACTGATCTTTCGAGTTATGTGTGAACGGACACTAGACAGCAGTCCATGACTCATGCACAAGCTGGTGTACACAGTCAGGGGCAAACTGATTCAAAATTGTTTAAATCACATACATGGCTATTCTGAATGCAAGAAATCTGTCAGAAATAATGGTACACTGGAAATCATGTTAACCACCATGTCTCTATGGGTGGGCACAGAAGTACACGATCACACTGTTATGTCAGCATGCATAACCGTTTTTTTGTTTTTCACACAGACACAAGTTGTCACAAATATTATTACCTGTATGTAATGAATTATAAATACTGAAAACCCACTGACCTGATTGGGGTTATTTCTAACATTGTTGATGTCTCGGCCATTATCGATGCCATTTGGACTAGCCATTCCTGCAGCATCATGCAGAACTCTGGGTCCAAATCTTCATTCGGCTGGCGTCATCCATTTCCTATAAGAACAGAAAGTCAGATGCTGAACTCCCTCTAACACTGGCTATTATTACCTTCCATGACTTATCCTCTGTATTGGCTGTTTGTACAAGTTGGACAAGCATTGGTGAAATGGGAAGAAGTCAGAAGGGGTGGGACAACGTAAAACTTGGAACCCTACGAAACTTCATGGTTGGTTGTTGGTTTTTTTTATTTAATTGTTTTGATGATTCAAAAATTTTACACGATTTAATGCCACTCATCTCAACATGAAGCAGTTGGCATAAACTCCCCTGATAACTGCCAGACTGATAATTTCCAAACTTAATCTGACCAGAATTTTTAACAAAAACAGAACATCTTAAATATAATGTTTCATAATCAATGCTACCCTGAGGCCAAATTAAACGTTATTTACCACAACTCAAATGGACCACACTTTCCATGCCAACCTTTACATACCATAACTCAAATGGACCACACTTTTCCAAGCCAACCTTTACAGACCACACTTTCCAAGCCAACCTTTACAATTACATTCAGATGTAGCGTCCACAACCACCTCTAGTGAACCATTCCAGTTATGTTCTGAAAAGGGGATGGAAAGGGGAGAGTCTATATAGCAACTCTCACCAACCGAACGACAGTTCATTCAGATGGCAAATCATAGCACCTTCTAATATTGGGAGCCAGCACAGTTCAAACTTGCTACATCTAGATGTAAACTAGAAGCTGTAATCAAATAGGTCATACAAGCTATCCATTGCAGAGTGATTGCACACACTATTTCAACAATATATATTAGATTTTTCAATATTCGGCACTACCCAGGTAGGCAGCCCATTGGTAAACGAGTGTTGATTGTAAAGCGCTTACAGCTTGGTCTCTAGCCTGAGAATATGCGCTATATAAGTATTCATTATTATATTATTCCACCAAAATACATTTCAATTTAATAAATTCAACAAAAAAACAACCAAACAAACAAAAACGTGACTGTGATAGCAGTGTTAACAAATACATTCCATCAGAAAACAAAAAATCCTGTGGAGACAACTCTGTCAGTTTCAGTGCCAATCACAATTTGCACATTAACAGTTTACTCAGTTTCAACTCTTTTTTTTAAGAAAAAAAAAAAGAAAAACTACATGCCTACGATATTTTCTCTCCTAAAGTCACCTTGAGAATTTTTTTTTTTGGGGGGGGGAGGGGGGGGGGGGTTATGGAGTTATTTCCTACTGGATTACAATGGAGTTGCAAATATTTAAGATCTCTGGTGGCACCTATACTGTGCACTGCAGATACTGTACACTGAGGAGCTGGATTGTCATCAGTAAGAGATACAATCTTCACGATCTCTGGTGGCACCTATACTGTGCACTGCAGATACTGTACACTGAAGGTGCTAGATTGTAATCGGTAAGAGATACAATCTTCATGATCTCTGGTGGCACCTATACTGTGCACTGCAGATACTGTACACTGAGGGAGCTGGATTGTCATCGGTAAGAGATACAATCTTCATGATCTCTGGTGGCACCTATACTGTGCACTGCAGATACTGTACACTGTGGGTGCTGGATTGTCATCGGTAAGAGATACAATCTTCATGATCTCTGGTGGCACCTATACTGTGCACTGCAGATACTGTACACTGTGGGTGCTGGATTGTCATCGGTAAGAGATACAATCTTCATGATCTCTGGTGGCACCTATACTGTGCACTGCAGATACTGTACACTGTGGGTGCTGGATTGTCATAGGTAAGAGATACAATCTTTATGATCTCTGGTGGCACCTATACTGTGCACTGCAGATACTGTACACTGTGGGTGCTGGATTGTCATCAGTAAGAGATACAATCTTCATGATCTCTGGTGGCACCTATACTGTGCACTGCAGATACTGTACACTGAGGGTGCTGGATTATCATCGGTAAGAGATACAATCTTCATGATCTCTGGTGGCACCTATACTGTGCACTGCAGATACTGTACACCGAGGGTGCTGGATTGTCGCAGGCAAGAGATACAATCTTCATGATCTCTGGTGGCACCTATACTGTGCACTGCAGATACTGTACACTGAGGGTGCTGGATTGTCGCGGGTAAGAGATACAATCTTCATGATCTCTGGTGGCACCTATACTGTGCACTGCAGATACTGTACACTGAGGGTGCTGGATTGTCGCGGGTAAGAGATACAATCTTCATGACTGGTCAGCATTCGGGGCGTTGTCGCATCCCGTCAGCCCAACTTACAATGGGTATGTCGGCTGTGTCCTGACGATCAAGACCAAATCAAATCCAGGCAGGGTAACAGACTAGATAAACAACTCGATCTCATCCTGCTGGTTCACTCTTTAAGTGCTTGGCTTGAAAGTCTGGAAAAGGGGTTGATGGGTGAAATGTTGGAAGAAAAGATTAAGGAGGTTGTGGACAGGGAACTAGGTGAAATGTTGGAAGAAAAGATTGAGGAGGTTGTGGACAGAAAACTAGGTGAAATGTTGGAAGAAAAGTTGGAGGAGGAGAAGAGAAAAAAGAACATTGTTATTGTGAACCTGAAGAAGAGCGCTAAAACGGTCAATTTAGAGAGAAAAGAGGAAGATCTCCAAGCTGCCAAATCCCTGCTTGCTAAACTTGTTGATGTTGAGGCAGATGATGCTACAGAACCTGTCAGGCTGGGAAGGGAGCAGGGAAATAAACCAAGGATGTTGAGAGTTAACTCAAAACTGAAGAAGAAAAAAAGTGAGAGATCGTTAGAAAAGCTCCAGAACTGAATAAGAACATTCCAAAAATCCTGATTACACCAAAAAAAACAAAGAGAAATCAATCAGGCTCTCAAAGCTGGAAAAAAAAGAGAAGAAATGAGGCAGGCAAACAAAACCTAGCAATAAGAAACGGCAAAGTTGTGGTTCTGACAAAGGGGGCTGGTAACGACCAACGAACAGGTGGAGGCCCAGAGTCTGCCACAGACCCCAAACCAAAACTGACTAAATACAAACCATGTAAAAATAAAAGAAAATAAAAGGAAGATTTTTTCAGAGAAAGGAAGAAGGGGTTACAGTTTTCTACTCTAATGCTGATGGTTTACTGAATAAAAAAGATAAAAATTTTTACAAGAATAGAAGATATCAAACCTAGTGTTATAGCACTGATGATAAAAAAAACGAAGCACCCGACTGTTTTGAATGAATCAGAGTTTGCCATCCCTAATTATATGTCAAGAAATCAATGAATGCTCAAGAATGTGAGGAAATAAATGAGCGTGAATTTCAGGAAAGTGTGTGGTGCTCAGTTGGAAGCGTTCAAGATGGTAAAATTTTGTTTGGATGTATTCACCGAAGCCCAAACACTAGCAGTGAAGAAAATGATCAGGAATTATTTCAAATACTTAAATCTGATATAGTATCAAAGTATACCAAGGTGTGCATAATGGGCGACTTTAATTTTCCAGGCGTCCAATGGAATGAAAAATGGACAGGAGAAAAAAATGACAGCATTAAACAAAATGTGGCTGGACAGAAGTTTACTTCTGCAATGTTTAATCTTCATGCTCTTGAAGAGCATGTTTCGTTTTATTGTGGATATTTTTATTCTTTTGTATGTAGTTGAGCTGATAAGGGTAGTGTAAGTGCATAGGGATTTCAGTGAATTCTGATCTTTTGTCACAAGATAAGATAAGATAATGTTGCTTATAGCCCAGCCGACCGCAAAGGGCCACATCAGGGCTGTTTGTCACAAGAGTTATCCGCCTTGGTGCCAAATTAGCTTGGTTCCAGAATTATCTTTAGAATGCCAGTGGACGAGTAGGAATACAATAGTTGGTTTGTGGATATAATCAGTCTACTTGGCATAATCTCTGTTTAGGAATGTGCACAAATTGCCAGACATTAATGGATATTTATTCATGGTAATGACAAAGCATTGATCAATACTGTTATTTACTGAAGCTCAGGGCCTATATTCTGCTGCGTATTAGCTGTTGGTGTAAACTGGAGGCAATAATACCAGCCTCCCGCCAAAATGCGATCTCTTCCCCACTGCTTGTCACAGCTAACAGAGGTTTTGCCTGTTCGTTTGGGAAAGGAAGACCGGTTTCATGCTGGTTAGCCACAGCACCAAGGCAAAGGTGATTATCTCTTGAGGTATGTCAAAACAAGTTTACTGGGAACAAGTTCATTGGGAATCTGGTTGTTATTAATAAATATTGTTGTTGTTGTTGACTTGTTGTTTAAGTGTTTTAAAGAAAATGTTAAAAGCCACTTAACTGGAGATGTTTACAAGACTAAGAGTTTTCACTTTGGAGGAGAACTGTTTGTATTTTTCTTTCAAGAGATCTTGGACAGCTCTCTCTCTCTCCCTCTCTCTGTCTCTCTCTGTCTCTCTCTCTCTCTCTGTGCATGTTATTTTTTTCATGGAATCAGTACCTGATGTGATGGAGGCTGGAATGAATTATTCAGTTATGCTCATTCCTTGTAGTTACAGTGTTGTTGAAAGCAATTCCTGAAAATCAATGCTGATCTATTTAATTTTCATTTTAGATGTATCAGAAACTTCGTTTTGAATTATGTTCCATTTCTTGGCTACACTCGGGCCTAGAATTACGAAGTTGGGCGAGTTGCGACGATGGATGAATGAAGGGAAGTAACCCTTTTTTGAAGAGTAAACCATTGAAATGTACGAGTTGCTTCCCTTTGCGGTATTCTTGCTGCCTATGTTGATGCCAGACATTTATTATCTTTTTTCGAAGATCATGTGCGTCTTGGTGCTATGATTTAGGGACACACATGTTGCCCTTTTCAGAGGACGCCTGTTCCACACCAGAGAGGTGGCCGGGACAGATGAACGGGTGTGTGTCAACACCCTGTCCTGAGGTAGATAATGTTTTTCCCATGTTGATATTCTGTTGTAAATTTTTTTGTTTTGTTTTGACATTTTTCAACATGTCCCTGTGCAATTCATTGTACCTTTGGTACCATGGATTTTTTGTAAAGCTGGTGGTCACAATGGTTATTGTTACCACAAGCCAATGTGTATGCAATCAATGGTATTGAATGAGGATGATATGTTTTTCTTTGTCAGAGCCATTGATTGATGTTGTGTATGTATTATTATGAATAAATGAAAATTTGTTTTCATATTATGAGAGACTAACTGAATCTGCTGAGTAATAATCTAGTCCATGTCCTGTTGATAAATTGCTGTTTTCCTGTTCTGTTGTCTTAATAGACACAAGGGTCAGTGCTGCTAGCATGCAGTACAACCTTTACTGTAACAGAACAGATGCCGGTATCTTCACAGTATTTAATGTTGTTATTTTATTTCGCTTTTGTTCCATTGTTATGCTGAGTTGATTTTTTTGCAGATTCACCCATGGTTGTGTACTCATAGTTATAAATGTATGTTTCCTTTCATTCATGTTTTTGGAGATTTCTCCTTTTGTTGCCAATTTTCTAAATATGTTGTTCCTGGTAATTTTCCAGGTTGGTTGTTAGGTTGGTTTGGTTTGATTGACTGAGGAACTGAAATAAACAAAAAGTCAAACATCAACACGGTCTTGGGTGATGGATGATGACTCTGCCCTTGACTGCTTACAAAAATGTGCTGGATTCCTTTTTGAAACAGAAGGTAAACAAACTGATAAGGAGAGTTGATCAAAACCCTACATTGGACGACTGGATAAGCGAAGATAATCTTATTTCGGACTTTGTACATCTTGACCCCGTCGGTAAAAGCGACCATGACGTTTTGGCATTTCAGCTTCACATTTCTAACAAAAAAGTAAAAAAACAGGTTAAGTATATTTACAAACTTAGCAAGGGTAAGAGATAAGATAAGATAATGTTGCTTATAGCCCAGCCGACCGCAAAGGGCCATATCAGGGCTGTCACCATGTTAAAATCAACTCACCAGTCATTAAAAAAAAAAAAAAAAAAAAAAAAAAAAAAAAAAAAACTTTCACACATCTTGTTAAATGACATCGTCTGCAAACGCACCAGAAAGTTTGTTAAAAATCTTTCTGCCGTAAAATCTTAAATCAGATAAAAAATGTTAATCTCTCTCAAAAACTCAAGGATCACGTCAGGCGGGACATCCCTGAACAGGATCTTCATGGACTCCGCCGTAAAATGTTTGTGTCTCACATCGTGCAAGTCCCAACACTCTAAAAGAACATGTTTCATTGTGAGTGGCGCTTACAGGGAATCCACCCCCGAGCTTCTTCCACTTTTAAAAAAGGTAAGCTTTGGGTAAAATACGAAGGGCCCGGGTGTGCACCCGGGCACAGAACCTTTTTTCCTTTTCCCTTTTCCGACCTCCCGACGGGGATGGGGGAAATTTCCTTTTAAGGTTTGGAGGGAACTAAAAAGGGGTTTTTCGTCTGGGTGTTCCAATCCCCCTCCCAAAGGGGGCTTTTCCACATAATCTTTAAATTTTTGGGTTTCACGCTGACCCGGGGATATAAATTTTGGACAGTTTTCTCTCTTGGGGCTTTTTGGGGCTAAACGTAAAACCATTCGTTCCCGCCATGCCAACATGCCGGGAACCCAACCCAAGAGAAAAGTTGCAACCGTCCCCCAAAAAAAATTGCAAAAATTCAAAAAAAAAAAAAGTTCGGGAAAGCTGAATTTGGGGGCCAGCTATACCCTCCAAAGCGACAGCAATCCGACAAAAACCAGAAAGTCCCTCTTCAAGATTGTGAAAAATTTCTTAAAAAGCCAAAACCGAGCAGTAATTTTCAGCAAAATAAACAGAAGCATCTGAATCCAGGCCACCCCCCTTCAGATTTGGAAACCCGGGTCAGTGAAACTTTTTGATAAGGGGTTTTTTTGGGAAAACAGAGCTCAGCATAAAAAAGCCTTGTACGCCAGGAGCTGGTAGCCCTTTTTTGCAAAAGCTGCAAGATCGAAACAAAACCTCGGGCGTGAAAAAGGCCCAGGGATTTTTTACCCGGGAAACTAAAAAAATCCGACAAAAACTCCAAGTCAGACCGCATTCCGCACGTGAGGCTGCATACAAAGCCCAAAAACGGGGGGAATACTTTTGGGGTTTTTTAAAACCTTATTTTGGGAAAAGGGAAGGAAAAGACACAGTCATGGGCCCGGGAAATTCTGCTTTTCTGAAAACATTCGGATTTTAATAATTCAAAGACAGTTTCCAGCCTGCGGTTGGACAATAAAGGTTCACCCCCTCGCGACAGCGTACACAGGGGGGGTGCGGAACGCTCCAAGACAGAGCCCGAAGCCCTTAGGGATAAAAAAATTTGTGCTTTTTAGCCCAGCCGACCGCAAAAGGGCCCAAAGGGATAGGGTCCAAAGTTTGAGGTAAGGGGGTCTTGCAGGGGCCGTACCCCGGCAAAACCGTAGCCAATTTGGAAGGGCCCCAAGGGCCCCTGTAGGGGTGAAACAAAGTTTTCTTATCGCCCCCCCATTTGGGTGTGTGCTACGACCCCAAAAAATTATTCAGAGCTTCTGGCAAGAATTTTTGAGGTTTTTAAAGGGGGCTGAAAAGTTATTTTTGGCAAAAAAACCCCGGGAAATTTGGCTTCTTTTAACAACTGGAATGGGGGATTTGTCTAGACGAATTTCAGACATCAAAGAATCAAACAAAAATTTGGAAATAAATTTGACTTTTTTTTGGGGTAGGGGAGAAGGAAAAACCCTTTTTCCCCCCGGGCCCACTTTTGGATTCTGTTGACGCAATTTGGATTCGACCTGTACACTGTGGTAAAGAACTCCAACTCCCTCCCGCGCAAAGTCATAAACCCAAACAGAGGGGACCCCGGTGCCCAGTCTTACCGATTGGACAATGTCATTTTTTTTAAAGCTGAAAAGGGCGGGAAAAGGATGCCCCCCTTTGGGGAACCACCCAACTCCGCCCCATGGATGAAAGGATGGGTCCCCAACACGCACCGGGAAAACTTCGATCGGCAAAAAAATTTTTAAAAGAACAAGGCAGGTGACCCCGAAAACCAAGCGGTGCAGGTCCATGGGACCCTGCTTTCCCGGGGTGTCGTAGGGCCCTTTTTCGGGGTCGAAAAAAAATAGCGACCACTGCTGCTTTTTAAACCCAAAGGCATTGCGGATGGGGTTTCCCAGACGGATTAAAAGGTAAAACCGCCGAGGGGTATTTTCCGAAACCGCACTTTTCCCAAGGGCCAAAAAAACATGGGTTTTTCCAGCTTCCACATAAAGACGGGATTGCCCCTCTTTTCCATCACTACAGGGGCCCGCTGGTCAGAGCAAATTGGGGCAAAATTTGGGAAAGGTTTTGGAAAGGGTCCTTTCCCCGGGTTTTGGGAAAAGGGAAATGATCAGGTTTTCCCGCAGGAGGGCGGAAAGGACCCTGGGGCCAAATTATGGTTATAGACTTGGAGAAGATCTGAAACAGCTTTCCGGAAAATGTTTCACAACCTGATAATGAATTCCTCCAGACCAGGGGGAGAATCAGTTTCCGGGTTTTTAAGGCTGAAATTATTCCCAAAATTTAAAAAGGAAGATTAAAGGTTTTAAGTTTGTCTGATGTGAAATTGTAAAAGGATTTTTTCTCTAACCTCTTTTTTCTTAAAAAGACTGCAGAATTTTTTTGAAAAAGAGTTCTTTTGGGTGGGGGGCCAACAATTGGCAACAGCTTGTTTTCAGTTTATTTAGAGCCTCAAGGGAAGTTTCAAGTGGAAGGGAAAGGAGGGGGTTTTTTTTTCTTCCCCCTTTTTAAAACTAATTTATTTTTTCCAAATTTTTTTTTTGGAAGTTTTTTGATGTCCCTGGCAAAGTTTCTCCATGACCGACGTTTACTGAATTTTTAAAGTGGTCTCGATTTCGCACGGAGTTTCCTGAGGTTTTAGCGGGACCGAAGGCCCTTTGGGGGGTTCCCCCACGCTGAGCCTGTTTTTGAACTTTTAAATTTGTTGGCATCTGAATTTTAACCCCGGGTTTTTTTGGAAATTTAAATTTCGGAAGACAAATGGGAAAAACAAGTTTAGCACACTTGATCCCCGGTTTTTATCAGGTTTTTGCTGGGTCGGACTCTGAAAAAAAAACAGTGTCCTGGAATTCTTTTTTAAAATAGTGGTTCAAATAGATCCCAGTTGCTTTCCCCTTAAAAATTTAGATGGGTTTAGGACAGAGGCGTTTTAGTTAATATGGCTGAAAAAAAACAGGGGAAAAGGGCACTTTCCCTGCAGATCGCATGGACAGAACCCCTCCCTGTCCAGGACCACGAGGGGTTTACAAACCGCCCAAAACTAAGCAAAAAAAGAGAACCCGTGGAAGAGTGGAGATAAGTTGCAGAAACCGTCGTTCAAACAACAAAATCCAAAAACTGAAAGGACATCCCAAATTTGCAAACCCTGGGGTGAATTAAATGGGAAAAACCCCAAAGAGGATTGTGACCGTTAAAGCACCCAACAAACAAAAAAGGTCGAGGAAGTTTTTCTATCAACTGACAAGGTTTCCCGAAAGACAAACCGGGACAAAGGTGAGAGATAAGGGAACAGATTGTCCCCAGTCCCTTTTGGGGGAGTGACTCTCGCACTACGGGCCCGAAGGGAGGTAGACAGAGTGACAGGACTAAAAAAACAAAGTTTTTTTGTAGGAAAGGGCAACACCGCCCGACAGTCCCCCAAATGGATGGTTTTTGGGAGGGTTTTGAAAGAATATTAAAAACCAGAAAGATTAAAATCTTCTGGGTTTGAATTTTGGGGTTTCTTTTAAGAGCCCCACGAAGGGTTTTTGAATTGACACAGAAACTGGCCCGCTCCTCAAAGTTTGGGAAATTTTAAACCACGGATATTCCAATGAATATTGTACTAACCCCTGGGGCAAAAGGCAAAAGGAAGAAATCAGGCATCTCCTCTTTAAAATCCGCTTCTAATGACGAATTTATTATTAGTTTTACTGGACTGGGTGGCCCCTTTTGGGCCTCTGGCCGACTTCCCACAGGTGACAAAGGGCCGGAAATTTGGAGATTTGGGGGGGCCCGAATTTGGGAGATGGGGAGGTTTCTTCTCAAAACTCCACCACTCCAACCCTGGGGTTTTAAACCCCCTTTCCCGCACGGGGACTGAACAGAGGAATTCCCAGGTGCGGGTGCGGGTTTTTTTAAACTGCCCAGCAGCAGATGTTTTTAACTGCTGGGGAGTCTGAGGGGTGGGAAAATTTTTTGCCTTTCCCCCCAGGGGGATTCAATGGTGGGTTGGGAGGGGGTGGACCTGCTTCCCCCAAGCGACAGTTCTTTCCCTTTCAGTGTCTTTGAAAAGATAAAATTTATCAGTCTGGCAGCAGACTGACCGGTGGAAATTTCTTTACGGCCGAAGGGAAAATGAAATGCTGTGGGGGCGACTGGGGCCCACAAAACCGTTTGCGGCCCCCAAAAAAGGAGATCTTCTTTTCTGTTTTAAACTCTTTTTTTGTATTCTTGAATCCCAAAAGGAAAAGTTTTTTGAAGAGGAGGGATGGTCGCCCCCCCCCCGTTTGCACAATGTGCCCCGGGTCTTTTTCACGGCCCAACATGGGGTTTCCTTGCAGCAAACACCGCACACCTCCTGCCCCAAAAAGCGGTCTCTGACATGGCCAAACCTCCCGGCATCTGAAACCCCTTTAAAGGGGGCGGGACAAACAGCTGAACATGAACCCTTTGGTAACCGACTTTTGATGACCGAGCAGCACAGCAGACCTGCCTACCTCATTTATGCTCATCAGTACTAACCACAGAGATTTTCAGTAATTTTGCATTTTCCTCAGTATTTCCACGGACGCGTAAAACACGGCGTTTTGAACAAAAAATTTGTGTACAAAACTCCAACTACATTTTTAACTTTTTTAACAAAAAATAAAACAGTAAAAAGGAACAAAAACAACAAACCCGAATTAAAATACCTTGGGATGATGGCAAATGACGGCCCTCAGGACAGGAGTTTCAGGTAAATTCAAAGGTGATATACTTGACATTTGTAACTTTCAACAGCAGTTTACCACAGATTGACAAACCCCTGAAGAAGAACCAAAGTACAACCCCCCCCCCCCCCCCCAAAAAAAAAATAATACAAAAATGTGTGTGTTGTGTGTGTGTGTGTGTGTGTGTGTGTGTGTGTGTGTGTGTTGCACTAAAACCTTGTATTGTGCCTGCTGCTTGGAGTAGGCACTTTTTGAGATGGGACAAGGGACAAGTTGTTTCGCAGATCAGCTCACACAACAGTCCTTTTCTGCGTTGGTGATCTTCCGGTGTGGTCTGACGGGTGCTCTCGCTGGGTTCGTAAAACAACGATGTGACTCTGACTGGAGCACTCGCAGCTGTCTCTTTGTGCATTTTCCCCCGAATATGGCGCTTGCAGTCATTTCTCCCCCCATGTCCGATGGAGAAGTCGAATTGCACACCGAGCAGTATAAAAAATCCAGGTCCATGTTTTTTGGATTGCAAAAAACAAGGCCAAATCCCCCGTGTATTTAAAGGGCCCACTTCGGAACACTTTCTTCTTTTGCCTTCTTCCGTTGTGGCACAAATGGTTTTCGAACCCTGTCGTCGGTTTCATGCAAACGTTTAGAAGATTTTTTATCCGCCATTTTCACAATCGCCGGGAAAAAAAATATCGTTGAAACTTTGTCTTACAATGGCTGAACAAAAGGCTTCGAATGGCGCGCACAGATGTGATGGCCGTCGTGTTGGCCCACAGCACCACACTGACCAATCGCAAGTTCCGAACCATCTGTGGAGCTTGAGTCAAGGGAAGTTACTCTGTGGTCTCGGAAAGGTCCCAGCAGTCAACAATTTTTTGAGTCGGGAATTTCCATATTTTTTTTCCAATTTTTTTTTTTTCCGTAATTTCGCAAGGGAAAAAATCGAACCTCCGTAAGGGGGGGTTAATTTTCCAAAAGATTAGGGAAACGTTTTAACAAAGGAAAGGCGGGTCTGGCACGGGGTTGCAGAACGTCAAAAGGGGGTGTTGGGTCCACTCTCTCTGAACCTTTTTTACCGCACCCCCTTGCGCACCTCCTTTCACCCCTTTGGGGACGCCATTTTCCGCTTGTTTTCGCCCCTGAAAAACCCCTGATAGTTCTCTGCAGCGAATCAAAACCCTTTTGACAAATTTTAACTTTTTAAATGAGGAGTCCCCTGTTTTCTCCCCTTTCCACTACCCTTTTTGTTCTCTCAACAGCGTTTCAGTTTTGCTTTTTAGATCGACATTGAATTAGAAATAAACCATTCCTAAACCCTTTTTTGACTAAACCTGGGGGTCACCTGCAAAGACCTTGAAACCCTTTTGGAGGGGAAAAAGGGGGCTCAAGATAAAAGGGGGTTTTTTCCCCTGCCCCTTTCCCTTCCATCACAAGCCGGGAAGCCCAAAACCCCCTGTTTCTTCGTACCTCAGTATCAAAAATCCTGTCTTTTTGGGGGGAAATTTTCCCCCTAAAAAAAGGGGATCCCTCCCTTTCCCTCCCTTTTGGGGGGGATTTTTTTTGGAAAAGCCATGTGTTTTTTTATTATATTAAAATCCCTCCCTTACCCACCCCCCTTTGGGAGTCCAACAAAGGGGCCCAGGGCCAAGAATAACTGATTGCCCCTTTCCAGGCTTCAGGAGAAAATTTTCAACCGAAAAAAACCTCCCAAACCCCCTATCCCCCCTGACATGCCCAACCCCCGGAAAAAGCTGGGGCACTACAGGGGTTATTTTGGCCACCCGGGAGAAATCCCCTGTTTTTGGCCCCAGCCCCAAGAAAGGGGGGCCGAAATTTGTACACCCGGGGCCCAAATGTACTCCCTGTCCCAGGAGAGGGCCGAGCCAAAGTGATGTGTTGAGAGCGCTGGCCCTCCCCAATCACCAGGATCCAAATTTCCCCCCCACACAGGGCCCACCGACGGCCAACGGGCGGATCTTTAAAGGGAAACCAAAAGAGAGAAAAAAAGTGTGGAAAAGAAGACTTGAAAAGGGGGGACGAAAAAAGAAAAAAAATCCGTTAAGAAAGGGAGAAGACAAATAAAAGGGAAAAAAAAGGGTTTAAATATTTTTTCTGGGCCCTCACTCCTAACCTTTTTGACATGGGGGACCCTACCGGGGGATCAATTCCTACCACGTAATGCTTGGGGGCCCGTCAGCAACTTGGGTATACCCGGCCTAGCAGTGTTCAACCCAAAAACCACACTATTTTTGATGCCCCCGCAGCAAACCTAAAAGATCACAGGACCACGCAACCCTTTCCACCAAGGCAAGGTTTCAACCCCCCCCGGGGGGCTTTGCAAGGGGGAAAATAAGCTAGAAAAAAAATTTCTAAAGATCATGACTGGTCTGTGATGTCAGAAATAAAAGCGAAGGGGAAATTGAAACTACTAAAAAGATTACTAAAATAATGGGCATGGAGAAAAGTAACCTAAAATTTTAAAATTAGGGATTCTAAAAAGTTAAAAACCTGATGGATGAATTTTTAAAACAGCTTCAGATGTTTTTTAAAAAAAAATAAAACCTTTTTAAAAAATACCTTACCACAAAAACAGGTTTTGCTTATCTGAAATGCATAAAGGAAAGAAACAAATGTAAAAAGTTGTTAAAAAAGAATAAGAAGAGATTATGAGAAGCAGATCGCCAAAGAAGGCAAAATAAATCCAAAAAGTTCTGGAGGTAGTGCAACAGCAATGAAAATGAGTACTGGAAAAAGTGCATTAAAGAGACCTGATGGTACATTTGCGGTGGATGACACGGATAAGGCTCAAATGTTAAACACATTCTTTACCTACGAAAATTCATGCAACATTCCGGACTTGAGAGAAGGCTGTTATTCAAATGGGGTAATGTTATCAGAAATTCGAGTAACTCCCAAAGCTATGGAGAGTAAATTAAAACAACTAAACCCAAATAAGGCACAGGGTCCTGATTTATTGCCACCAAGGGTACTAAAAGAGCTATGTGAGGGACTATCTGTTCCACTGTGTTCATTTTTTAATGAGACACTTGAAACTGGTGTACTATCTGAAGACTGGAAAACAGCAGAGGTGACAGCGATTTTTCAGAAAGGTACAAAATGTGAACTGAGCAACTACAGACCTATAAGTCTTACTTGTATCTTATGTAAGGTTTTAGAAAGTATTGTTAGAGACTCAATGGTCTCCTATTTTACAGATAATCATTTATATTCTAAATGTCTGCATGGTTTTAAAAAAAACAAAAAAAACAAAAAACGATCATGTGTCACACAGCTGTTGGAGGTTAGCTGTTTGACCCTCTGAGAAAGCTGCAAGCTCGGCTTGGACAGAGCGCGTCACAGTTACCCATTTATTCCCCACTGTTACCCCCCCCCCAATGTGTGCACTTATTGGCGTGTATACGTGCGTACGTGTTTGTTCAGCGCGCGCGCACTTGAATGTATGTGTTGTGTGTGTGTGTGTGTGTGTGTGTGTGTGTGTGTGCGTGTGGTTTTGCCCACGGGCAAGGGTTTTTTTGTGTGTGTGGTGTGTGTGTGTGTGTGGTGTGTGTGTGTGTGTGTGTGTGTGTGTGTGTGTGCGTGCAGGGGGTGAGCCTTGCAGCTCTTAGCTGCGTCTGGCTAGTGGGTTTTTTCTCGGGTCCTCCCGTTTTCCCTCTCACCCCTTGGTGCTTGGGTAGGGCAACCTACCCTTGGTCAGACTTGGTCGGATGCTTTAGGCGGCTGACCCCCTTCTCCCCCCCCCCCCCCCCCCCCCCTTGTCATTTAAATGCTTTTTCGAGTTTATTGTATCTTATTTATTGTGCTTTCTCTTGTTCATTTCATTCATATGCAACACACCCACTACATACCATCACACCCTCCCCCTCCACTCACTCTCCCCTCCCCTCCTCTTCTCTCTCTCACTCTCCACTCTTCCTCTACTTCCATTCTCTCTCTGTCTCTCCCGTCTCTTTTCCCCCTCCACCCCCTTGTCTGTCATTTAAAATGCTTTTTCGAGTAAATTGTATCTTATTTATTGTGCTTTCTCTTGTTCATTTCATTCATTTGCAACACACCCACTACATACCATCACACCCTCCCCCTCCACTCACTGTCCTTCCCCTCCTCTTCTCTCTCTCATTCTCCACTCTTCCTCTCCTTCCACTCTCTCTCTGTCTCTCCCCTCTTTCCCCCCCCCCCCCCCCCCCCCCCCCCCCACCCCTCTCTCTCTCTCTCCCTCCCTTTCTCCTTTTCCTCCTCCTCACTTTACTCTACCCTCTTTCCTTGTGCCCTATTCCTTGAACTCTACTCACCCTCCCTTCCACTGTCCCTCTGTCTACTTCACTCACCACTTTGACTTCACAAGGGAAGTATTGTGCATGTTTATGTCTGTACTTTTTTTGTTTGTCGCTGAGGAAGGCATTTTGCCGAAAATTTCTTGTCCTGTTTTGTGTCGTGCAATAAATCGTCGTTACTTCACACTTTGTTTTGTGTGCTCTTCTGCTTTTTTGTCGTGTTTCAGTAACGCCGCAGTTTGTTTCATTTGCCGGTTATGGATGATATAACAACAATGCTAGATGGCAGACAAGGAATTGATATCATATGTATACATGGATTTTAGAAAAGCCTTTGATACAGTTCTGCATAAGATTAAGAGACTCCTCATGATAAAGCTAGCTCAGCATACAGTATTGGTGGCACCTTATTCAAATGGATCAAGAACTTTCTGAGTGATAGAAAACAAGTCAGAGTAGGGGCAGCCAAATCAAATAAATGTAATGTACTTAGCAGTATCCCTCAAGGTAGTATACAGGGACTTGTTCTTTTCACAATTTTTATAAATGATCTACCAGATAACCTTGTCAGTCCATGTAAAATATTCGCAGATGATACTAAGATTTACAACTGTGCATCAAGAGTACTTGTATTCAAAATATCTATCTATCTACAAACTGCAAGAGTGGTCTGAGTCATGGAATGTGTATTTCAACATGACCAGGTGTGGTGTAATGCATGTCAGGAATAATAATCAGAATAATGAATATAAAATGAAGGAGAATGATGTTTATCACCAAATCGAGGTTCTTACTAAAGAAAAAGACTTGGGTGTTATTTGACCCCCACTTACAGAGAGTGCTAAATAAAGCTAACTGAATGTCAGGTAACGGAAAAAGAAGTTTTACTTATTTAGATAAAATACTTTTTTGAAATTATACAAAGCTTTTGTCAGGTCACATTTGGAGTATGCTAATGTGATTTGGAACCCTTTTTTAAAACGTCAATCAATAATGTTAGAAAAAGTTCAAAAACCAAACTGCTTAAGCATTGCAAAAACTTATCGTATAATGAAAGACTGAAATATTTGAATCTGCCCTTTCTGGTCTTCAATTGTGAGTGGAGTATTTTTCCTCCCTTGTTGAGTTTGTTGGCATTCTTTCTTCATTTTTTTACGTTTAGAAGAAACATAACATTCTTTTTTTTATTTTGCATTTTTTTGCACTTGAAATTACTAAAAATTTGAAATTATTGTTGACGTACCATTACTAACATGTTATGATATAATAAAAGTACAATGTATTTCCACCAATTCACAAAAATAGCATGAGAATTGGTTGTTTAGTTCCAGAGATATCCGTGTTTCACATATGCTGGTATAAAATAAGAGCTTTTTGGGAAAAATGGCTGGCGATGGGGATTTATGCAAACTAGAATGTCTGGCGGTGAAAGGGTTAAAGTTTTCATGTAAAATTTCCGGAATAAAACCGAGAGTGACATTCATACTTATACACTCACGCAAATCTCCATGTTTAAACTACAACTGAGTAAAAATTTTAAGTTTGTTTGTTTAAATGCTGCGGAGCGCAAAGCTACGAAACAAGCCGTGGTGCAGCTTCGACGTCAACTCGAAAATTGAAATGGCGGAACTACAAAACGGCATGTGAACCGTAATTGCTCAACAAAATCTATCGAATACCGAGAAGTCGTCTTCAAACCACGCAGTTCCAGCTATTTTGAACGGTAAGTTGCAAACTTTTCCGACAGTTTTACATCACGATTTAACTATATTACTGTCATATTTTTTAAAGATTACTTTGTTTTTGTTTAACGACCGAAACATCAGACCAGGGTCGTGCTGATGAGAGGAGTATATGTTTAATTTTTTACACCAAATTAAAATTCCTGCTTTGATTTCAAGTATATGTTACAGATGTAGTTTGTATGACGTCAAAGTTTGTTTTCTGTTGTTTTTTTAAATCAGATCTTTCCTGTTCGACTTAAATATCAAATTTTAATAGGTTACGTGACCTTGCCCAACGACGCTTTTGAGGCCTTATGTCGAATGAACCGCTGAAACTAGCACAGTTGCAGAAGGAAAACTTACAGAATATTAGATCTAGTTGAAAAGTGAGACGACTGCAGGCGGAAATCTAAACAAATCTTAAATAAATGTTAGTAAACCGCCAAAAAACATGGACAAACAAATCACAAGACAAAACACAGTGTTTTGTCTTGTGATACGTTTGTCCACGTTTCTGGGTGGTTTGCAAACATTTCTTGAAGATTTGTACAGAATATTAATTTTGTGCTTGTATTTTCTTTATTAAATGAATCAAGCAGCGATTCTTAAACACTTGTCTAATGCACTCCATTGTCATTGATGGTGATATGTATATTGATTGTGTGTGTGTGTGTGTGTGTGTGTGTGTGTGTGTGTGTGTGTGTGTGTGTGTGTGTGTGTGTGTGACTGAATGGAATGCATTAGCAATCATCATGATTTATCAATTAATGACAACCCTAACTGAATTTATTTATTACTTTTTTTTCAGGTGCTCCAAACTGTGTTAGTGTTAGTTAGCGTCTGCTACAACGGGCCTTGTGCTGGTCAACATACACTGTAACAATGGCCAATTCTACTTGAACTTTCTCTCCATGACTAAGAAAGAGGCAGTGGGCTGTTGACCCACAATGACAAAATACGCCAGACAAAATCTGTTATTCATCTTTCATTTCCATACACTGTCTTTTGTACTTTTCATGGTGATTGTGCGTCAGCGTGTGTTGAAAGTTGGCGCCGTTTACTGATTAGCTGCAAGCCCTGGCCAGCATATGCGCATCTCACTCCTATCCCCACCTTTGGTTTTCTACACTGTGCTCGTCGGGATATTCATCAATTCTAAAAATGTATGCCAATTAGAAAGAGGAGTTACTCCCATGTTGTTTCACTTTTCATGTTTTTGTTTTGTTTTGGGGGGGGGGGGGGTTGGATGAAACTTTTCATGTTAAATTTCCAAAATAGTTACATACTCGAGCAGTTCTTCAGGCTTTCAACTACAATTAAGTATACCTTTAATTTTAAGTTTGTCTGTTCACAATTCCTGCTGGTAAGGGGTGTGGGGTCAGGGTAAAAACTAAAGGGATGAGTGCATTTATTTTGTAATAACATTGTATATTAAGTTTCAATAATACATGGAAAGCATAGGCACTGGAGAATTAGGGTGGAGTGGAGGAAAGGGGGTGGGAGAGCAGCGAGGAGGGGGATGGGGAGGGGAGACAAAGTTTCTTGCTTTTTAATCTTCTGAGCATTACTTTTGATACAAATGTCAATCAATGTCTTCATAAGATCATGTCAAGCAGAAATATTTAACTTGTGTACGTAATGTTTACATGGCACACAAGAAGTTTGGTAAAATGGTGGGGGTGGGGATGGGGGTGGGGTTGCGGTGTAGGTGGGATGGGGGTGTACAACTGTGCTGACATGCTTAAATGTCTTCCTATTGGATAGATCTTGTAATCCTGATCATTTTGATATAAGTTACAAGCTTGTATGTCAATTGAAAGTAGAGATGTGTCACTTTATTACTTGTTTTGGTTGCTGATATGGAAAAAAAAATTTGAAGATTTTGGCATTTTCAAAAGTGTGGTAGTCAGACGCTATAAGAGCTCGGGTCTGAAAAAATGTCAGTGTATATAATATATTACGAGTAGTTGACATCAATCGCCACAGTTTCAGACACGTCACTTGCCAAATGGCCAAGTTACAGGCCTCCAAACATGGCCCTGAAGGAGAATTCCGACTGTCGTAATAAAATTAAATATTTAAAAAATCATAACTTGGCTCCTAGTTAAGCTACAGCTATAAATTTTATATAATTTTCTTAGTTTTAAGTTGTTCTGTGACCTTGACATATTGAAACGATAGTCAAAAACACTTTAAAAATCACTCTGGAGTACCTATTTAAAACTTGATACTGTCTTCAGCCAGCATCCAGGCGACGAACTCACCTGCTGTGCTGGGACAGCGCGCTTCAATAACCAAACTAACAACCACACTAACAGCTGCGAACTGAAAACTGGAACAAACTAGTGGACTTCTCAAACTAATGATACCACTGAACTGAACAAAAAGAATACAACTAATTACTCAAGGAAGTCTATGAGTACGACTCCTCAACAGAATATAACAAATGCAGCAGCTACAATATGACAACATACCAACTAAAACAAATTCAAGCAGGAACCACCGGCCATGGATTAATACAAAAACTAAAAGTTTGTTAAGGAAACATCAGTTCTTTAAGAAACATCAGTTCTTTAAGAAATTAAAACTACACCCTAATTCAGAAAGATTACTGATTAAGTATAAACATATTAAGAAGGTGTCAGAGAGAATGTAGGTTCGCTCACTCCAATTATGTTAATTCGATGATTTCAGAAGGTGATCATCAAAACAAGAAATTATGGTCTTACATAAGGAGTAAGAGACAAGACAACATTGGGATTCCAGACCTGAGAAATAACCAGAATAACCTAATATAGGACCCTGAAGGGAAAGCAAATTTACTAAACATTAATTTACTAAACAATCACTTTTCAGTTTTGTTCGGTTTTCTCAAAACCCAAGCCTCTAATTAACGTTCTAAAGACTAAAGGATGATGATAAACTCCCTGAAATGCAAAATATCAAAGTAAGCAAAGCTGGAGTATTTAAGTTACTGACCAACATCAATTAAAACAAAGCTACTGGTCCTGATGGCATTCCTGGCAAGCTCTTAAAATTATGTGCCAATGAACTGACTGAGGTATACCAACTACTTTTCCAAGCTTCACTGGACCAGGGAGTAATAGCTGATGAGCAGCAAGATGCCATCATTGTCCCTTTATTCAAAAAGGGTGACAAAACAAAAGCAAAGAACTACAGACCTGTATCAATATCCATATCAGCAAAATTATTTGAACACATAATATATTTGTAGCATAATGGACCATCCTGACAAATATGACTTCTTAAATAACGCCCAGCATGGTTTTAGACAGCGAAGGAGTTGAGAGACTCAACTTATAACAACTCTCACTCAATGATTTTAATAACTGTCTTAACAACAGACAGCAAATAGATGCAATTTTATTAGACTTTTCTAAAGCCTTTGATAAGGTTGACCATGAGGGCCTGCTACTTCAATTAGAACACATCAGCATTTGCGGTCCTTTGCTAAAACGGTCTAGATGAGTAAGATCATTCCTCGTTGGGAGAACGCAGAAAGTCATTGTGGAAGGGTTGTCATCCCATTGTAAACCAGTCTTGGCAGGTGTACCACAGGGAACTGTTCTGGGGCCCTTGTTTTTCTTAATTTATATAAATGACTGGAACTACTATTTATTTAGGCTTTTTGGAACTACTATAAGGCTTTTTGCAGATGACAGCTTAGTATATAATAGAACAAGCAGAAGCAAAAATGATACACACATTCTTAGATGATCTAAACGCTTTACAAGTCTGGGAAAGAACTTGGAAAATGGAATTTCATCCCCAGAAGTGCCAAGTGTTTCGTATGTAACAAACGCTCACCAACTAGATCAGAATATTCTATTCATAATACTATTCCTAAAGAAACCAATGCTGCAAAATATTTTGGCGTGATTATAGATAGTCGTCTCAAATGGAAAGAACATTACAATTTAGTATGTAAGAAAGCAAATAACATCTTAGCTTTCTTATACAGGAATATCAATGACTGCCCCAAAAGGTTAAAGACGACTGCTACAAAACACTGGTTAGACCAGTACTGGAATATGGTTGCTCAGTTTGGGATCCTTACCATCTAAAGGACATTGATAACCTCGAAAAGATTCAGAAGAGAGCAGCACGGTTTTTAACAGCAGTGATCATTTTTTGTTGAAAATCTATGGCTCAAATGGCCCACTGTGACCAACTTCTATGGGCCATTTCCAAATTTTATGGGTCATTCTAAAACGGAACCAAACAGATGAAAAGCACACAACAACTTTTTGTGTTTGAAAAGCGCTCCAAAACGAGGCTCTGGGGTAGACGAAAGATTGCTTCTGATTGGGCAGACAGACGCTGATTGTAGTCTCATCCAATGACATTTTACGTCACATTAGCTGTCGCTGGGTAGCAGACGAAATTTGTTGGGAAGTCTACAGACTGTGAGGGCACAGCACTCTGTGTCGAAACGTTATAACGATGCGCCAATCGGTGCACAGCTTAACCTCTTCCTGCTTGCCCCGTGTCTATTATGGGGTATCTTCGTCATCGAAATTTCGAAAATCGGTACGGGAAATAACCTAGAAATTGTCCCGACTCTACTGGGGTGTTTAAATAACAGTTCTATCCCTTTATCGGTGTACTGAAGTGTTAGTAAATTGTCGGTTTAGTATTCAACACGTGTCGAGCTGATTATCATAATCAAGATGGCGGATCAGAGACGAAGCTCAACAATGCGACCTGTTTTGAAGCGTTATAGCGCACTGGAAGTTTTAGATGAAGTGTTGAATGATATTGATGGTGGTGACGAAGACTTCCAAGCATCAGGTGACAGTGATAGTGATGAGGGAGAGACGGACGGTAACCAGCACCATCCACTTTTGTCGGAACTCGTGGCGGTCACGAGAGAAGGCCGGACTT
>CM031599.1:2928293-3003059 GCA_018398815.1 Conus ventricosus | reverse complement strand
TTGGGTGTGTGTGTTGTGTGTGTTGTGTGTGTGTGCACTAAGCCTTTTGTTTTTGTGCCTGCTGCTTGGTAGGCACTCTGAGAGGGACCAGGGACCAAGTTTTTTTTCGCAGATCGCTCACACAACAGTCTTTCTGCGTTGGTGATCTTCCGTGTGTGGTCTGACTGCTCTCGCTGGATTTCGTAAACAACGATGTGATCTTCTGACTGGAGGCACTCGCAGCTGTCTCTTGTGCATTTTCCCCGAGATATGGCGCTTGCATCATTGCTCCCCCATGTCCGATGGAGAAGTCTGAATTGCACACCGAGCAGTATACAAATCCAGGTCCATGTTTTTGGATTGCAAAGACAAGGCCAAGTCCGCGTGTATTTGGCCTACTTCGGAACCTTGCTTCTTGCCTTCTTCCGTTGTGCACAGGGGTTTTCGAACCCTCGTCGTCGGTTTCATGCAAACGTTTAAGAAGATTTCTCCGCCTTTCACATCGCCGGCAAAAATCGTTGAAACTTGTCTTACAATGGCTGAACAAAGGCTTCGAATGGCGCGCACAGATGTGAGGGCGCGTCGTGTTGGCCCACAGCACCACACTGACCAATCGCAAGTTCCGAACCATCTGTGGAGCTTGAGTCAAGGAAGTTACTCTGTGGTCTCGGAAAGGTCTAGCAGTCAACAATTTTCGAGTCTGGAATTTGCGTAGTTTTTCAATTTTCTTTTCCGTAATTTCGCACGGAAAATCGTACCTCCGTAATGGGGGGTTAATTTCCGTAAGATTACGGACGATTACGGAAAGGTAGGCAGGTCTGGCACAGGGTTGCAGAACGTCAGAAAGAGGGTGTTGGTGTCCACTCTCTCTGAACCTTTCTTTACCGTCACCCTCGCACCTCCGTCACAACCTTGGGACGCCAGTTCCGTCTTGATTTCTGCCTCTGAGACCCCTGATAGATCTCTGCAGCGAATCACACCTTTTGACGAATTTAACTGTTTATGAGGAGTCACCCTGATCTCCCTGTCCACTATCTTTGTTGCTCTCAACAGCTGTTCAGATTGCTTTTTAGATCGACATTGAATTAGAAATGAGCCATTCCTCAACCTTTTGACTGACTGAGGGTCACCTGCTAGACCTTGAAAGCCCTTTTGGATGGCAAAAGGGCTCAGAGATGAAAGGGGTCTTTCCTGCTCCGTCCCTTCCATCACAAGCCAGGAAGCCCAGAAACCTGTCTTCTGTCGTACCTCAGTATCAGAATCGCTGTCTGTTTGAAAGTCCCCTGAAAAAGGGGATGCTGCCTTCCTCTTCCTTTTGGGGGGATATTTTTTGAAAAAGCCATGTGTATTTTATTATATTTCATCCCTCCCTTACCCACCCACCTTGGAGTCCAACTAAGGGGCCAGGGCCAAGAATCACTGTCTTGACCCCTTCCAGGCTTCAGGAGAGATATACAACAGACAAAAACCTACCAACCCTATCCCCCCTGATCATGCCCAACTCCCGGGAACAGAGAGCTGAGCACTACAGGGGTTATCTTGGCCAGCCGGAGAAATGCCTGTTTTGACCCAGCCCCAAGAAGGGGAGCCGATTAGTACACCCGGGCCAAAGTGTACTCCCTGTCTAGGAGAGGTCCGAGCCAAAGTGATGTGTTGAGAGCGCTGGCCCTCTCAATCACCAGGATCTCATTCCCCTCCGACACAGGTCGCACCGCACGGCCAGACGCGGCGGATCTTAAGGAGACCACAGAGAGAAAAGGAGTGTGGAAAAGAAGACTTGAAGGGGAGACGAAGAAAGAAAAAGATCCGTTAAGAAAGGCAGAAGACAGAATAGGAAAAAGGGGTTACTATTTGTCTGGCCTCACTCCAATCCTTCTGACATGGGAGACCCTACCAGGGCGCATCAATTCCTACCACGTAATGCTGGCCAGTGCCATACGCTTGGCTATACAGGCCTAGCATGTTTACAAAACCATCTACTGAGTTGTTTGATGCCCCGTCAGCAAAGCCTAAATCACAGACACGCACACCTCGACCACGGCAAGGTTGCAACCCCCCGGAGGGCTTAGCAAGGGTGATAATAAGCTTAGAAAGAGTTGCTAAAGATCATGACTGGTCTGTGATGTCAGAAATGAAAAGCGAAGAGAGTTGAAACTACATAAAAAGATTACTACATAATGGCATGGAGAAATGTATCCCTAAAGTTAAAGTTAGGGATACTAAAAAAGTATAACCTGTATGGATGAATAAGACAGCGTTCAGATGTTTCAAAAAGAAATATGAACTATCAAAGATACCTTACCACTAAATCAGGTTATGCTTATCTGAAATGCATAAAGGAAAGAAACAAATGTAAAAAGTTGTTAAAAAGAATAAGAGAGATTATGAGAAGCAGATCGCCAAAGAAGGCAAATAAATCCAAAAAAGTTCTGGAGGTATGTGCAACAGCAAATGAAAATGAGTACTGGAAAAAGTGCATTAAAGAGACCTGATGGTACATTTAGTAAGATAATGTTGCTTATAGCCCAGCCGACCGCAAAGGGCCACATCAGGGCTGTCACCACGTTAAAATCAACTCACCAGTCATTTAAAAAAAAAAAAAAAAAAAAAAAAAAAAAAAAAAATTTCACACATCTTGTTAAATGACATCGTCTACAAACGCACCAGAAACTTTGTTAAAAATCTTTCTGCTGTAAAATCTTAAATCAATGAAAAATGTTAATCTCTCTCAAAAAACTCAAGATCACGTCAGGCGGACATCCCTGAACAGGATCTTCATGGACTCCGCCGTAAATGTTTGTGTCTCACATCGTGCAAGTCCCAACACTCTAAAAGTACATGTTTCATTGTGAGTGGCGCATGACATGGATGCACCACGGAGCTTCTTCACTCTTTAAAGGTAAGCATGGTAAATACGAATGGCCGGTGTGCAGCCGGCACAGAACGTTTCCTCTTTAACGACCTCCCGATGTGGATGGGAGGAAGTCTTTAAGGTTTGGACGGATCTGAAAGAGTTTGTTACTCGTCTGTGTGTTCCAATCCTCCTGCCAGGGTCTCTCACATAATCGTTAATTTTGGGTTTCACGTCTGAGCAGGGGATATATAAATGTTTGACAGTTTCTCTCTTGTGGCGTTCTTGGCTAAACGATCAACCATTTCGTTCCCGCCGATGCCAACATGGCCAGGAACCCAAGCAAGAGTAAATGTTGTAAACCGTCCGCCTTCAACTTGCTAAAAAGTTCAAAAAAAAGTAAAAGTTCTGGATGCTGAAGGTTGCGGCAGCTATGGCCTCCAAAGCTGACAGCGAATCCGACAGAACCAGAAAGTCCCTCCTCGAAGAATGGGAGATTATCTTCAAAGCCAGTACTAGGCAGTAAGTTCAGCAGAATAGACAGAAGCATCTGAATGTATATGTTCCAACAATATCTGAGAAGGAGCCCCAGGGCAGTAGGCTGCACAGGCCACTCCATCCTCAGACTTGGAACACGTCAGTGAAAACTTTTTGATAGGATGGGAATTTGGAACAGAGCTCGGCATACAAAGCCTTGTACGCCAGAGAGCTGGTAGACTCCTTACGGAAAGCTGCGAGATCGAAACGAATCTCTGGTGTGAAAAAGGTCCATGGAGGTTGATCCGGAAACTTGGAAAAATCAGAAACTAACTCCCAGGTCTATACCTGCATTCCGCACGTGAGGCTGCATACGAAGCCCAAACGGCGGAATACATTTCGGGTTTGTTTCAAACTTACTTTGGAACGGAGGGTCAAAACACAGTCATAGGCAGGTTTCTGTGGTTCTGAGAACAGTCGGTTTATAATAATTCAAAGACAGTTTCAGCCGCGATTGGACAGTGAATGTTCACCTGCCTCTGCGTACAGGCTGTACACAGGGGTGGTGCGGAACGCTCCAAGACAGAGACGAAGCCCTTGATGGTGGATGGGTCCAAGAGTTTGAGGTAAGATGATCTTGCGGAGCCGTACACACCCACAACCGTAGTCCATTTTAGAACGGACCAGGGCTCTGTAGAGGTGCAAAAAAGTTTTCTTATCAGCGCCCCAGTCGGTGTGTGCTACGACCCGCAGAATATTCTTCCCTTTTGGCAAGCAGTTTTGAGGGTTTTAATATGGCTGAGAAAGTTAATTTTTTTGGTCAAAAATGACTCCCAGAAATTTGGCCTCTTTAACAGCTGGAATGGGAGTTTCCCTATTTGAAGTTCCGGATCTGGAAAAAACTGACGGAAATTATGGAAGTAAATACACTGGGTTTTTTGTAGCAGAAAAGGTGAAACCGTTTTCATCCGCCCACCGATGGATTTTATCTACGCAAAGCTGGAGCCTGCGCTGGACACTCGGGTACAGGCTTCCAGTTGCGTAGACGCAAAATCATCCACAAACAATGAGCAGTCTGAACCCTCCCTGAACTGATTGAACAATGTTGTTGATCTTAATACTAAAGAGGGCAGGAGTTTAGTTGCTCCCCTGTGGAACACCCAAAACTCCTGCTCGTGGACATCAGAGAGAGGGGTGCCAACCCGGACCTGAAACGTCGTTCTGCCAAAAAATTTTGAATAAAAAGCGGAAGATGACCTCGAAAACCCAGATCGTGGAGATCATGAAGTATCCCGACTTCCAGGTGGTATCGTAGGCCTTCTCCAAGTCAAAAAAAAATTTGGGCCACTGCATGCTGTCTGTTTAAAAAAGCGTTCCTAAGTGTGATTCCAGACGAATCAAATGGTCAACTGTACTACGATGTTTGCGGAAACCACACTGTTCTTTCGCCAAAAGGCCATCGGTTTCGGTTTCCACATGAGCCTAGCATTGACCATTTTTTCCATCAATTTACAGCCCAAGCTGGTCAAAGCTATGGGACGTAGTTAGATGGATTAGAAAGATCTTTTCCAGGTTTGGGGATGGGAATAATGGGGGCTTTCCCCCAAAGAGGGTGGAAAGCAACCTGTAGTCCACACGTGGTTGTATACCTGTAACAGGATGTTCAGACCTTCTTGCGGAAGATGTTTCAATAGTTGATAATGAATGTCATCTATACCTGGAGGGGAATCGCTGCAAGAGAGTAAGGCGATTTCAGTTCGTTTAATGTGAAAGGAAGATTGTAGTCTTCCATGTTGTCGGATGAAAAGTTGCGGGTGATTTTTCTTTTAGGGCTTTGTTTTTGAAAAAAGTGACTGATTATTAGAAGAGGGGGAAAATTCTTTTCAATGGTTGAAGCAAGCAGATTACAACTGCTTTCTTCTCTGTTATTAAAGAATCTGAAAACTTGAGAGGGTTCACAGTGGGACAGGTGTTCTTCCCTTTGATTTTCTTAATGATGTTCCACACTTTTTTCTTAGAAGTTTTTGTGTCAGCCTGGAGCAGAAGTTTTCTCCAGGACCGACGTTTACTGATTTTAAAAGTGTGTCTAGATTTACCCACGGAGTTTCTGGATGGCTCGAGCGTTGGGACCCAAAGGGTTTCTTTGGGTATACCTACGCTGAGCCCGTTTTCGAACTTGGAAATTTGTTGGCAGTCTGAATCAAAC
This sequence comes from Conus ventricosus, assembly GCA_018398815.1. Lineage (NCBI taxonomy): Eukaryota > Metazoa > Mollusca > Gastropoda > Neogastropoda > Conidae > Conus > Conus ventricosus. Next base: position 2,997,546 of record CM031599.1, on the reverse strand, counting down.
CAGGGTGTTTTTGGCATTTGTAGTTTATCGGAAGACACTGGGAATACAAGCTTTAGCACACTTGATCACAGTGTTAGCCCAGTGAATTTAAATGGGTCCGGACTCTGAAAAAAAGTCAGTGTCCTGGAATTCTTTAGAAATAGTGGTTGCGAATAGATCCCAGTTTGCTTTCTTGTAATTTAGATGTTGAGAAACAGGGGACGTGTTCAGTTATTACGGGTTTTGTAGAAGGACAGGGAAATGGTCACTTCCGTGCAGATCGTCATGGACAGACCACTCATAGTCCAGGACCAGCGAGGGGTCACAAACCGACAAATCTAAACACGAAAGTGAACCAGTGGAAGAGTGGAGGTAATTTGGCAGATCCGTCATTCAGAAACACAAACCCAAAGTCTGAAAGGACATCTTCAATCAGCAGACCTCTGGGTGACAAAACCGGCACTACCCCAAAGGGGGTTGTGACCGTTAAAGTCACCAACAGCAAAAAAGGTCGGGGAGTTCTCCTATCAGACTGACAAGGTCCTGACGACAAACCGGGACAGAAGGTGGAAGATAAAGGGAACAGAGTGCCCACAGTCTTGTGGAGAGTGACTCTCGCAGCTACAGCCTGAAGGGAGGTAGACAAAGTGACAGGACTATACAACAAAGTTTTGTGTAGGAGAAGGGCAACCCCGCCCGACAATCCCAACGTGGAGGGTTTTGTGCAGGTTTTGAAAGTATATTAAAGCCGAAAGAGTAAAGGTCTTCTGGCTTTGAATTTGGGTTTCCTGAAGAGCCACGACGGAAGGTTTTATAGATCGACACAGAAGCTGCAGCTCCTCAAAGTTGGAATTTAGTCCACGGATATTCCAATGGAAATTGTACTATCCATGGTGCAGAGGGCGGGAAAAGGGGAGAGATCAGGTCATCTCCTCATCAGCATCTGCGGCCAATGGAGTGAACTTTTTTTAGTTTCACTGGACTGGGGTTGGTCTTTGGGACCCGCTGGCAGACTTGCCCGCAGGTGACAAAGGCCTGGATTTTGGAGGGTGGTGGAGGTCTGGATTTGGGAGATGGTGGAGGTTTTGTCCTAATCTCCCCATCTCCACACTGGTGGAACTTCCCTTGCCCGCACGGGCACTGGACAGAGGAGTTCGAGGTGCTGTTTTTTAATCTGCCCAGCAGCAGATGTGTAGACTGCTGGGCAGTCTGAGGGGTGGCGGATTTTTTGCCCTCCACCAGGGGCAGTCACTTTGGTTTGGAAGGTGGTGGACCCGCTACCACCAGAACTGACAGATCTTACTTGCAATGTTTTCGAAACATGGGAAATTTATCAGTCTGGCACAGACTGACGAGTAGAAACTGTGGGAACCTTCTTAACAGCCAAAGCGTAGGAAGAAGCTGTCGGCGTCTGACTGCCCACAACCTGTTTCCGGGCTTCAAAAAAAGAGATCTTCTTTTTCCCTTTTTGACTCGTTGTTTTAGCAGATTCTGAATCCAAGAAGGACAATTTCGGGAAGAGGAGGGATGGTCGCCACCGCAGTTAGCACAATGTGCCGGATCATGACACGGCCCATCATGGGTTGCCTTGCAGCAAATAAACCCCACACCTCCTGCCCAAACAGCGGGTCCCTGACATGGCCAAACTTCTGGCACCTGAAGCACCTCAACGGGGACGGAACATATAACTCAACCCGGACATTCGGTAGCGACTTTTGATGACCGGGAGGGAGCCAGGGGTTTCAGAATGTCAGAAAGAGGGGGTTGGTGGCCACTCTTTTGCACCCCCTTTTTTACTGTCACCCTGCGACCTCCGTCCCCACCCTGGGACGCCAGCTCCGATTTAATTTCTGCCCCCGAGACACCCGATAAATCCCTGCAGCGAATCACGCCCTTTTTATGAATTTAATTGTTTGTGGGGAGTTACTCTGATCTCCTGTCCACTAATTTTGTTGCCTTCAGCAGCTGGTCAGATTGTTTCTGTGATTTCACTCAATAAGGAACGAGCCATTTCGTAACCTCTTGATGGACCGAGGGTCACCCGCCAAACCTTGAAAAGCCCTTTTGTATGGCAAAAGGGCTCAGAGCTGAAAAGGGGGCGTTCCTGCTCCGTCCCCTCCCATCACGAGCCAGGAAGCCCAAAAACCGTCTTCTGTCTCACTTCTGTATCAGAATCACTATCTGTTTGACCATCCCCTGAAAAAAAAGGGGGTGCTGACTTCCTCTTCCTTTTGGGGGAATGTTTTTGGGAAAAAGCCAAAATTTAGTGTAGTATGATTATCTCTCCCTTACCCACCCCCTTGGAGTCCAACTAAGGGGCCAGGGCCAAGAAACCAATGTCTTGACCCCTTCCAAAGGGTTCGGGAGAGACATACGACAAACAGAAGCAACTAACCCTCCCCCTGATCATGCTCAACTCCCGGGGGCAGAGAGCTGAGCACTGCAGGGGTTCACATGGCCAGCAGGGGAACTGTTGTCTTGACCCAGCCCCAAGAAGGGAGCCGATTAGTACACCCGGGCCAAAGTGTACTCCCTGTCTAGGAGAGGTCCGAGCCAAAGTGATGTGTTGAGAGCACAGGCCTCCTCAAGCACTGGCCCTCTCAATCACCAGGACCTCATTCCCCTCCACACAGGTCGCAAACCCCACGGCAAACACGGCGGATCTTAAGGAGACCACAGAGAGAAAAGGAGTGTGAAAAAGAAGACTTGAAGGGGAGACGAAATAGAAAAGGGCCAAATAAGGGAGGGAGAAAACAAGAAAAGGAGAAAGGCGGGTTACCTCTTAGTCAGGATCCTCACCCTTGTATCTGACCCTGGGAAGCCCTACCCGGGGCATCAACTCCTTACACGTTAAGCTTAGGCCAAACAGCATCTGCACCTCTCAGGCCTAGAAGCAGTATGAAAAAACAGCCTATCTTCAAGTATTGATGCCCCGCCAGCAGGGGCCTAAGGGATCACTGGACCACGCAAACCCTCCGACCACGACAGGTCGTAACCCCCCGGAGGGTGATGGTACATTTGCGGTGGATGACCCCGGATAAGGCTCAAATGTTAAACACATTCTTTTAAACCCACGGGAAAAATTTATGCAACATTCCGGACTTTAGAGAAGGCTGTTTTTTTCAAAAGGGGTAATGTTATCAGAAATTCGAGTAACTCCCAAAGCTTATGGAGAGTAAATTAAAACAACTAAACCCCAAAAAAGGCACAGGGTCCTGATTTATTGCCACCAAGGGTACTAAAAGAGCTATGTGAGGGACTATCTGTTCCACTGTGTTCATTTTTAATGAGACACTTGAAACTGGTGTACTATCTGAAGACTGGAAAACAGCAGAGGTGACAGCGATTTTTCAGAAAGGTACAAATGTGAACTGAGCAACTACAGACCTATAAGTCTTACTTGTATCTTATGTAAGGTTTTAGAAGTATTGTTAGAGACTCAATGGTCTCCTATTTTACAGATAATCATTTATATTCTAAATTCTGCAGGGTTTTTTAAAAAAAACAAAAAAAACAAAAAAAACGATCATGTGTCACACAGCTGTTGGAGGTTAGCTGTTTGACCCTCTGAGGAAAGCTGCAAGCTCGGCTTGGACAGAGCGCGTCACAGTTACCCATTTATTCCCCACTGTTACCCCCCCCCCCCCCAATGTGTGCACTTATTGGCGTGTATTACGAGTGCGTACGTGTTTGTTCATGCGCGCGCGCACTTGAATGTAGTGTGTGTGTGTGTGTGTGTGTGTGTGTGTGTGTGTGTGTGTGTGCGTGTGGTTTTGGCCCACGGGCAAGGGTTTTTTTGTGTGTGTGTGTGTGTGTGTGTGTGTGTGTGTGTGTGTGTGTGTGTGTGTGTGTGTGTGTGTGTGCGTGCAGGGGGGTAGCCTTGCAGCTCTTAGCTGCGTCTGGCTAGTGGGTTTTTTTCTCGGGTCCTCCGTTTTCCCTCTCACCCCTTGGTGCTTGGGTAGGGAAAACCTACCCTTGGGTCAGACTTGGGTCGGATGCTTTAGGCGGCATGACCCCTTCTCCCCCCCCCCCTTGTCATTTAAATGCTTTTTCGAGTTATTGTATCTTATTTATTGTGCTTTCTCTTGTTCATTTCATTCATATGCAACACACCCACTACATACCATCAACCCTCCCCCTCCACTCACTCTCCCTCCCCTCCTCTTCTCTCTCTCACTCTCCACTCTTCCTCTACTTCCTTCTCTCTCTGTCTCTCCGTCTCTTTCCCCCCTCCACCCCCTTGTCTGTCATTTAAAATGCTTTTTCGAGTATATTGTATCTTATTTATTGTGCTTTCTCTTGTTCATTTCATTCATTTGCAACACACCCACTACATACCATCACACCCTCCCCTCCACTCACTGTCCTTCCCTCCTCTCTCTCTCTCATTCTCCACTCTTCCTCTCCTTCCACTCTCTCTCTCTGTCTCTCCCCTCTTTCCCCCCCCACCCCCCCCCCCCCCCCACCCCCTCCTCTCTCTCTCCCTCCCTTTCTCCTTTTCCTCCTCCTCACTTTACTCTACCCTCTTTCCTGTGCCCTATTCCTTGAACTCTACTCACCCTCCCTTCCACTGTCCCTTGTCTACTTCACTCACCACTTTGACTTCACAAGGGAAGTATTGTGCATGTTTATGTCTGTACTTTTTTTGTTTGTCGCTGAGGAAGGCATTTTGCCGAAAATTTCTTGTCCTGTTTTGTGTCGTGCAATAAATCGTCGTTACTTCACACTTTGTTTTGTGTGCTCTTCTGCTTTTTTGTCGTGTTTCAGTAACGCCGCAGTTTGTTCATTTGCCGGTTATGGATGATATAACAACAATGCTAGATGGCAGACAAGGAATTGATATCATATGTATACATGGATTTTAGAAAAGCCTTTGATACAGTTCTGCATAAGATTAAGAGACTCCTCATGATAAAGCTAGCTCAGCATACAGTAATTGGTGGCACCTTATTCAAATGGGTCAAGAACTTTCTGAGTGATAGAAAACAAGTCAGAGTAGGGGCAGCCAAATCAAATAAATGTAATGTACTTAGCAGTATTCCTCAAGGTAGTATACAGGGACTTGTTCTTTTCACAATTTTTTATAAATGATCTACCAGATAACCTTGTCAGTCCATGTAAAATATTCGCAGATGATACTAAGATTTACAACTGTGCATCAAGAGTACTTGTATTCAAAATATCTATCTATCTACAAACTGCAAGAGTGGTCTGAGTCATGGAATGTGTATTTCAACATGACCAGGTGTGGTGTAATGCATGTCAGGAATAATAATCAGAATAATGAATATAAAATGAAGGAGAATGATGTTTATCACCAAATCGAGGTTCTTACTAAAGAAAAAGACTTGGGTGTTATTTGACCCCACTTACAGAGAGTGCTAAATAAAGCTAACTGAATGTCAGGTAACGGAAAAAGAAGTTTTACTTATTTAGTTAAAATACTTTTTTGAAATTATACAAAGCTTTTGTCAGGTCACATTTGGAGTATGCTAATGTGATTTGGAACCCTTTTTTAAAACGTCAATCAATAATGTTAGAAAAAGTTCAAAAACCAAACTGCTTAAGCATTGCAAAAACTTATCGTATAATGAAAGACTGAAAAATTTGAATCTGCCCTTTCTGGTCTTCAATTGTGAGTGGAGTATTTTTCCTCCCTTGTTGAGTTTGTTGGCATTCTTTCTTCATTTTTTTACGTTTAGAAGAAACATAACATCTTTTTTTTATTTTGCATTTTTTTGCACTTGAAATTACTAAAAATTTGAAATTATTGTTGACGTACCATTACTAACATGTTATGATATAATAAAAGTACAATGTATTTCCACCAATTCACAAAAATAGCATGAGAATTGGTTGTTTAGTTCCAGAGATATCCGTGTTTCACATATGCTGGTATAAAATAAGAGCTTTTGGGAAAAATGGCTGGCGATGGGGATTTATGCAAACTAGAATGTCTGGCGGTGAAAGGGTTAAAGTTTTCATGTAAAATTTCCGGAATAAAACCGAGAGTGACATTCATACTTATACACTCACGCAAATCTCCATGTTTAAACTACAACTGAGTAAAAATTTTAAGTTTGTTTGTTTAAATGCTGCGGAGCGCAAAGCTACGAAACAAGCCGTGGTGCAGCTTCGACGTCAACTCGAAAATTGAAATGGCGGAACTACAAAACGGCATGTGAACCGTAATTGCTCAACAAAATCTATCGAATACCGAGAAGTCGTCTTCAAACCACGCAGTTCCAGCTATTTTGAACGGTAAGTTGCAAACTTTTCCGACAGTTTTACATCACGATTTAACTATATTACTGTCATATTTTTTAAAGATTACTTTGTTTTTGTTTAACGACCGAAACATCAGACCAGGGTCGTGCTGATGAGAGGAGTATATGTTTAATTTTTTTACACCAAATTAAAATTCCTGCTTTGATTTCAAGTATATGTTACAGATGTAGTTTGTATGACGTCAAAGTTTGTTTTCTGTTGTTTTTTTAAATCAGATCTTTCCTGTTCGACTTAAATATCAAATTTTAATAGGTTACGTGACCTTGCCCAACGACGCTTTTGAGGCCTTATGTCGAATGAACCGCTGAAACTAGCACAGTTGCAGAAGGAAAACTTACAGAATATTAGATCTAGTTGAAAAGTGAGACGACTGCAGGCGGAAATCTAAACAATCTTAAATAAAATGTTAGTAAACCGCCAAAAAACATGGACAAACAAATCACAAGACAAAACACAGTGTTTTGTCTTGTGATACGTTTGTCCACGTTTCTGGGTGGTTGCAAACATTTCTTGAAGATTTGTACAGAATATTAATTTGTGCTTGTATTTTCTTTATTAAATGAATCAAGCAGCGATTCTTAAACACTTGTCTAATGCACTCCATTGTCATTGATGGTGATATGTATATTGATTGTGTGTGTGGTGTGTGTGTGTGTGTGTGTGTGTGTGTGTGTGTGTGTGTGTGTGTGTGTGTGTGTGTGTTGTGACTGAATGGAATGCATTAGCAATCATCATGATTTATCAATTAATGACAACCCTAACTGAATTTATTTATTACTTTTTTTTCAGGTGCTCCAAACTGTGTTAGTGTTAGTTAGCGTCTGCTACAACGGGCCTTGTGCTGGTCAACATACACTGTAACAATGGCCAATTCTACTTGAACTTTCTCTCCATGACTAAGAAAGAGGCAGTGGGCTGTTGACCCACAATGACAAAATACGCCAGACAAAATCTGTTATTCATCTTTCATTTCCATACACTGTCTTTTGTACTTTTCATGGTGATTGTGCGTCAGCGTGTGTTGAAAGTTGGCGCCGTTTACTGATTAGCTGCAAGCCCTGGCCAGCATATGCGCATCTCACTCCTATCCCCACCTTTGGTTTTCTACACTGTGCTCGTCGGGATATTCATCAATTCTAAAAATGTATGCCAATTAGAAAGAGGAGTTACTCCCATGTTGTTTCACTTTTCATGTTTTTGTTTTGTTTTGGGGGGTGGGGGGGGGGGGTTGGATGAAACTTTTCATGTTAAATTTCCAAAATAGTTACATACTCGAGCGTTTCTTCAGGCTTTCAACTACAATTAAGTTACCTTTTAATTTTAAGTTTGTCTGTTTCAAATTCCTGCTGGAAAGGGGGGTGTGGGGGTCAGGGTTTAAAAAACTAATGGGATGATTTGCATTTATTTTGTAATAACATTGTTATATTAAGTTTCAATAATACATGGAAAGCATAGGCACTGGAGAATTAGGGTGAGTGGAGGAAAGGGGGTGGGAGAGCAGCGAGGAGGGGATGGGAGGGGAGACAAAGTTTCTTGCTTTTTAATCTTCTGAGCATTACTTTTGATACAAATGTCAATCAATGTCTTCATAAGATCATGTCAAGCAGAAATATTTAACTTGTGTACGTAATGTTTACATGGCACACTAGAAGTTTGGTAAAATGGTGGGGGTGGGGATGGGGTGGGGTTCCCGGTGTAGGTGGGATGGGGGTGTACAACTGTGCTTGACATGCTTAAATGTCTTCCTATTGGATAGATCTTGTAATCCTGATCATTTTGATATAAGTTACAAGCTTGTATGTCAATTGAAAGTAAGATGTGTCACTTTATTACTTGTTTTGGTTGCTGATATGGAAAAAAAAATTTAAAGATTTTGGCATTTTCAAAAGTGTGGTAGCCCAGACGCTATAAGAGCCTCGGTTCCTGAAAAAAGTCAGTGATATAAAACTATATTTACGAGTAAGTTGACATCAATCGCCACAGTTTCAGACACGTCACTTGCCAAAGGGCCCAAAGTTACAGGCCTCCAAACATGGCCCTGAAGGAGAATTCCGACTGTCGTAATAAAATTAAATATTTAAAAAATCATAACTTGGCCCCTAGTTAAGCTACAGCTATAAATTTTTATATATTTTTCTAGTTTTAAGTTGTTCTGTGACCTTGACATATTGAAAACGATAGTCAAAAACACTTTAAAAATCACTCTGGAGTACCTATTTAAAACTTGAACTGTCTTCAGCCAGCTTTCCAGGCGACGGAACTCACCTGCTGTGCTGGGACGGCGGGGCTTCAATAACCAAACTAACAACCACACTAACAGCTGCCGAACTGAAAACTGGAACAAACTAGTGGACTTCTCAAAACAAATGATACCACTGAACTGAACAAAAAGAATACAACTAATTACTCAAGGAAGTCTATGAGTACGACTCCTCAACAGAATATAACAAATGCAGCAGCTACAATATGACAACATACCAACTAAAACAAATTCAAGCAGGAACCACCGGCCATGGATTAATACAAAAACTAAAAGTTTGTTAAGGAAACATCAGTTCTTTAAAAAAACATCAGTTCTTTAAGAAATTAAAACTACACCCTAATTCAGAAAGATTACTGATTAAGTATAAACATATTAAGAAGGTTGTCAGAGAGAATGTAGGTTCGCTCACTCCAATTATGTTAATTCGATGATTTCAGAAGGTGATCATCAAAACAAGAAATTATGGTCTTACATAAGGAGTAAGAGACAAGACAACATTGGGGATTCCAGACCTGAGAAATAACCAGAATAACCTAATATAGGACCCTGAAGGGAAAGCAAATTTACTAAACATTAATTTACTAAACAATCACTTTTCAGTTTTGTTCGGTTTTCTCAAAACCCAAGCCTCTAATTAACGTTCTAAAGACTAAAGGATGATGATAAACTCCCTGAAATGCAAAATATCAAAGTAAGCAAAGCTGGAGTATTTAAGTTACTGACCAACATCAATTAAAACAAAGCTACTGGTCCTGATGGCATTCCTGGCAAGCTCTTAAAATTATGTGCCAATGAACTGACTGAGGTATACCAACTACTTTTCCAAGCTTCACTGGACCAGGGAGTAATAGCTGATGAGCAGCAAGATGCCATCATTGTCCCTTTATTCAAAAAGGGTGACAAACAAAAGCAAAGAACTACAGACCTGTATCAATATCCATATCAGCAAAATTATTTGAACACATAATATATAGTAGCATAATGGACCATCCTGACAAATATGACTTCTTAAATAACGCCCAGCATGGTTTTAGACAGCGAAGGAGTTGAGAGACTCAACTATAACAACTCTCACTCAATGATTTAATAACTGTCTTAACAACAGACAGCAAATAGATGCAATTTTATTAGACTTTTCTAAAGCCTTGATAAGGTTGACCATGAGGGCCTGCTACTTCAATTAGAACACATCAGCATTTGCGGTCCTTTGCTAAAACGGTCTAGATGAGTAAGATCATTCCTCGTTGGGAGAACGCAGAAAGTCATTGTGGAAGGGTTGTCATCCCATTGTAAACCAGTCTTGGCAGGTGTACCACAGGGAACTGTTCTGGGGCCCTTGTTTTTCTTAATTTATATAAATGACTGGAACTACTATTTATTTAGGCTTTTTGGAACTACTATAAGGCTTTTTGCAGATGACAGCTTAGTATATAATAGAACAAGCAGAAGCAAAAATGATACACACATTCTTAGATGATCTAAACGCTTTACAAGTCTGGGAAAGAACTTGGAAAATGGAATTTCATCCCCAGAAGTGCCAAGTGTTTCGTATGTAACAAACGCTCACCAACTAGATCAAGAATATTCTATTCTAATACTATTCTAAAGAAACCAATGCTGCAAAATATTTTGGCGTGATTATAGATAGTCGTCTCAAATGGAAAGAACATTACAATTTAGTATGTAAGAAAGCAAATAACATCTTAGCTTTCTTATACAGGAATATCAATGACTGCCCCCAAAAGGTTAAAGACGACTGCTACAAAACACTGGTTAGACCAGTACTGGAATATGGTTGCTCAGTTTGGGATCCTTACCATCTAAAGGACATGATAACCTCGAAAAGATTCAGAAGAGAGCAGCACGGTTTTTAACAGCAGTGATCTTTTTTTTGTTGAAAATCTATGGCTCAAATGGCCCACTGTGACCAACTTCTATGGGCCATTTCCAAATTTTTATGGGTCATTCTAAAAGGGAACCAAACAGATGAAAAAGCACACAACAACTTTTTGTGTTTGAAAAGCGCTCCAAAACGAGGCTCTGGGGTAGACGAAAGATTGCTTCTGATTGGGCAGACAGACCGCCTGATTGTAGTCTCATCCAATGACATTTTACGTCACATTAGCTGTCGCTGGGTAGCAGACGAAATTTGTTGGGAAGTCTACAGACTGTGAGCGCACAGCACTCTGTGTCGAACGTTTATAACGATGCGCCAATCGGTGCACAGCTTAACCTCTTCCCTGCTTGCCCCGTGTCTATTATGGGGTATCTTCGTCATCAAAATTTTTCGAAAATCGGTACGGGAAATAACCCTAGAAATTGTCCCCGACTCTACTGGGGTGTTTAAATAACAGTTCTATCCCTTTATCGGTTTTACTGAAGTGTTAGTAAATTGTCGGTTTAGTATTCAACACGTGTCGAGCTGATTATCATAATCAAGATGGCGGATCAGAGACGAAGCTCAACAATGCGACCTGTTTTTGAAGCGTTATAGCGCACTGGAAGTTTTAGATGAAGTGTTGAATGATATTGATGGTGGTGACGAAGACTTCCAAGCATCAGGTGACAGTGATAGTGATGAGGGAGAGACGGACGGTAACCAGCACCATCCACTTTTGTCGGAACTCGTGGCGGTTTACGAAGAAGAAGGCCCCGGGCTTCGACCCACGTGATGTTTGGTCAAGAGCGATACCGGCCATGATTCCGACCAAGAATCAGAACCAGAGCCGATTCCCAGCACCAGCACAGCACCCCCTACTGTCATGAGAGGTCGTGGTAGGGGCAGGGGAAGAGCTAGAGGCACTGGACAGCATCAAATAAGGGGGCGTGGCAGAGGGCGTGGAACTCGACAATCTTGCACCAGTATTCCAATGCAAATCAGTGGGAACTGATGGGAATCGTGCGACTGCCTGCAATTGAGCTGTACTGGTCGAAGAAGGTGCTGTACCGCATTCCAGTCTTCAGCTCAGTAATGACAAGAAACAGATTTCAAGTAAGTTTCTTTACTCTGAGTCTCTCCCTCTGTTTACTTCTCATTTTCCTTCCACCCTCCCTCTCCAACTCCTTTCTATGTGAAGTCTTTCTTTTTAGCATTACAATAGATGAGGATGATGTGTGTGTGTGTGTGTGTGTGTGTGTGTGTGGTGTGTGTGTGTGTGTGTGTGTGTGTGTGTGTGCTTCTCTGTAAAAGTGTGTGTTTGCACTTCTGTTTTGTGTGTGTGTGTGTGTGCTTCTGTGTGTGTGTGTGTGTGTGTGTGTGTGTGTGTGTGTGTGTGTGTGTGTGTGTGTGTGTGTGTGTGGTGTGCTTCTATGTGGTGTGTATGTGTGTATGCTTCTATGTGGTGTTATTTGTGTGTCATTGTTTATGGTGTGTGTGTGTGTGTGTGTATGTGTGTGCTTCTATGTGGTGTGTATGTGTGTATACTTCTATGTGGTGTATTTGTGTGTCATTGTTTATGGTGTGTGTGTGTGTGTGTGTGGTGTGTGTGTGTGTGTGTGTGTGTGTGTGTGTGTGTGTGTACAAATGTTTGTATGTGTACTTGATTTTTTCTGGTGTGTGTGTGTATGTGTGTGTGTGTGTGTTTTGTGTGTTAAGAGATAAGATAAGATAATGTTGCTTATAGCCCAGCCGACCGCAAAGTGCCATATCAGGGCTGTCACCAACGTTTAAAATCAACTCACCAGTCATAAAAAAAAAACAAAAAAAAACACCACTTTCATACATCTCATTAAATGACATCGTCTACAAACGCACCAGAAACTTTGTTAAAAATCTTTCTGCCGTTAAAATCTTAAATCAGATGAAAAATGTTAATCTCTCTCAAAAACTCAAGGATCACATCAGGCGGGACATCCTGAACAGGATCTTCATGGACTCCGCTGTAAAATGTTTGTGTCTCCACATCGTGCAAGTCCCAACACTCTAAAAGAACATGTTTCATTGTGAGTGGCGCATGACATGGAATGCACCACGGAGCTTCTTCACTCTTTAAAAGGTAAGAATGGGTAAAATATGAATGGCCGGTGTGCAGCCCGGGACAGAACCGTTTCCTCTTTACGACCACCCGACGTAGATGGGAGGAAGTCCTTAAGGTTTGGACGGATCTGAAAGAGTTTGTTATTCGTCTGTGTGTTCCAATCCTCCTGCCAGAGGTCTCTCACATAATCGTTAATTTGGGTTTCACATCTGAGCAGGGGATATAAGTGTTGGACAGTTTCTCTCTTGTGGCGTTCTTGGCTAAACGATCAACCATTTCGTTCCCGCCGATGCCAACATGACCAGGAACCCAAGCAAGAGTAATGTTGTAACCGTCCACCTTCAACTTACTAAAAAGTTCAAAAAAAAGTAAAAGTTCTGGATGCTGAAGGTTGCGGCCAGCTATGGCCTCCAAAGCTGACAGCGAATCCGACAGAACCAGAAAGTCCCTCTTTGAAGAATGTGAGATTATCTTCAAAGCCAAAACCAGAGCAGTAAGTTCAGCAGAATAGACAGAAGCATCTGAATGAATATGTTCCAACAGTATCCGAGAAGGAGCCCCAGGGCAATAGGCTGCACAGGCCACTCCATCTTCAGACTTGGAACCGTCAGTAAAAACTTTTTGACAGGATGGGAATTTCAAACAGAGCTCAGCATACAATGCCTTGTACGCCAGAGAGCTGGTAGACTCTTTGCGAAAAGCTGCAAGATCAAAACGAATCTCTGGTGTGAAGAAGGTCCACGGTGGTTGATCCGGAAACTTGGAAAAATCGGACACAACTCCTAGGTCTATACCTGCATTCCGCACGTGAGGCCGCATACGAAGACCAAACGGCGGAATACATTTTGGGTTGTTTTCAAACTTACTTTGGAACGGAGGGTCAAAGACACAGTCATAGGCAGGATTCTGCGGTTCTGAGACAGTCGGATATAATAATTCAAAGACAGTTTCAGCCTTTCGGTTGGACAATGAAGGTTCACCCGCCTCTGCGTACTGGCTGTACACAGGGGTGGTGCGGAACGCTCCAAGACAGAGACGAAGCCCTTGATGGTGGATAGGGTCCAAGAGTTTGAGGTAAGATGATCTTGCGGAGCCGTACACAGCACAACCGTAGTCCAGTTTAGAACGGACCAGGCTCTGTAGAGGTGCAACAAAGTTTCTTATCAGCGCCCCAGTCGGTGTGCGCTACGACCCGCAGAATATTCAGTGCTTTCTGGCAAGCAGTTTTGAGGTTTTTGATATGGCTGAGAAAGTTAAGTTTTTGGTCAAAAAATGACTCCCCGAATTTTGGCCTCTTTAACAGCTGGAATGGGAGATTTCCCTACTTGAAGTTCCGGATCTGGAAAAAACTGACGGAAATTATGGAAGTGAATACATTGGGTTTTTGTAGCAGAAAAGGTGAAACCGTTTTCATCCGCCCATCGATGGATTTTATCTACGCAAAGCTGGAGCCTGCGCTGGACACTCGGGTACAGCTTCCAGTTGCGTAGACAGCAAAATCATCCACAAACAATGAGCAGTCTGAACCCTGCTGAACTGATTGAACAATGTTGTTGATTTTAATACTAAAGAGGGCAGGAGACAGTATGCTCCCCTGGGGAACACCCCAACTCCTGCTCGTGGACATCAGAGAGAGTGGTGCCAACCCGGACCTGAAACTGTCGTTCTGCCAAAAAATTTTGAATAAAAAGAGGAAGATGACCTCGAAAACCCAGATCGTGGAGATCATGAAGTAACCCCGACTTCCAGGTGGTATCGTAGGCCTTCTCCAAGTCGAAGAAAATTGCCACTGCATGCTGTCTGTTTAAAAAAGCGTTCCTAAGTGTAGATTCCAGACGAATCAAATGGTCAACTGTACTACGATGTTTGCGGAAATCACACTGTTCTTTCGCCAAAAGGCCATCGGTTTCGAGTTTCCACATGAGCCTAGCATTGACCATTTTTTCCATCAATTTACAGACACAGCTGGTCAAAGCTATGGGACGGTAGTTAGATGGATTAGAAAGATCTTTTCCAGGTTTGGGGATGGGAATAATGAGGCTTTCCGCCAAGAGGGGGAAAGCAACCTGTAGTCCACACGTGGTTGTATACCTGTAACAGGATGTTCAGACCTTCTTGCGGAAGATGTTTCAATAGTTGATAATGAATGTCATCTATACCTGGAGAGGAATCGCTGCAAGAGAGTAAGGCAGATTTCAGCTCGTTTAATGTGAAAGGAAGATTGTAGTCTTCCATGTTCTCGGATGAAAGTTGCAGGGTGATTTTTCTTTTAGGGCTTTGTTTTTGACAAAAGTGACTGATTTATTAGAAGAGGAGGAATTCTTTTCAATGGTTGAAGCAAGCAGATTAGCAACTGCTTTCTTCTCTGTTATTAAAGAATCCGAAAACTTGAGATGGTTCACAGTGGGACAGGTGTTCTTCCTTTGATTTTCTTAATGATGTTCCACACTTTTTTCTTAGAAGTTTTTGTGTCAGCCTGGAGCAGAAGCTTCTCCAGGACCGACGTTTACTGATTTTAAAAGTGTGTCTTGATTTAGCACGGAGTTTCTGATGGGCTCGAGCTTTGGGGACCCGAAGGTCGTTGGTATACCTGACGCTGAGCCCCGTTTTCTAACTTTGGAAATTTGTTGGCATTCTGAATCGAAACCAGGGTGTTTTTGGCATTTGAAGTTTATCGGAAGACACTGGAATACAGGCTTTAGCACATTTGATCATAGTGTTAGTCAGTGATTCAGCTGGATCCGGACTCTGAAAAAATCAGTGTCCTGGAACTCCTTAGAAACAGTGGCTGCAAATAGATCCCAGTTTGCTTTCTTATAATTTAGATGCTGAGAGACAGAGATGTGTTCAGTTATTACAGGTTGTAGAAGGACAGGGAAATGGTCACTTCCGTGCAGATCGTCATGGACAGACCACTCATAGTCCAGGACCAGCGAGGGGTCACAAACCGACAAATCTAAACACGAAAGTGAACCTGAGGAAGAGTGGAGATAAGTTGCAGATCCGTCATTCAGACAACACAAATCCAAGTCTGAAAGGACATCCTCAATTAGCAGACCTCTGGGTGACGGTACCGGCACTACCCCAAAGAGATTGTGACCGTTAAAGTCACCCAACAGCAAAAAAGGTCGAGGAAGTTCTTCTATCAGACTGACAAGGTCCTGACGACAAACCGGACAGAAGGTGAGAGATAAAGGGAACAGATTGTCACAGTCTTGGGGAGAGTGACTCTCGCAGCTACAGCCTGAAGGGAGGTAACAGAATGACAGGACTAACAACAAAGTTTTTTTGTAGGAGAAGGGCAACACCGCCCGACAGTCCCAACGTGGATGGTTGTGCAGGTTTCGAAAGAATATTAAAGCCAGAAAGAGTAAAGGTCTTCTGGCTTTGAATTTGAGTTTCTTGAAAGAGCCACGACGGAAGGTTTTAGAGACTGACACAGAAGCTGCAGCTCCTCGAAGTTGAATTTAGACCACGGATATTCCAATGGAATATTGTACTATCCATGGTGCAGAAGGCGAAAAGGAGAGAGATCAGGTCATCTCCTCCTCAACATCTGCTGCTAAAGCTGTAAATTTGTTGCTTTTAAATTTTACTGGACTATCTGCAGACCTGCTGGCAGACTTGCCAACAGGTGAAGTAGGTCTGGGTTTGGGAGACGGTGGAGGTTTCTTCCTTATCTCCACCATCTCCACACTGGGTTGAACTCCCTTGCCCGCACGGGCACTGGACAGAGGAGTTCGAGGTCGGGGTGCTGGTTTTTTAATCTGCCCAGCAGCAGATGTTGTAGACTGCTGGGCAGTCTGAGGGGTGGCGGATTTTTGGCCTCCACCAGGGCACTCACTTTGGGTTGAGAGGTGGTGGACCTGCTTCCACCAGAGCTGACAGTTTTTCCTTTTGCAATGTCTTCGAAAACGTAAAGTTATCAGTCTGACAGCAGACTGACCCAGTTGGAACTGTTGGAACTTTCTTTACGGCCGAAGCGTACGAAGAAGCTGTCGGCGACTGACTGCCCACAACCTGCTTGCGGCTTCAAAAAAGGAGATCTTCTTTTCTGTCTTAACCCTTTGTATTGCAGATTCCTGAATCCACAGAGGACAATTCCGTGAAGAGGAGGGATGGTCGCCACCGCAGTTTGCACAATGTCCGGATCTTTACACGGCCCATCATGGGTTGCCTTGCAGCAAATACCACACACCTCCTGCCCAGAACAACGGTCTCTGACATGGCCAAACTTCTGGCATCGGAAGCACCTCAACGGGGACGGAACGTACAACTGAACCCGGACAATCAGGTAGCCGACTTTGATGACCGGAGGCAGCACAGGGTTGCAGAATGTCAGAAAGAGGGTGTTGGTGGCCACTCTTTCTGCACCCTTCTTGACAGTCACCCTGCGCACCTCCGTCACACCCTGGGATGCCAGCTCCGTTTTGATTTCTGCCTCTGAGACTCCTGATAAATCCCGGCAGCGAATCACGCCTTTGATGAATTTAACTGTTTGTGGGGAGTTACCCTGATCTCTCTGTCCACATAGTTTAGTTGCTTTCAGCAGCTGTTCAGATTGTTTGTGTGACTTGCATTGAATAAGAAATGAACCATTCCTCAACCTCTTGATGGACCGAGGGTCACCTGCTATACCTTGAAAGCCCTTTTGGATAGCAAATGGGCTCAAAGCTGAAAGGGGTCTTTCTTGCTCCGTTCCTTCCATAACGAGCCAGGAAGCCCAGAAACCTGTCTTCTGTCGTATCTCCATGTCCGAATCGCTGTCAGATCGAAAATCCCCTGAAATAGGGGATGCTGCCTTCCTCTTTTTGGGGGGGATGTGTTTTGAAAAAGCCATGTGTATTTTTAGTATATTTCATCCCTCCCTTACCCACCCACCTTGGAGTCCAACTAAGGGGCCAGGGCCAAGAAACCAATGTCTTGACCCCTTCCAGGCTTCGGGAGAGACATACGACAAGCAGAAGCAACCAACCCTATCCCCCCTGATCATGCTCAACTCCCGGGAACAGAGAGCTGAGCACTGCAGGGGTTTACTTGGCCAGCTGGGGAACTGCCCGTCTTGACCCAACCCCAAGAAGGGGAGCCGATTAGTACACCCGGGCCAAAGTGTACTCCCTGTCTAGGAGAGGTCCGAGCCAAAGTGATGTGTTGAGAGCGCTGGCCCTCTCAATCACCAGGATCTCATTCCCCTCCGACACAGGTCGCACCGCACGGCAAACACGGCGGATCTTAAGGAGACCACAGAGAGAAAAGGAGTGTGGAAAAGAAGACTTGAAGGGGAGACGAAGATAGAAAAGGGCCAAATAAGGAAGGCAGAAAACAAGAAAAGGAGAAAGGCGGGTTACTCTTAGTCAGGATCCTCACCCTTAGCCTATCTGACATGGGAAGCCCTACCAGGGGCATCAACTCCTTACCACGTTACGCTTAGGCCAAACAGCATCTGCACCTCTCAGCCTAGAAGCAGTGTGAAAAATACAGCCTATCTCCAAGTATTGATGCCCCCGCCAGCAAAGCCTAAGGGATCACTGGACCACGCAAACCCTCCGACCACGACAAGGTCGTAACCCCCCGGAGGGGGTGTGTGTGTGTGTGTGTGTGTGTGTGTGTGTGTGTGTGTGTGTGTGTGTGTGTGTTGTGTGTGTGTTTGCTTGTTTTCAGCACTGATTCAAATGTTTTCAATCCTATTTCAGATCATCCTACAATTTATCCACTTTCACAACTCTGCGATGCCACCACCAGACCATCCCCAGTATGACCGGCTGTACAAGATCCACCCAGTACTGGACCACCTCCATGAAAGATTTCAGGAGGTGTATGAGCCACGGGGAGTGGTGTGTGTGGATGAAAGCCTACTCCTTTGGAAGGGTAGGCTTATATTTCGCCAATACATCCCCTCAAGCGTGTCAGGTTCGTGATCAAGTTATACCTCTGCTACCGGTCCGTCGATGAAGTGAGGCTGATGGAGAGGCATTTCATGTTCCCCATCCCACCAACACCCAACGAGGCAGCACCACAGAGGGCCTGCAGGGTCTGCACCAAGAAGCTGAGATCAGGCTTGATGTGCGGTCCCACTGCCCTCCTGTCCCTCCAAGCCTGCACTGTGCTATCCACAGTGCTACATGGATTATCACACTAAGTTCAACACCACTGGAGTAGTGTGGATCCTGTAGCACAGCTTAGTTTTGCAGTGCATTTTTTTTCATAGATCTTCTTCAGTTAGTCAGTGCGTGCTTTTATCTCTGTGTTTTTATATTCTTGAGTGCGTGTGTGTTTTTCTTTTCTTTTCATCTTCATGGTGGTGTTTCTTCTGAAACTGTTCAACTGTTGGAAATAATCAGACGGGTTATTTAGTGAGGCGCTCAACCCAAGAACAACCCAGAAACCTACGAGATGTACAGAAAAGAAGTACTGGATTAGTGTACAGACATGTACTGAGTGAGTACCAGATGTTTCTCCTTGCATCCAGTGAACACTAACATCAGTTTTTCTAGTGTTTTTGTGTGGTTTTAAATACAGCAATATGACTGTTTTTCTTTTGAAAACTGTCATTAAGATTTGATTTCATCAAATTTACTGTTTATAACAAAATCTGATTATTAGTACATCAGGTTATAGCCAAAGATGCAAGAAAAAAACATGCAAAAGATGTAAGACTTGTCTGAGTAAATGAGTCAGTAGTGATCACATTAGTAAACCTACTGCAAAAGGCAAAATTTGGTCCCTTTATGTCTGGATTATGGTACCTACAATGATATATGTATGTATTATCACACAGAACAGACTTTGCTGGCATTCAAATCAATGCCAGATGTTTATATTATGTTCAGTCAATTCTAACATCATTTTTTTCAAAGTTTTGTATGGTTTGAAAAACAGTCATTTCATTACTAAAAAAGTTGGTTATGTTACTTTTTGCCATATTACTTATCAACAAAATCAAAATGTAATGACATCACATCATGCCACAAGGTATAAGGGGAAAACATGCAAACAATCTAAGAGATATCTCAATAAATGAATGAGTAGTGAACAGATGAGTGAACCTACTGTCAAAAGCAGAATTCTGTCCCTTTACCCTGGGATTGGGGTACCCCAAAGATGTATATATTACCACACAGAAGAAGACTTGCTGGCAATAATATCAATACCAGATGTTTGTATGATGTCCAATCAATACTAACACCAATTTTTGCCATTGTTTTGTATGGTTTGATGAGCTGCAATGTATGTGTGTGTGCCCCAAAACAGTCATTTCATTACTAAAAAAGTTGGTTATGTTACTTTTAGCCATATTACTTATCAACAAAATCAAAATGTAATGACATCACATCATGCCACAAGGTATAAGGGGAAAACATGCAAACAATCTAAGAGATATCTCAATAAATGAATGAGTAGTGAACAGATGAGTGAACCTACTGTCAAAGCAGAATTCTGTCCCTTTACCCTGGGATTGGGGTACCCCAAAGATGTATATATTACCACACAGAGAAGACTTGCTGGCAATAATATCAATACCAGATGTTTGTATGATGTCCAATCAATACTAACACCAATTTTTGCCATGTTTTGTATGGTATGATGAGCTGCAATGTATGTGTGTGTGCCCAAAAACAGTCATTTCATTAGTAAAAAAGTTGGTTATGTTACTTTTTGCCATATTACTTATCAACAAAATCAAAATGTAATGACATCACATCATGCCACAAGGTATAAGGGGAAATAATGCAAACAATCTAAGAGATATCTCAATAAATGAATGAGTAGTGAACAGATGAGTGAACCTACTGTCAAAAGCAGAATCTCTGTCCCTTTACCCTGGGATTGGGGTACCCCCAAAGATGTATGTATTACCACACACAAGATGATTTGCTGGCAATGATATCAATACCAGATGTTTGTATGATGTTCAGGCAATACTCACACCAATTTTTTTGTATGTGTGTGGTTTGATGTGTTGCAGTGTGTATGTGTGTGCTCGAACACTGTCATTTTATAACAAAAACATGTTGATTGTGTTACTTTTACTATACTAGTGCCACCAAAATCAAAATATTATGATACCACATAATACCTCATGCTATTAGGAGGAAAACTGCAAACTATCTAACAGATATCTCATAAATGAATGAGTAGTGAACAGATACGTGAACCTACCACAACAATCGAATTCTGTCCCTTTACTCCTGAATTGGGGTAACCCCAGGATGCATGTATTACCACATAAAAGAACATTTGATTGGAATGATATCAATACCAGATGTTTGTAGATGCTCAGCCAATACAAACACCCATTTTTTTCATTGTTTTGTGTGGTTTGATGTGTTTCAATGTGTGTGTATGTTCAAAAACAATTATTTTATTTCAAAAAGGTTTTATCATAATACTTTTTAACAACTATTTGGCAACAGAATCAAAATATTATGAGATCTCATTATAGACCAGGCACTAAGAAAGAATCATGCAAAAAATCTAAGACATATCTCCATAAATGAATGAGTATTGAAGTTGAACAGATTAGTGAACCTACCACTAAAGCAAAATTCTGTCCCTTTACCCTGGGATTGGGGTACCCCTAATTATGCATGTGGTTACCACACTGAAAAACATTTGCTGGCAGTAATATGAATACCAGATGTTTGTATATGTTCAGTCAATAAAATCACCAGTTTTTTCACTTTTCTCTTTGGTTTGATGTGCTGCAATGTGTGTGCGTATGCAGAAAAAGTGTCAATTTATTACAAAAATGGTTGATTATATTGATTTTTTATCATACTTATGACCAGCCAATCAAATTATTATGATACCACATCATAGCACAGGGTATAAGAAAAAGACATGCAAAAAATCTAAGAGATATCTCAATAAATGAATGAGTAGTAAACAGATGAGTGAACCTACTGCAAAAAGCAAAATTTGGCCCCGGCACACAGCAATACAGAAAAGCAACTTATACTGTGGCAGGGAAGGGGTTAAGATCTTTATGGGTCATTTTTTTTATTTACGCGCCACTGGCGCAAGGCGCGGACATAAAATGATCACTGGTAACCGGGAACCACATCAGAGAAAAGGGGAATACTAGGAAGAACATGAGGAAATTAGAATGGAAACCCTTAGAAGACAGAAGAGCTTTTATCAAACTTAACATCTTCTTCAAAGGCAGAGCTAAACTAATTGATATTCCAATGGAACAACTAGTATTGAATAAAAGTAGCACCAGGAGTGGCGGTCAATGTTATCTCACCATACCTGCATCAATATTGACAGCCACTTACATTAATTTTATCCTAGTTCTGTACAGCTGTGGAACTCACTGCTGGGTGCATCAGATTGCCACAAATGCAGTCTCATTTTAAAAAAACTTATTGATACGACAGTTTTGAGATCTGCATATGACGATTTTCTATTTTAACTTCCCCAGATATTTCATGGTTACCTGGGCCTGAATTTGGCCAATGCTTATAACTTCTTGAATATCGAGTGCGACCCCTTGTTGCCAAATTTGCTCCAGGGGCCAACAGTCTGAGTCGCACTATTTTATGTCGTTTTATTTTACTTTTTAACATGCGCGCTGGTGACCTACTCGTGTTTTGAGTGAACCAGTATTTTAGGAAGAAGAAGAAGAGTTAAACTAAGTTGATTTCCTGCTTCCCAATGGAACAACTAGTACTGAATAAAAGTTAGCACCAGGAGTGGCGGTCAATCTTATGCTATACCTGCATCAAATATTGACAGCCATTTACATTCATTTTATTCTAGTTCTGCACGGCTGTGGAACTCACTGCCGGGTGCCATCAAGATTGCCACAAATGCAGTCTCATTTAAAAATCAAATTGATACGACAGTCTTGAGATCTGCATATTGACTGATTTTTCTATTTTAACTTCCCCAGATATTTTATGGTTACCTGGGCCTGAACCTGGCCATTGCGTTTTAACTTTCTGAATATTGAAATGAAATGAGGTAGGGAACAGTAAATATGTGTGCGACCCCTTTGTTAACAAAATTTTGCTCCAGGAGCCCAACAGGGTTGAACAGGCTGAGTCACACTTTATTTTATTTTATTCTATTTTTAACATGCGCGCTGGTGACCTACCCGTTTTTGAGGTGAACCAGTCTATTCTGAAGAAGAAGAATACGCAGCAGGAGAAGACTATGCCCGAAATCCTCAACCTAATCACTCCTCTCGCCGTGTGTGAACTTCCGGTGCACACACAACAGATCTAATGTTAAATGCAATCACGCGGGGAGGAGGGGCGGGGATTTTCCTCAGGACCACATGTGGCCTCGAGGTTTTTTTGTTATTTCATCTACATGAATATGACAAAATACAAAATCACAGTGTACTTACGTCTGAAGTATTTTCAATGTTTTAACACAGAAGTTCGGCCGTGCTCATCCGCTCTCGAGTCATTGACGTCACACGCAGTGCTTTATGGGATCGCCCGCTGTGGCCTATTGGGGAGCAGGAAGTCAGACAGCGAGTAATTAGGCTAGGACAGTGAAACACTGTTGCGTTATCGGCTGTTATAGCTCTTTCCACACACACACGGGTGCAAATGCATTCATTTTGGGCATTTTAAAAAATCTGTCCCTTTCATCCACTTAAAATCTTAATGAATGATGCATACCGAATCGAGGGGTGTTGCGCATGCGTCAAGATGGCCGGTTTTTTGTTGAGCGCTGAAATTCTAAAGAAAATATTAGGAAAATTATAGCTGGTCGTCGATTGTTTTGTGATTTAGAGTCAGAAATAAACACATATTGGTGTACAACAAAAATTGTCACTGATTTGTGCCTATTTTTTCAATAGGAAGACAGGAAATTCTTGAAGAGGAAGACCAAACAAGTATACAGTGCCAGGACTAATTGTAAACATGGTGCCATAAAGAATGCACGTCACTGACAGAAAGGGACTTCAGCTACCTTCAAAATTGTGGAGACAGAAGGAATAGAATGGATCTGCCCAAGATGCTATGCAGGGGAGGGGGAAAGGAAAAGCGGAATGGAAATGAAATTAGACAGACTGATTGGACTGTTCGAAAGGGTGGAGGAAGGCTGGAGAGACTAGAAAAAAGGGTGCAGTGGAAGGCTAGAGATGAGGAGGTTGTTGAGAAGAAGGTGTCAGAACTATGGGAAGAGAAGGTTGACAAAGAGAAAAGAGAGCTGAATCTAATTTTCACTAATATTCCAGAGTGTGTGGGAGTGAAAACAGGGAAGAGAGAATGAAAATGGAGAAGGAGAGTATACAGAAGATGGTGGGAAAGATTTGTCCTCACTTGAAAGACGAGACTGTCCAGAATCCAGTGAGGCTTGGTAAATACAACATCGGAACCAAAAAACCGAGATGCTTAGAGTAAGCGTCCAAAACAAGGAGTTAAAAAAAAGAAATATGAGAAATGCCCACAAATAAATACAGGGGTGACAGAGCAAAAAAAGAGGATATATATATAAACCCAGACTACACACCAATTGAAAATGAAAGAACAAAGAACTAAGAGAAGAGCTTCGAAAAAGGATTGAGAAAGACATTGGAATCAGAGGTGGGAAAATAGTGAAAGTACAGTGGAAACCTAGGCCTGGCCAGGATAATAAAGAAGAAAACTGACAATCAAAATACAAGAACAAAGAACATGTGAATAGTTTTAAAAGGTATGTAGATAGAAAATCTGTGCAGGAACTGTCATACACGTTCTTGTACACAATGCAGATGGGACTGTTGAACAAAAAAGATGAGTTTCATCTATTAGCTGAAGAAAATAAACCTCACATTATAGTAGTAACAGAATCAAAAGCGAAAAACCAAAAAGGGGTAAATTCTGTCGAATATTCAATGCCAGGTTTATGAACTATTTTTCAATGAAAATCCCAAAAGAGGTATAACTGTATATGTGAAGGATTCTATTAATGCCAAGTATACAAGTTTACAAAAGGAAATGACTTTGATGAAAACTTGTGGATTCCTTTTAAATAAGGATAGACAGAAAATACTGATTGGAACTATTTACAGAAGTCCAAACTCAACAATTGAAATGAAGAAAAAATGTTTGAGTTGCTGAAACAAATTAGATTAGAAAGATTCAAATATGTTTGTATTACTGGAGATTTTAATTTCCCGGATATTGACTGGCATGGTTCTGGCTCTGGAGAAAGAGGTCAAAAGTTCATAAACTACCTACAGGATGCATTCTGAACCAAATGGTGAAACAACCAACAAGACACAGGGAGGGACAAAAATCAAATATGCTAGATTTAGTACTTGTTAGATAGGCAAAAGTGATCATGAAGTTTTAATGTTCTCTTTGTACCTAGGAGAGGAGCAAGGAAAAGAAGAATCAAAGCAGTCATATAATTTTAAGAGAGGAAATTTTATGCAAATGAAAGAAGAATTGAAGATTGACTGGAATAAACTCAATGAGTGTTAGTGTAGAACAATGCTGGGTTGGAAATTAAAAGTATTTTAAATTCTTTAATAGAAAACAACGTTCCAAAACAATTATTAAGAATAATAAAAAACAGAAACCAAAGTGGATGAATGCAAAGACAATGAAATTTGTAAAAAAAAAAAGAAATGTATGTATCAGAGATTCTTAGTCACAAAGCAGGGGAAAGATTATCAAAATTATTATTAAAGCAGTAATACTTGTAATAAAAAAAAATAAGAAAAAGCAAAAAAGGAATTTGAAAAGAAGTTATCAAGGAATGTAAACAAAATCCAAAAGCCTTCTGGAGATAGTGCAATCGAAACAAGATGAATACAGGAGTGTGAGCCCTTTAGTGACTAAGGATGGTGACACAGTGGAGACAGATAGAGGTAAGGCAGATATTTTGAATACATTTTTTCTAGTGTATTCACAAGGGAAGATAGTAAAAATATGCCTGTTCTAAGTCCAGCTTCAAGGTCAAAAGGTATAGTGTTAGAAAATGTAGACATTTCAGTGGATGCAATAAAAAGAAAGAGAACTATAAAATCTTCGTTCTAGCTTCACCCGCCCTCAACAAGTTTCGGGCGTTTGCCCCTAGAACGAAGATTTTATAGTTCCCTGACAAGTAAGACTTCTATAACCACAAAAATAACGATTATCTACAAACAAACATACTGTGTAGGGTTATCCGTTTTCAATACTAATTTACTAAACTTTTCAGATTTTAGTTTTTGCTTAATCCTATGTTTTTCCTGATCATTTTCAATAACATCATTTTCGCGCATACATTCATCAAATGCGTCTCTGTCTTTCATGTGAAATAAAACTACAGTCTTTAACTGTTCTCTAAAGTCTTTTAAAAACGGAGTTTATATTTCTGACATAAAATCCACACACTTATCCCAGCATGTCTTCCACTGAAAGCCAGTTTTGACAAAGTGTTTCTCTTTTAACTATATGTACACACACGCACACACACGAGTGCGCTGAAGTGAAACCATACCTCCCCGCTTGCCGCGCAGGCAATTCAATGACTTTCAAAAGCCTATTGAAATTGAAAGAAACTCTTATCACAGCAATCACACATACTCGGTAGACTTGATTCCACTGGGCATGCGTTTAGGGCGGTTGACTCTAATGCCGGCATTTCTACGTTCTCTAGGGTGCAGTTATGAATAGCGATCGATTTCTATTGCCTGCAGTTCTGATAGCGAGATTTCTACAAGTGGCTGAAAGGATCTTGCTCAGTCATTCCCGCCTGGGGGTAAAACAGATATAGACATGTTTCTTACATTCTCCTATCATAAGTCAAGATTTAATCATGTGATAGTAAAAAGACGTCACATCCACCCCAGCACTGTTGTTGACGTTGGCAACCGGCCTTAGCTGTCTTGTCATTTCCCTTGCTAGGTGTCGATCTGTGAAGACGTGTGTGTTTTCTGGGAGAAAAGTGATTGACTTTAAAACATTTAATGTGAGCAACAAGAAGCTATTGACGATCATATTAAATATCATGCTGATATGATAACCTACCTCAGCATAAGAAAAAACGGCGCTGAAAAATCGATGTCAAAAAAAAAAAAAATCATCCTGGCTTTTCTAGAATCTTCTGAAAAAGACAAAACTATCATGACAATAACCGAGCTGGTTAACGCCTTTTACCACTTCCCCAAGTTTCATAAACTGGGAATGAGTTTTGATGATTTACTGAACAAAACGCCATAAAATTCTAACCTACATGTCTGAGAATGAAGAATTTAGAAAGTTCTGGCAATCTGAAGTCTGATTGCTTTCAAGCTTGGCGGACTGGTAAAAATAGTTCTTACTTCACCTGCTTCCTGCAATCCTCTCAGTGAACGCCACAAACACATGACGTGGGCCTAAAAATAGTAACGGTTTTGCAAAACCGCCTGGCTATTGATCGTGTGTGCAGTTTCCTTTGTCGTCCGACCGGTTGGAGCTGTGTCTACGCTCCGCTTCACTTACAAAGGCTGCCTTTCAGGCGGCCGCCAAAAGCCCTTATCAGAGTCCTGAATCAATAATCACAGGATCTGTTTAAGTTCTATCGGCGGCCGCCTCAAATTTACGTCGTTCAAATGTGAACCGCAAAAAGCCCCCTTCCACATTCCCTGCAAGCACCTCCCTATCTCCCAGTAGTAACTAGGTCAAAACCGCTCTTGAAGGAGCAACTTTGGCATTAAGCCAAGTACCCTGCCGCACCCAGTACATGTTTAATTATTAAGTGTTGTCTGCTCGCTTTCCAACGCTTGGATTAGTAACTAGGTCAAAACCGCTCTTGAAGGAGCAACTTTGGCATTAAGCCAAGCGCACCCTTTTGCACGTGTGAAAGATTTCTCAATAAAATTTGTATGAAAGTGTGTGTACTCCAAGTCACCCCAAGTCCTTAAGTAAGTCACCCCAAGTCCTTGATTAAGTTCTTAATCAAGTTACCCCAAGTCCTTAATTAAGTTCTTAATTAAGTCACCCCAAGTTCTTAATCAAGTTCTTAATCAAGCTCTTAATTAAGTTACTCTAAGTTTCTACTTAAGTTACCTCAAGTTCTTAATCAAGTTCTTGATCAAGTCACCTCAAGTTCTTACTCAAGTCATCCTAAGATCATAACTAAGTCATCTCCTAAGTACAACTAAGTTCTTATTCAAGTCAACTTATAATTATTTATTAACCCGTTGAGCGCCTTTAGTTCTTAAAGTATTATTGCATCTGAAATGGATCAAAATGATCTTTTGTTGTTGGTGGTTCTGGCATGCTTTTGTGTTCGGCTTCTGTATTTAGTGGTTGAGATTGGACTGTTTTGGTTTTTGCTGTCTTTGTTTATATATTTTATAACCGCCCCCAGCAATGCCGCCAAAAATGACAATTGCTTTAAGAAAATTCCACGAAGACTTTGGCGGTGTAGGCAACCCTGTTGTTGTTGTAGGTCTTGAATCAACTTGTTCTGGCGTTTTTTATAGCTGGCATTGAAACAACTGGCTGCGGCTCTAGCACTTTTTCATTATGAGTTATATTATGTGCTTGTAACATTAATTTTGTTCGTTTGTTCCACCTGCTAATCTTTTCCTGCTGCAACGCCCCAGGATGAGGAGGTTTTTTACTGGTCACTTTCTCCGCCTGATTCAGTGTTTTCGATTCTGGATTTTCTGCTCGTCATTTTTAGGAAACAATCTAAGATTAAAGTAATAATCCAGATTAGCGGGACAATAATGCAACCTGTAGACCATCACGTGGATTGTATAAGACCAGAAACATGATGATCAGACCTTCCTGCGGAAGAATGTTTCAAATGTGAAAATGACTGTCATCTATAGCTGGAGAGGAATCGCTGCAATAGAGTAAGGCAATTTTTCAGCTCGTTTAATGTTGAAAGGAAGATTGTAAGCTTCCATGTTGTCGATGAAAGTTGCAGGGTGATTTTTCTTTAGGGCTTTGTTTTTGACAAAAGTGACTGATTTTATTATAAGAGGAGGAATTCTATTTCCATGGTTGAAGCAAGCAATTAGCGCAACTGCTTTCTTCTCTGTTATTAAAGAACCGAAAACTTGAGATGGTTCACATTGGAACCAGTGTGTTCTTCCCTTTGAATTACTTATGCTTTTCCACACATTTTTCTTAGAAGTTTTGATGTCCCAGCCATGGAGCAGAAGCTTCTCCAGGACCGTCGTTTAACGCCTGATTTTAAAAGTGTGTCTGATTTAGCATGGAGTTTCTGATGGGCTCGGAGCGTTGGGACCACGAAGGATCGGTTTGTATACCTATCGCTGTAGGCCCGTTTTTCCTAATTTGGAAAAATTTGATGGCATTCTGAATCGAACCAGGGTGTTTTGGGCATATATGAAGTTTATCGGAAGACACGGAATACAGACAGGCCTTTAGGCACATTTGATCATAGTGTTAGTCAGTGATTCAGCTGGGATCCGTCCGGACTCTGAAAAAAATCAGTGTCCTGAACGCCTTGACACATTGGCTGCAAATAGATCCCATTTGCTTTCTAATAATTTAATGCAGAGGAGACAGAGATTGTTCAGTTATTTAACAGATAGTAGAATGACAGGGAAATGTTCCACTTCCGTGCATATCGTCATGGACTAGACCACGCATAGTCCAGTACCAGCGTGGGGTCACAACCGACAAATCTAAACACGAAAGTGAACCTGAGGAAGAGTGGAGATAAGTTGGCAGATATCCGTGCAAACAGGAGACAACACAAATCCAAGTCTGAAAGGACAATCCTCATATAGCGGACCTCTGGGTGACGTACCCGGCACCAACACACCCCCAAAGAGGATTGTGACCGAAAGTCACCCAAAAGCAAAAAGGTCGAGGAGTTCTATCCTATCCGACTGACAAAGGTCCTACGACAACCGGGACAGAAGGTGAAGATAAAGGAACAGATTGTCACAGTCCTTGGGTGGAGCAGTGACTCTCGCACAACAGCCTGAAGGGAGGTAAACAGAGTGACATACTATAACAAGCAAAGTATGAAAGGAGAAGGGCAACAACCGCCCGACAGTCCCCCAACTGGATGGTTGTGCAGGTTACGAAAGAATATTAAAGCCAGAAAGAGTAAGAGGTCTTCTGCTTTGAATTTGAGTTTCTTGAAGAGCCACACAGAAGTTTTAGAGACTACACAGAAGCTGCAGCTCCTCGAAGTTGAATTTAGACGCACGGTATTCCAATGGAATATTGTATTATCATGGGCAGAGGGCGAAAAGGAGAGAGATCAGGTCAACTCCTCCTCAACATCTGCTGCTAAAGCTGTAAATTTGTTGCTTAATTTCACTGACTATCGCAGACCTCTGGCAGACCTTGCCAACAGGTGAAGTAGGTCTGTGTTGGGAGCGGAGGAGGTTTCTTCCTTATACCTCCACCATCCTCCACACAGGGTTGAACTCCCTTGCCGCACTGGCACTGACCAGAGGAGTTCGAGGTCAGGGGTGCTGGTTTTTAATCTGTCCCAAGCAGCAGATGTTGTAGACTGCTGGGCAGTCTGAGGGGTGGCGGATTTTTGGCCTCCACCAGGGCACTCACTGGGTTTGAGAGTGGTGGAGACCGCATTCCACTCAGAGCTGACAGTTTTTCCCTTGAATGACTTTCGAAAACGTAAAGTTAGTAGGTCTGACAGCAGACTGATCTCCGAGTTGGAACGTAATGGAAACTGTTCATTACGGCCGACAGCATACGACGAAGCTGGATTCGGCGACAGACTGCCATCAACCTGCTTGCCGGCTATCACAAAAGGAGATCTTCTTTTCTGTCTTAACCCTTAGTATTGCAAGAAAAAAAAAATTCCTGAATCCACAGAGACAATTCCGAGAAGAGGAGGGATGGTCGCCACCGGGGCAGTTTGCCCAATGTGCCGGATCGTTACACGGCCCATCATGGGTTGCCTTGCAGCAAATACCACACACCACCGTGCCCAGAACAACGTCTCTGACAATGGCCAAACTTCTGGCATCGGAAGCACTCAACGGGACGGAACTAACAAACTGCACCGGACAATCAGGTAGCCGGACTTTGATGACCTGAGGCAGCACAGGGATGCCGAATGTCTGAAAGAATGGTGTTGGGTGGCCACTCTTTCTCAAACCCTTCTTGACAGTCACCCGTGCACCTCCGTCACGAACACAGGGATGCCATGCTCCGTTATTGATTACTGCCTCTTGAGAACTCCTGATAAATCCCGCAGCGAATCACGCTTTAAATGAATTGACTGTTTGTGGGGAGTTACCCGACTGACTCGCCTGTCCACTCTAGTTTAGTTGCTTTCAGCCAGCTGTTCAACTTGTTTGTGTGACTTCATTGAATAAGAAATGAACCATTCCTCAGACCTCTTGAATGGACCGAAGGGTCACCTGCTATACCTAGAAAGAAGCCCCTTTTGGATAGTAAAAAACAAATGGGCTCAAAGCTGAAAGGGGTCCTTTCTTTGCTTCCGTTCCTTCCATAACGAGCCAGAAGACCAGAAACCTGTCGTCTTTGTCGTATCACCATATCCGAAACGCTGTCAGAAACGAAATCCCCTGAAAATAGGGGATGCTGGCCTTCCTCTTTTTTGGGGGTGGATGTGTTTTGAAAAAGCCAATGTTATTTTAGTATATTTCATCCCTCCCTTACCCACACCCCCTTGGAGTCCAACTAAGGGGCCAGGGCCAAGATACCAATGTCTCTGACCCCTTCCAGGCTTCGGGAGAGACATACGAAAACAGAAGCAACCAACCCTATCCCCCCTGACATGCTCTAACTCGCCGGGAACAGAGAGCTGAGGACTGCAGGGGTTTACAATGGCCAGCTGGGAACTCACCGTCTTGACCCAACCCACCCCAAGAAGGGGAGCCGCTTAGTACAGACCCGGGCCAAAGAGTACTCCTGTCTAGGATTATGGTCCGAGCCAAAGTGATGTGTTGAAGCGCTGGCGCCTCTCATCACCATGATCTCCATTCCCCCTCTCGACACAGGTCGCCGACCGCACGCAAAACGCGCGAGATCTTAAGGACTGGCCGGGGTCTCCGACGCTCCCCCACAGTTATTAAAATATGAGTTTCATATTCTAGGGATGCAGGTGGTTATAGACAGAAGTATATTACGCTTTCACAACCAAATGCGCTCTGTTCGCATAGGCAAACGCCCTCTGGTCACTCACATGGCCTCGCACAAAGGTGACGGGAAACACATTAACAGTTCATAGAAAATAATCAAACTTTATTTAACATGACTCCGAGCCCCCACCCCGCTCACTACACAACACAACTATCAGAAACAGACAACAAGTAAACATCATACAAGACCAAATCTCATAAAATCCTCATCCCCTTTCCTTCATTTACTCTTCATTTAACCAGAAAGAACAATATTCCACTATTCCGTTTGCACACTTATAAACTAATGACAATAAAGCGTCCATAACTTGCAGCATACCTTGGTTTGGACCGTCAGTTCTCTCATTCCCACTGTGCAACTACGAGCTGAAGCTCCACAGACCTGTTATGTCCCTCCAGCGCCCCGAATGCCAAATCCCGTTTGGGGGACACTGGCAACGGAGCTCGAGTCGCACCCTCACACTGATACTCCTCCCGGACTCCACCACACTTCGCCCTCTCCACGAAAGGGCTCAGCTGTCGGCCTCTCCCACACAGTCCTTCACTGGCAGCAAACAGGTAAACCCCACCGTTGTCTGCAGCTCCTTTCAGGCATCCAACAGCAGTCAACGTTCATGAGCCTGTCCGAAGAGACCGTCCCCACAACACGGGAGACAAATCTTCTCGTCGACGGCTCCGAGGCTAACAGCAACCTCCACTTTCTTAAGTTCCCACCCCCCCAGGCGACAACAAGGCGACACTAACCTCTGCTTCACTCTGTATTTTCATGAGCCCTCAGCAAGAACGGCGAGTTCACTTTCTCCCTTACAGTGAGTCCACCCTTCCTGGTTTTTACAAGCACCTTATCTTCGTTTACTCAAGAAAGAGTGAAGCCGAGTTTAACTGGCTCAAACCAATGGAATCAACAGGCACACACACCTCACACGATTTGTACAATAATTCCCCAAGTTATTTTATTCCACAATGAATCACATCACCTACACATACACACACACCACAGAGAGCTGCTAGCGCCAGAACAAAGACTTGGGTACCCAGTAGGTTAATGCTTACCTCCATTCAAACTCATGTTCGATTCCCCAAAGCTACCCATTAGAAACTAACAGCCATGGACCGTCTCTACCATCCATGACTGATGCTTCAAGTATTTACTACCTCTATAGACAAACAAGGCGCAAACCACTCCGATAGCCGCCGCTTCCATTCAATTCCTCAGAACCAAGGAGACTGAATGGTCGCAGTACTCTGCCTGCAGGCTGGACGGTCACCTACCCGAGACGTCACCTGACACGGATCGCCTTCCTTTCAGGCCCACGGGAGAGCCCAGTGAATAGCAGTGCTGCTCAAAGTGGAGCACTCTTCTCTACCCAGGAGACGGCATTCGCCACTCCTTGTCACTGAATCCCTTCGGACATGCGAAACATACGTTCCCAGTATTATCTCCTCCCTCCTTCAGTATAGACAACCCCCCCGACTCGGGTATCCCTCTGGGTGATGCCTGATTTCGCACACTTGAAGACCCAAGGAACGTGCTCTCAACAACAGCAACTACCCTTAATTTGCTAAATGCTCGAGAACATACGGTCCGACCCTTACACCCGTACCCAAGAATGTTGTTCCAATCAACATTTCTCCAGAGACGAAATGTTCTCCAATTGGATAAAACAAACTAGTTGCATGGGCGATATAAAACAGTAACTACCTCCAAGCTTGTAAAACATCACCTTTCCTTCCATCAACATCTCATAAAACATATAAAGTACCCATTAAAACCATAAATCAGTCAAAAGTCCATTGAATCACACATCATAAACTGTCTCACATATCATCAAGAACTCTCTCTATAACGTGTTAGCTCTATCACATGTCCATACATGCTGATTAATCTTTCCATTCACTTCTAATACAGACAACCATGATAACACAAGATTCAACCAGGAGTATGGCCCACTTACTAACATCAAAATCAAATACGCGTGTAAGCCACAATCCACAAAGACAATAACAAATCAAATACAGGCGAGGTCTGCCCCAACCTACATAACACAAATCAATTCAGGCGTGTGGCTACAAACTGCTCACTACGGTTCCTCACACACATAACAAATCAAGCATTATATCCTGATTTCCACAACATAAGGACATTTCACACTTACCGGACTGTGACAAAAACAACATGAGCAAACAGATAATCCAACAGAAAAAATCAATAAATCACAACACGGAGCATGTACTGCTCCCGCTCGCATAATGGGCAATGAACCAAGCAACCTAAATCAAAAAATGAAAAATACACCTGAAACAAATGCTCAACCCCGCGCCATACAAGGCAATCAAAATCAATAACACAACTGGCCAGCTACATTATTTACACAGTAGCTGCACGTAACAGATGACTGCTCACAACCCACCACCACAAACAGCAGCAGCTGTAGGCATTGCTCCCTAACCATTGTTCTACTTCTGTGTGTTCACACTACAACAGCAACACCCGGAGAGACATCACTCCAACCCTTGACCTACTCCTGCCCCTCTCAATCTTGACCGCCGTATTTGTGGCTTCGCCAAAAGACCTTGGGCAGATAGTTTGGCGCATGTCCAGGCTTTACCAAGAGAAGCAGGAGAGCACCTTTCACACAGTTATAGTCCTGAAAGAGAGCGCGTGAAAATCGCGCGATCTCTTCTAGCCTGTCGCACCCATGCACTGTCGACGACGCTCATCTCCCCTTTTTACACAAAATGTTTATGAGAGTGATCCCTCACTCATCTTATCCGAACCTGATTTTCTTTTTCCTGTTCTGTGTGGAAATTCCATGGTCGAATCCGCTCACGGGCCCTATTAAGGCACATTACTTGATGAGGCCTTATTACTTTACCACTTTCCTGACACTGGATTATCTTGCTCCTTTGGAGCTGACTGTCTTTGGCCATTTCCCTACGAAAGCGGGTCTCCTTGACCTACTTGCCCTGCGTTACTAACTGCCTCCCTGGTCCCACCAGCTGGCCGGTTTCAGTTACTCTGTGGTCCCCCTTGGCCCCGACCCTGAGGTCCCGCCAACCGTGGGCTCCAACATTTTCTGACTACCACGGCAACGCCAACAACATTTTGACCCACCACTAACGGCCACCATAGGCCTCACGCACCGCCGACTAACGAACCACCTCCATGCCTACAGCACCGCCATACGGCCCACCTCCATGGCCTACAGCACCGCCACTCTGCCACCACCATGGCCTACCCCGGGGCACCGCCACTGACGAACCTATTTCATGGTCTATTGCTACCACCACCATGGCCCCCACCTTCAATGGCCCATGCTAGCTCTACTGCTAGCGCGCCTGTGCACTCCACCTGCTCTCTGTTTACTTTCCGGGGTAGAGTTTTCCTACACTGCACAGCCTTCTTTCCCTACTGGACTGGCAGCCTGGTTAGGCTTCGGGAGGATATAACCTTCCCCCTAACAAAGCTTGATAGGGAAGATTGTTTTGCACTGCTGCAGTGAGAGTACTCCTGACACACACTGTAGCTCCACTTTGACACGGGCCAAAGGTAGCCGTTTAATTCTTCCATCTGCATTCGCAAGCGCAGGGGTTTCCCGTATAGTCTGTCTCTCTCACAAAACGGCGTCTACCATTGCCGCTAGAGTCAGTCCAGTATCTAATAAGCAGGTCACCGGCTTCCCCGTTTACTACTGCCCTACGTAGTTGGTGGAGGCAAACCTGCCTTCCTGTTTGAAATGTATCAACAGCAACCACTGAGTGGAATTCGCACACCGAGCTACATTCCATGGCGATAGGACCCTCTCTCCCCACACTTAAAACAATGTGGCTTTTCACTCAAACATTCTCTTGAGTCCCACTGTTGCCTGGACTTAGAATGCGTTTCTAACTGCGGTCTCGCCTCCTGATTGTAGGGAGATTCTGCGAATCACTCCCAGACTGTGTGGTCTGGGCCTTACGGTCGACTGGTTCGATCCCTTCATCCCATATACGCTGACATGGGCAGATTCATACTTCTGCAACTCTCTACTAACTCCTCTAAGACTTCCTAATTCCCTCTTTCCGCCAAGAATACTGTGAGATCCTTCCGACAAGTTGGAGAGAAATTTTCTCCTTAACGATCTCCTCCCTCAAAGATTCAAAAGTTGGTTCGATGTTTTCCTAACCTATCCATTTGTACACAAGATGCCCTAAGCCGATCAAGAAACTGTACTGCGTCTCACCTGAATTTACCGACCGGTTTTCACAGACAATTTCCTATAATCTATCGGCGTTACTTGATACCTCGAAACAAAGCATCGCGGCGACCGACTCATAAATCTGTCTGTTTTTTATTCCGGTGGTTAAGCAGAAAAAAGCATCCCATAGCTTGGGTGTCAGCAGCAGCACGACAAATTTGTGGCCCACCGTTCTTCGGGTAAGCCCTGAATCTTTGGCAATCTCCTTTCAAATTGCGAAATGAAAATCCGTCTAAATGGTCCCGGATTATCATCGAACTTTGGCACATTTGATCAAGGGACTGACATTGGTGCAAAGTTCACTTAAGTTTTGCGTCCACGCCGATCTTTCTCCAATACTAATTTTTTCTAACTCAAACTGCCTTATCTCTACCCTTCTTTCTCTCTCTTCTCTTTCCTCTCCTCACTTTCCCGTTCTCCTCACCTCCATTTTCCCGATCACTTTCTCTCTCCTCTTTTTCTTTCCCGTTCCCTTTCTCTCCATCCTCTTTTTCCCGTTCTCTTCTCTCTCCCTCTTTTTCTTCCCCCGTTTCCTTCTCTTCCTCTTTTTCCCGTTCTCTTTCTCTCCCTCCTCTTTTTCCCGTTCTCTTTCATCCTCTCCTCTTTTTCCCGTTCTCTTTCTCTCTCCTCTTTTCACTCCTTATTTCTTTCTCTCTGTTCTTGCCCATTCCTTGTATTTTTCAGAGCCTCGATTACACGGGGCCAGTTCTTCATCTACATATGCTTATCAGTTCCGGACCCTTTAGTCCTAAAGCTTTTCCTTCTTCTATGAGGTCCATCTTTTTCAGCGGACCCATTGTCTCAGCACCCTCTTCCAGTCGACTTTCTGAGAGCCTAATCTAACCTCGATCAGCTAGTTAATACAACCACAGTAACAAAGCTGAGATAACACAACGATCACTTGTAAATAAGCAATCAATTTGTGTCTACACACAATCAACCTCACAGCGAACCAAATCAAGCAAGTTCAAATACAAGGCCCAGTCATGAAAAAAAAAGATCAAAAACAATCAACACATGACTAACGCTTTCAAGTATGACAAAAAATCAAAGTTTTCCCACAATTACGACAATTTCAAATCCCTTGCAATTAAACAAAACCCAGAATCAAAATCACATATGAGGCTACATTTATTTCATCCCGGACGAGCCCCCCAATTTTGTGACGGTCTCCGACGCTCCCGCGTTATTAAATATGATTTTCATATCAGGGAAGCAGGGGGTTATAGACAGAAGTATTTCTGCTTTCACAACCAAAATGCGCTCTCCGCATAGGCACACGCACTCTGTCACTCACAGTCGGGCCCGCACGCAAAGGTGACGTGAAACCAATAACATATTTTCATAGAAACTAATCAACTTTATTTAACATGACTCCGAGCCCCCACCCGTCACGTACACAACAACAACTATCTGTATCAAACAACAATGTAAACATCAAACAGACAATCTCATAAATCGCATCCCCTTTCCTCTCAATTACTCTTCAAAACCAGGAAAGACGAATATTCACATCGTTTGCACACAATATAAACTTAAGAGCAATAAAGCTTCCATAACTAGCCACATTCCTTGTTGAACCGTCAGTTTTCTCTCAATCCCACTGTGCAAGCTACGACTGAAGCTGCCACACCGATGTGTCCTCCCAGATTTGCCAAATCCAGTTGGGGGACACTGGCAACGTATGACTCGAGTCGCACCCTCACACTGATCCTCCCGTACTCCACCACCTTCGCCTCTCCACGGAAAAGGGCCCTGTCGGCCTCTCCCACAGGTCTTCTCTGCTGCAAACACCCCAACCGTTGTCTGGCAGCTTCCTGTCTAGCTCCACAGGCTGTCACGTCTTCTGTTCCGCCCTGCCCCCCACGGGAGACAATTCTTCTCGTCGTCGCTCCGAGGCTACAGCCACCTCCACGGTCTTACGTCCCCACCCCAGTGAAGACACAAGGCGACAGCTAACCCTCTGCTTCACGCTGTAATTTTCTTGAGCCCTCAGCAAGACGGACGAGGTTCACTTTCGTAAGTGA
This sequence comes from Conus ventricosus, assembly GCA_018398815.1. NCBI lineage: Eukaryota > Metazoa > Mollusca > Gastropoda > Neogastropoda > Conidae > Conus > Conus ventricosus. The sequence continues at coordinate 2,959,732 of CM031599.1, read as the reverse complement.
GTCACAGAGCAGACAACCCTTCCTGGTTTTTCCAAGCAACCATAATATATATTCGTTCTCAAGCAAAGAGAGAAGCCGAGTTTAACTGGCTCAACCAGTGGAATCACGGCCCACCACCACATCACACGATTAGTACCAATAAATCCCCCAAGTTATTTTTATTCCACCAATGGAATCACAAGTCCACCTACACATACACACACACCACAGCTGCTAGCGGCCAACAAAGACTTGGGGTACCCATGGTTAAGTGCATAACCCCTATTCAAACTCATGTTCGAACCCCCAAGCTACGACCCATAGAACTAAGACTAACCGCCTGGACCTCTCTACCAGCCATGACCTGATGCTTCAGTATTTACTAACTCTATAGACAACAAGGCGCAAACCTCTCGATAGGCCGCAGCCTTCCATTCATTTCCTCAGAACAAGACGACTGCGAATGGTCGCTGTACTCTGCCTGCAGGCCTGACGGTCACCTACCCCGAAAGACGGGTCACCTGACACGATCGCCTTCCTTTCAGGCCCACCGTGAGACCCAGTGAATAGCCATTGCACAAAGTGGACACTCTCTCTACCCAACTGGCATTGTCGCCAACTCCTTGTACACTATCCCCTCGAGACATGCGAAACACTCCCATACTCCTCCTCCTTCAGTATACGACTCGGGTATCCCCTCTGGTGATGCCTGAGTTCGCACACTTGAGAACCCAAAACGTGCTCTTCTCAACATCAGCAACAACCCTTAATTTGCCTAAATGCGCGAGAACATTCCCCGACTCATTACACCCCCGTACCTCAGCATTTGTTCCAATCAACATTTTCTCCAGGACGAATTTTCTCCAATGGATAAAACAAACTCATTGCATGGTCGATATAACATAACACCGCCATGCTTTAAAACATCACTTTCCATCAACATCTCTAACATGTATAATGTACCCAATTAAAACAATAAATCAGTCAGATAGTCTACAATGAATCACTCATTCCATAAACTGGCTCACATATAATCAAGAACTCTCTCTATAACGTTTAGCTATCAGCATGTCCATATACATGCAGATTAATCTATCATTCACTATCTAATACAGCACAACCATAGATAACACAAGATTCAATCCAGAGGTATGTCCCAGCTTACGTAACATCAAAATCAAATTTCATGCGTGTAGCCACAAACCACAAAGAACAAACAAATCAAATCAGAGGCGTGTGCACCAACCTACATAACACAAAGTTTCAAATTCAGGGCGTTAGGCCACAAACAGCATCACCAACGGTCACAACACACAATATGCAAATCAAGCTTTTATCCTGATTTCACAACATAAGGACATTTTCACACTTTATTACCGAGCTGTGACAAAACAACATGAGCATACAGATATCAACAAAGAAAAATTCACATAAATCTCAACACGTGATCACGGTACTTATCCCCCTCCATAATGGGCAATGACAAAACAACATAAAATCAAAAACTGAAAAATAACACCTGAACATAGGTGATCAACCCCGCCCTATAAAGGCAACAAAATCAATAACACAACTGGCCAGCTACATTATTTACACAGTAGCTGTCCGTAACAAGAGACTGCTCACATCACACACCACAACAGCAGCAGCCTGTAGGCAATGCTCCCTACCCATTGTTCTACTTCTGATGTTCACACTACAACAGCAAACACCCAGGAGACATCACTCCAAACCCTTGACCTACTCCTGCCCCTCTCAATCTTGACCGAGCCGTTTGATGGCGCGCCATAGTAACCTTGGGCAGATATTTAGGCGCATTCCAGGCTTTACAAGAGAGTCAGAGCCCCTTTCACACAGTTTAGTCCTTAAAGGAAGCGCGTAAAATCGGCGCGATCCTCTTCTAGCCTGACGCCACCCATGCACTGCGACGACGACATCTCCCCTTTTTTCAAAATGTTATGAGATGATCCCTCCACTCACTTATCCGAACCGAATTTCTTTATCTGTGTGAAATTCCTGGTTCGAAAGCCCCTACATTGGCCCTATGCCCATTACATTAAGAGACCAAATTACATTTAACCCTTTCCTGACACTGGAGTATCGCTCCTTTGCGAGCTGACAGAGCTTGGCATTTCCTAACGATAGCTGGTCTCCTAGACCTTCTTGCATGCGTTATACTGCCCTCCCTGGACCCAATCCCCGCTGGCCGGTTCCAGTTACCTGTGGTCCCCCCCTTGTGCCCGACCCGAGACCGCACACCGTGGCGTCCTACATTTCTGACTACCACGGCAACGCCAACAACTTTTTGAACCAACACTACGGGCCACCATGGCCCAACGGCACAGCCACTATACGACCACCTCCATGGCCTACAGCACGCCACTTAAGTGCCACCACGCATGGCTACAGCACGTCCGACAACGGCGCCCCTGCTCATGGCCTACTGCAACCAGTCGCCCGCCCCACAAACGACCTATTTCATGGTCTATTGCACCACTGCGACCAAGGCCACCTTCATGGCCCAAGCAAGCTCTACTGCTAGCGGCGCCTGTGCACTCCACCTGCTCTCTGTTTACTTTCCATTAGGAGTTCCTACCTGCACTGCCCTTGCATTCCCTACCTTGACTGGCAGCCCTGTTAGGCTTCGGGAGGAAATACCTTCCCCCTACACAGCGTGATAGGAAGATTGTTTTGCACTGCAGCAGAGAGAGTAACTCCTGAACAAACGCTGACTCCACTTGAACACGTGCCAAGGTACCAATTAATTCATCCAGCTGCAAATCGCACGCAGGTGGTTCCCCGGTATAGTCTGTCTCTCACATCAAACCGGGCTCTACCATTGCCGCTAGAGTCAGTCCCCTGTAACTAATAAGCAGGTCACACCGCTTCCCGTTTACTACTGCCCTATAGTTGTGGTGGCACCCTGCTTCCGTATGAAAATTGTACAACAGCAACCACTGATGTATTCGCACTCCGCTACATTCCTTGGCGATATGACCCTCTCTCCACACTTTAAAACATGTGCGTTCACTCTAACATTCTCTGGAGTCCACTGTCGCCTTGGACTTAGAATGCGTTTCTAACTGCGGTTCTCGCCTCCTGTTTGTAGGGAGTCGGCGAATCACTCACTCCCTGACTGTGTGGTCGAGGCTTACGGGTGACTGGTTCGATCCCTTCATCCATTTAACGGCTGATCATGGGGCAGATTCATACCTGTCTGCAACGATCACTAACTCCTCTAAAACTTCCCTAATTCTCTTTCCGCCAATGAATACTGTGAGATCCTTCCGACAAGTGGAGAGAACTTGCTCCTTAAAACGATCTCCTCCTCAAGATTCAAAAGTTGTTACGATGTTACCTAACCTATATCCATTTGTCAAAGAGAGCGCCTAAGCCGATAAAGAAACTGAACGTGCGTCTCACCTGATTTACGACCGTTCCTCTGAACAATTTCCATATATCTATCGGCGTTACTTTGATACCTCTTGAAACAAAGCATCGCGCACCGACTCATAATCTGTCTGTTTTCCGTTGGTAACAGAAAAAAGCATCCCTAGCTTTAGGTGTCAGCAGCGCGTGACAAATTGTGGCCCACCGTTCTTCGGGTAAGCCCTGATCTTGGAATCCTTTCAAATAGCGAAATGAAAATCCTAAATGTCCTGATTATCATCGAACATTGGCATATTGATCAAGGGACTGACATGTGGGCAAAGTCACTGAGGTTTTGCGACCACTGTCCCGTTCCTTCTCCAATTTTAATTTTTTTCTAACTCAAACTGCCTTATCTCCTTCCTTTCTCTCTCTTCTCTTTCTCCCTCTCCTCTCTTCCCGTTCTCTCTCCTCCTTTTCCCGATCTCTTTCTCTCTCCACTTTTTCCCGTACCCTTTCTCTCTCCTCTTTTTTCCCCGTACTCTTTCTCTCTCCTCTTTTTCCCGTTCTCCTTTCTACTCTCCTCTTTTTTCCCGTTCCCTTTCTCTCTCCTCTTTTCCGCCGTTCTCTTTCTCTCTCCCTTTTTCCGTTCTCTTTCCTCTTCCTCCTCTTTCCCGATCTCTTTCTCTCTCCGTCGACTATGTATCAACCTTTTTTCTTTTCTCTCTGTTCTTCCATTCCTTTGTATTTCTCTGAGCCTCGATTACACGGGCCAGTTTCTCATCTACAATTGCCTTACAGTTCCGGAGGCCCTTTAGTCCTAAAGCTTTTCTTCTTCTATGAGTCCATCTTTTCGCGGACCCATTGTCTCAGCACCGCCTCTTCAGTCGACATTCTGAAGCTTATCTAACCCTCGATCAGCTAAGTTAATACAACCACATGTAACAACGATGATAAACACACGATCACTAGTAAATAAGCAATCAAATAGTTGTGCTACACACAATCAACCTCCAACAGCAAACCAAATCAAAGCAAGTTCAAATACAAAGGCCCAGTCATGAAAAAAAAAGATCAAAACAATCAACACATGACTAACGTCTTTCAAGATGACAAAAAATCTAGTTTCCACAATAACGACAAATTTCGCAAATCCCTTGCAATTGAACAAAACCCAGAATCAAAATCACTTATGGCTCATTTATTCCATCCCGACGAGCCCCCAATTTGTGACGGGTCTCCGACGCTCCCCCTCGTTATTAAAGATATGATTTTCATATTCAGGGAACAGGGGGTTATAGACAAAGTATTTACGCTTTCAACAACCAAAATGCGCTCTTGGCATAGGCACACGCACTCCTGTCACTCACATCGGGGCCCGCACAAAGGTGACGGGAAACTCATAACATTTCATAGAAAAATAATCAACTTTATTTAACTTGAACTCCCGAGCCCCCACCCGTCACCACACAACACAACTATCTGTATCTTACAACAATGTAACATCATACAGACAATCTCATAAATCGAATCCCCTTTCCTCAATTACCTATCTTTCACACAGAAAGACAAATCCACTATATCCGGATTGCACACTTATAAACTTAATTAGCAATAAAGTCGTCCATAACTCTGCCAGCATTCCTGGTTGACCGTCAGTTTTCTCTCATCCCCCACTGTGCCAACTACGATCTGAAGCTGCCACACCGTTGTGTCCTCCCGATTGGCCAACACCCCCAAGTTGGGGACACTGGCAACGTAGCTCGAGTCGCACCCTCACCACTGAGTCTCCCGGACTCCACCCACACTTCGCCCTCTCCACGGAAGGGCTCCTGACGGCCTCTCCCACAGGTCTTCACCGTGGCTGAAACACCCACCGTTGTCTGGCAGCTCCAGTCTAGGCTCCAACAGGGCTGTCCACGTCTTGCTGTCACCGTGCCCCACATGACCAAGCGGGAGACAATTCTACGTCGTCGTCGCTGGACTCTCCGAGGCTACAGCAACCTCTCACTGTCTTACGTCCCCACCCAGGAGAACAACAAGGCGACAGCTAACCTCTGCTTCCGCTGTATTTTCTTGAGCCCTCAGCAAGACGGGCGAGTTCAACTTACCTTAAGTGAGTCCCACACCCTTCATGGTTTCCAGCACCTTGTATATCGTTCTCAAGAAAGAGAGAAGCCGATTTAACTGGCCCAACCAATGGAATCACTGGCACACACACCATCACACGATTTTGTACCAATAAATCCCTCCCCAATTTATTTTTATATTCCACCAATGGAATCACAAGTCACACACATACACACACACCACAGCTGCAAGCCGCCAACAAAGACTTGGGTACCCAGTGGTTAATGTCATAACCACCTATTCAAACTCTATGTTTCGATTCCCCCAAGCTACCCATTGAACTAACAGCCAGGACTCTCTACCAGCCATGACTGATGCTCAAGTATTTACTACCCTCTATAACAACAAGGCGCAAACCACTCGATAGCCGCAGCCTTCATTCATTTCCTCAGAACAAGAACGACTGAATGTCGCTGTACTCTGCCTGCAGAGCTGACGGTCACCTACCCGAGACGGTCACGCTGACACGATCGCCTTCCTATCAGGCCTCACGGAGAGCCCAGTGAATAGCCAGTGCTCAAAGTGGACACTCTTTCTCTACCCAGGACTGCAGGTCGCCAACGTCCTTGTCCACTATCCCTCGACATGCGAAACACTTCCCAGTACTCTTCCCTCCCTTCAGTATACACTCGGGGTAATTCCCCCTCTGGTGATTCCTGAGTTCGCACACCACTTGAAGACCCAAGGAACTTGCTCTCAACCAACAGCAACTACCCTGTAATTTGCCTAAATGCACGAGAACATATCGGGCCCGACTCCATTACAGAGACCACAGAGAGAAAAGGAGTGTGGAAAAAAGACTTGAAGTGGAGACGGAAGAAATAGAAAAGGGCTAAATAAGGGAGGCAGAAAACTAGGAAAAGGAGAAAGGCGGGTTACTCTTAGTCAGGATCCTCACCCTTAGCCTATCTGACATGGGAAACCCTACCAGGGGCATCAACTCCTTACCACGTTACGCTTAGGCCAAACAGCATCTGCACCTCTCAGGCCTAGAAGCAGTGTGAAAAAAACAGCCTATCTCCAAGTATTGATGCCCCCGCCAGCAAAGCCTAAGGGATCACTGGACCACGCAAACCCTCCGACCACGACAAGGTCGCAACCCCCCGGAGGGAAATGGTCACTTCCGTGCAGATCGTCATGGACAGACCACCATAGTCCAGGACCAGCGAGGGTCACAGACCGACAAATCTAAACACGAAAGTGAACCTGTGGAAGAGTGGAGGTAAGTTGCAGATCCGTCGTTCAGACAACACAAATCCAAGTCTGAAAGGACATCCTCAATCAGCAGACCTCTGGGTGACGTACCGGCACTACCCCAAAGAGGATTGTGACCGTTAAAGTCACCCAACAGCAAAAAAGGTCGAGGAAGTTCTCCCATCAAACTGACAAGGTTCTGACGACAAACCGGGATAGAAGGTGGGAGATAAAGAGAACAGATTGTCACAGTCTTGTGGAGGGTGACTCTCGCAGCTACAGCCTGAAGGGAGGTAGACAGAGCGACAGGACTATACAGCAGAGTTTTGTGTATGAGAAGGGCAACACCGCCCGACAGTCCTAACGTAGATGGTTGTGCAGGTTTTGAAAGAATATTAAAGCCAGAAAGAGTAAAGGTCTTCTGGCTTTGAATTTGAGTTTCCTGAAGAGCCACGACGGAAGGTTTTAGAGATTGACACAGAAGCTGCAGCTCCTCAAAGTTGGAATTTAGACCACGGATATTCCAATGGAATATTGTACTATCCATGCTGCAGAGGCGAAAAGGAGAGAAATCAGGTCATCTCCTCTTCAACGTCCGCTTCCAATGGAGTGAATTTATTTTGTAGTTTCACTGGACTGTGTTGGTCTTTGGACCTGCTGGCAGACTTGCCCGCAGGTGACAAAGGCCTGGAGTTTGGAGAGGGTGGAGGTCTGGGGTTTGGAGATGGTGGAGGTTTCTTTCTCATCTCCACCATCTCCACACTCAGTTGAACTCCCCTGCCTGCACGAGCTTTGCTCAAGGGAGATGGAGGTGGGAGAGCTGGCTTTTTGATCTGCCCAGCAGCAGATGGAGTAGACTGCTGAGCAGTCTGGGGGGTGGCAGATTTTTTGCCCCCACCAGTGGCACCCACTTTGGGTTGGGAGGTGGTGGACTTGCTTCCACCAAAGCTTATCTGTCTTCCTTGCAAAGTTTTAGAGAAAGTAAAATCGTCAGTCTGGCAGCAGACTGAACGTGTCGATACTTTTTTTTACCGCCGAAGCGTATGAAGATGCTGTTGGCGTCTGACTGCCAACAACCTGCCTGCGGGCTTCAAAAAATGAGATCTTCTTTTCTGTTTTCACCTTTTGGATGGTTGACTCTTGTTTCCAGACAGGGCAGTTGCGTGAAGAGGAGGGGTGGTCGCCACCGCAGTTTGCACAATGCGCCGGGTCTTTACAAGGCCCATCATGGGTTGCCTTGCAACAAACCCCACACACCTCCTGCCCAGAACAGCGGTCTCTGACATGACCAAATTTCTGGCATTTGAAGCAACGCATTGGAGACGGAACATACATTTGTATACGGACATTCAAATATCCTACCTTGATGACAGGAGGCAGCACAGGGTTGCAGAATGTCAGAAAGAGGGTGTTGGTGGCCACTCTTTCTGCACCTTTTTTCACTGTCACCCTATGCACCTCTGTCACACCTTGGGATGCCAGTTCCGCCTTGATCTCTGCCTCTGAGACACCTCTAAGATCTGGGCATCGAATGACTCCCTTAGAGGAATTTAGCTGCTTATGGGGGGTCACCCGGATCTCTCGGTCTACCAGCTTTGTAGCTTTCAGCAGCTGCTCTGATTGTTTTTTAGTTTTACTCTGGATGAGAAAGGTGCCGTTTCTGAGTCGCTTAATGGACTGTGGGTCTCCTGCAATACCTTGGAAGCCCTTCTGTATTGCAAATGGGCTTAGTGCAGAAAGAGGTTTGTCCTGCTCCTTACTTTCTATGATCAACCAAGAAGACCAAAATCCTGACAACTGCCTTGTTTCATTTTCAGAATCAGAGTCTCCATCGGACTCCTGTGACAACCTTTGTGAAACTAACTGAACTTTCCTTTTTTTGGGGGGATGATGTTTATTTGAGGTCATATTTATAGGCAAAAATTTCATCTCTCCCTTACCCACCCACCTTGGAGTCCAACTAAGGGGCCAGGGCCAAGAATCACTGTCTTGACCCCTTCCAGGCTTCAGGAGAGACATACAACAGACAAAAACCTACCAACCCTATCCCCCCTGATCATGCTCAACTCCCGGGAACAGAGAGCTGAGCACTGCAGGGGTTACCTTGGCCAGCCGGAGAAATGCCTGTTTTGACCCAGCCCCAAGAAGGGGAGCCGATTAGTACACCCGGGCCAAAGTGTACTCCCTGTCTAGGAGAGGTCCGAGCCAAAATGATGTGTTGAGAGCGCTGGCCCTCTCAATCACCAGGATCTCATTCCCCTCCGACACAGGTCGCACCGCACGGCAAACGCGGCGGATCTTAAGGAGACCACAGAGAGAAAAGGAGTGTAGAAAAGAAGACTTGAAGGGGAGACGAAGATAGAAAAGGGCCAAATAAGGAAGGCAGAAAACAAGAAAAGGAGAAAGGCGGGTTACTCTTAGTCAGGATCCTCACCCTTAGCCTATCTGACATGGGAAGCCCTACCAGGGGAATCAACTCATTACCACGTTACGCTTAGGCCATACAGTATCTTCACCTCTCAGGCCTACAAGCAGTGTGAAAAAACCAGCCTATCTCCCAAGTATTGATGCCCCCGTCAGCAAAGCCTAAGGGATCACTGGACCACGCAAGCCCTCCGACCACGACAAGGTCGCAACCCCCGGAGGGAGGGAGAAAACAAGAAAAGGAGAAAGGCGGGTTACTCTTAGTCAGGATCCTCACCCTTAGCCTATCTGACATGGGAAGCCCTACCAGAGGCATCAACTCCTTACCACGTTATGCTTAGGCCAGACAGCATCTTGGCTTTTCGGACCTAGAAGCAGTTGGAAAAAACCAGCCTATCTCCAAGTATTGATGCCCCCGCCAGCAAAGCCTAAGGGATCACTGGACCGCGCAAGCCCTCCGACCACGACAAGGTCGCAACCCCCGGAGGGACAGCCTGAACGGAGGTAGACAAAGTGACAGGACTATATAACAAAGTTTTGTGTAGGAGAAGGGCAACACTGCCCGACAGTCCCAACATGGATGGTTGTGCAGGTTTCGAAAGTATATTAAAGCCAGAAAGAGTAAAGGTCTTCTGGCTTTGAATTTGGGTTTCCTGAAGAGCCACGACGGAAGGTTGTATAGATTGACACAGAAGCTGCAGCTCCTCAAAGTTGGAATTTAGTCCACGGATATTCCAATGGAATATTGTACTATCCATGGTGCAGAGGGCGAAAAGGAGAGAGATCAGGTCATCTCATCAGCATCTGCGGCCAATGGAGTGAATTTATTTTTTAGTTTCACTGGACTGTGTTGGTCTTTGGATCCGCTGGCAGACTTGCCCGCAGGTGACAAAGGCCTGGAGTTTGGAGATGGTGGAGGTCTGGATTTGGGAGATGGTGGAGGTTTTTTCCTCATCTCCACCATCTCCACAGTGGGTGGAACTCCCTTGCCCGCACGGGCACTGGATAGGAGAGTTCGAGGCGGAATTGCTGGTTTTTTAATCTGCCCAGCAGCAGATGTTGTAGACTGCTGGGCAGTCTGAGGGGTGGCGGATTTTTTGCCTCCACCAGGGGCAGTCACTTTGGGTTGGAAGGTGGTGGACTTGCTTCCACCAGAGTTGACAATTCTACCTTGCAATGTCTTGGAAAATGTAAAGTCATCAGTCTGGCAGCAGACTGACCGAGTGTGAACTGTTGGAACTGTCTTTACGGCCGAAGCATATGAAGCTGTTGGAGTCTGACTGCCCACAACCAGCTTGCGGGCTTCAAAAAAGATCTTCTTTTCTGTTTTTATTCGTTGAATAGCGGATTCCTGAATCCAAAGAGGACAGTTTCGTGAAGAGGAGGGATGGTTGCCACCGCAGTTAGCACAATGTGCCGGATCTTGACACGGCCCATCATGGGTTGCCTTGCAGCAAACACCGCATACCTCTTGCCCTGAACAGCGGTCCCTGACATGGCCAAACTTCTGGCACCTGAAGCACCTCAACGGGACGGAACATATAACTGAACACGAACATTCAAGTAACCAACTTTGATGACCGGAGGCAGCACATGGTTGCAGAAGGTCAGAAAGAGGGTGTTGGTGGCCACTCTCTCTGAACCTTTCTTTACCGTCACCCTGCGCACCTCCGTCACACCCTGGGACGCCAGCTCCGTCTTAATTTCTGCCTCTGATACACCAGATAAATCCTGGCAGCGAATCACGCCTTTTGATGAATTCAATTGTTTGTGGGGAGTTACCCTGATCTCCCTGTCCACAAGTTTTGTTGCCTTCAGCAGCTGTTCAGATTGTTTTGGTGATTTACACTGAATAAGAAACGAACCATTCCTCAACCTCTTGATGGACTGAGGGTCACCTGCTATACCTTGAAAGCCCTTTTGAATAGCAAAAGGGCTCAGAGCTGAAAGGGGTCTGTCCTGCTCCGTCCCTTCCATCACGAGCCAGGAAGCCCAGAAACCTGTCTTCTGTCGTACCTCAGTATCTGAATCGCTGTCAGAATAAAGACCTCCTGAAACAGGGGATGCTGCTTTTCTCTTCTTTTTGGGGGGATGTTTTTTGATAAAGCCATGTTTAGTTTAGTATGTTTCATCTCTCCCTTACCCACCCACCTTGGAGTCCAACTAAGGGGCCAGGGCCAAGAAACCAATGTCTTGACCCCTTCCAGGCTTCGGGAGAGATATACGACAAACAGAAACTACCAACCCTATCCCCCCTGATCATGCTCAACTCCCGGGGACAGAGAGCTGAGCACTGCAGGGGTTAACTTGGCCAGCAGGGGAACTGTCTGTCTTGACCCAGCCCCAAGAAGGGGAGCCGATTAGTACACCCGGGCCAAAGTGTACTTCCTGTCTAGGAGAGGTCCGAGCCAAAGTGATGTGTTGAGAGTGCTGGCCCTCTCAATCACCAGGATCTCATTCCCCTCCGACACAGGTCGCACCGCACGGCAAACACGGCGGATCTTAAGGAGACCACAGAGAGAAAAGGAGTGTGGAAAAGAAGACTTGAAGGGGAGACGAAGATAGAAAAGGGCCAAATAAGAAGGCAGAAAACAAGAAAAGGAGAAAGGCGGGTTACTCTTAGTCAGGATCCTCACCCTTAGCCTATCTGACATGGGAAGCCCTACCAGGGGCATCAACTCCTTACCACGTTATGCTTAGGCCAGACAGCATCTCGGCTTTTCGGACCTAGAAGCAGTTTTAAAAAAACCCAGCCTATCCTAAAGTATTGATGCCCCCGCCAGCAAAGCCTAAGGGATCACTGGACCACGCAAGCCCTCCGACCACGACAAGGTCGCAACCACCGGAGGGAACGGACGGATCTGAAAGAGTTTGTTATTCGTCTGTGTGTTCCAATCCTCCTGCCAGAGGTCTCTCACATAATCGTTAATTTTGGAAGTCATTTGAATTGTACACCCCTCTGAAATCAGATGGACATAACATAGTTTTTGCTTTAGTTCTCTCAGCCATGTGGGCATTCGAGGCAACGAGTTGATTAATCAACTTGCCAAGAGTGTCACAAGGAAAGAGTTCAGCAGATTGTCTGTCCTTCACACTAATCTGAAAACCAAAGCCCAGGCTTACCTCAAAGACCTCTAGCAAGAGAAATGGAACTTGCGCATGGAGAACAAGATAAGATAATGTTGCTTATAGCCCAGCCGACCGCAAAGGGCCACATCAGGGCTGTCACCACGTTAAAATCAACTCACCAGTCATTTGAAAAAAAACAAAAAAACTTTCACACATCTCATTAAATGACATCGTCTAGAAACGCACCAGAAACTTCGTTAAAAATCTTCTTCCGTAAAATCTTACATCAGATGAAAAATGTTAATCTCTCTCAAAAACTCAAGATCACTCAGCGGACATCCCTGAACAGGATCTTCATGACTCCGCTTAAAATGTTTGTGTCTCCATCTGCAACCAAACTCAAAAGAACATGTTCATGTGAGTGGCGCATGACAAACCCCGGAATTTGGAAGAACTTGAAAAGAAAATTTTTGGAAGGGAAGGCGCCCCCCGGGAAAAGGCCGGATTTTTTCGGGGCCCTCATTTCCCTTTCCCCTTAAACCCACCCCCCCCCACCCCCTACCGGGGCCCCCGGACCTAAACCCCAAAAAAAACCCCCTTTTTTAAAAACCGGGAAACCAAAGACCGGACACAAGGTTCAAACAGAAAGGTGCCCCGGGCCCCCTTTTTGATTTTTACCCCCCCCCCCCCACCCCCCCAAAACTTAAGGCCCTTTGATTCCCCTTGAACCAATAAACCCCAGGTCCCCCTTTAGTTTAACGGGGGGGGGGGGGAGCCCTTGATTCCTGCCAAAGGGTTTTTTCCCCCAGAGGTTCAGATGTTTTTTTTTAAAAAAAAAGGGGCTTTCAACGAGGAAAGGGGGTTCCAAAACCCCGAAATTTTTGGGGGGGAAAAACCCAAAGCAAAGGGGTCTTTTTCTTCCCTTCATTGAAAACCCCAAAAACTTTTTCCCCCCCTCATTAGAATTCAGCCCCAAAAACCCCTAAAAAAATTCCTTTCTTTTTTTGGGGGGTATTTTTAAAAACCATTTTTATTTTAGAACACCCCTTTTAAAACCCCCATTGATCCCTAAGGGGGGCCAAGAAACCAATTCTACCCCCCAAAAAAACCAAAAGAAAAAAACCCCCCCCCACTCTAAACCAAAAAAAGGGTAAAAACAGGGGTTTTTTGCCAGCGGGGTTTCCTTTTTCCCCAACCCCAAGGGGGACCGTTTTAAAACCCCCCCTTTTGCCCCCTTGGGGAAAAGGGGACCAAATTGTTAAAGCCGGCCCTCCAACACCGGTTCCTAAAACCCCCCACAAAAAAAAAAAAAAAACCACCAAGGAACCCCACAAGAAAAAAAAGGGGGGAAAAAAATTTAAAAGGGGAAAACAAATAGAAAAAAAATAAACAAAAAAAAAAAGGAAAACTTTTTTGGTGGACCCCCCTTTACCATCTCTGGAAAAACCCCAAAAAAAAGGGGTAACTCTCCCACGCCACCAAAACATTGTCTGTAAAAGCAGGGGAAAAACCCCTACCAAAATTTTTTCCCCCCCAAAAAGTAAACAGGGCCGGAAAGCCCCCGACCCCTTTTCCACCCCGAAGGGAAAAAAAATTTTTTACTCTTTTTTTTAACCCTGAGGTTCAAAATTTTTTTTGGGGTTTACATTAAAAAGGGGGTTAAATTGGGGGGATTTTTTTGGGCTTCTTTTTCGTTCCTTTTGTTCCCCGTCCAACATCGGCCCAGCCAACAAAAGGAACCCTTTAATTAAAAACAAAAAAAAAAAATTTTTAAAAAAAAGGGGGGGGTTTTGGCCCATCCCCCAAAGCAACGAAACAAAAAAAAAGGGGGGGGGTTTTAAAACCAAAACGGGGTAAGTTCGAGAAAAAACAGAAGCACGAAGATTTTCCAACAGATCTAAAAGGGACCCCGGGCAGTGGGACAGGCCACCCCATCTTCAGACTTAAACCGTCAGGAAAACTTTTTGATAGGAGGAATTTTGAACAGAGGTCAGCAAAATGCCTTGAGCCAGAGGCGGGAATCTTTGCGAAAAGCTGCAAGATGGAATCTCTGGTGTGAAAAAAGGCCCGGGGTTGATCCGAAACTTTTAAAAATCGAAACCAAATCCAGGTTAGACCTGCATTCCGACGTGAGGCGCAAAAGCCCAACGCGGAATCATTTGGGGTTTTTTCAAACTTACTTTTGGGAAGGGGGGTAAAAACACAGTCTAGGCAGATTCTGCGTTCGGGGAACATCGGTTTTTAAATTAAAAACAATTTCACCTGCTGGCATGAAGGTTCACCCGCCCTGCGTACAGGCTGACACAGGGGGGGTGGGAACGCTCCCAAAACAAGACGAAGCCCTTAGGGGATAGGTCCCCTTTTGAGGGAAAAGTCTTGCAGGCCTACAGCAAAGTTCCAGTTTTTGGGAACGGACCCAAAGGCCCCGTGAGGGCAGCAAATTTTTTTTCACGCCCCGTCAGGGGCGCACACCCGCAACAGTTTTGAGGGGTTTTTAAAATTTGGGTGAGAAATTAAATTTCGGTCCAAAAAAACCCAAAATTTGGGCCTTTTTAAAAGCTGGAATGGGAAAATTCCCCCGAAGTTTAGGATCTGGAAAAAAAAGACGGAAATTTTGGGAATGAATACCCGCTCTTTTTGGAGAAAAAGGGGAAACCGTTTTTTTCCCCCCACCCATGGGTTTTTCACGCAAAGCTGGAGCCTGCCTGGGCATCGGGTACAGGGGGTTCCCGTTGTGAAGCGAAATCATCCCAAACAAAAGCAGTTGAACCCGTAACTGATTTTACAATGTTGTTGATTTTTCAAAAGGGCAGGAGACAGTATGCTCCCCCCGGGGGAAAACCCAACTCCTGCCGTGGACATCAGAGAGAGTGGTGCCAACCCGGGCCTGAAACGCGCCCGCCAAAAAAATTTGAATAAAAACGGGAAAATGAAACCCCGAAAACCCCCGATCTGGAGATATAATATCCCCGATTTCCCGGGGGTACGTAGGCCTTCTCCAATCAAAAAAAATTGCCCCTGCATGCTGTTGTTCAAAAAGGGGTTCCAAAGTGTAGATTCCAGACGAATCAAATGGGCAAATGATCCCGGGTTTTCGGAAAACCCCACTTTCTTTTCCCCAAAAACCATCGGTTTCAGTTTTCCCCATGAGCTACATTGACCTTTTCTCCATCAATTTACAGACCAGCGGTCAAGCTATGGGACGGTATTTGATGGGTTAAAAGATCTTTTCCCCGGGTTTTGGGAAAGGGAAAAATGAGGCTTTTCGCCAAAAGGTGGAAAAGCAACCTTTTTATCCTAAACAACATGGTTTTATACCTGTACAGGTGTTCAGACCTTTTGCGGAAGATTTCAAAAATTTAAATGGATTTCACAACCGGGGGAGGAAAACGCGCAAGAAAAAAGGCAGATTTTAGTTTGTTTTAACGGAAAAAAGATTGTATCTTTTATGTTGTCGGGGAAAATTCAGGGTGATTTTTTTTTTAAAGGGGTTTGTTTTGACAAAATGGTGATTTTTTTGAAGAGGGGGAATTTTTTCAATGGTTGGCAGCAATAGCAACTGCTTTCTTCTCTGTTATTAAAGAATCCGAAAACTTAGATGGTTTCCCCTGGGAAGGGGGTTTTCCCCTTTATTTTCTTAATGAGTTCCACACTTTTTCTTGGAAGTTTTGATTCAGCTGGGGCAGAAGCTTCTCCAGACGACGTTTACGATTTTAAAAAATGTGCTGATTTGGACGAGTTTTTTTGTGGGGTCGGGGTTGGGACCCCCAAGGTCGTTGGTAAACCCGACGCTGAGCCGTTTTTAACTTTGGGAAATTTTTTGGCATTTCTGAATCGAACCAGGTGTTTTTGGGATTTGAAGTTTATCGGAAGACCGGAATACAGGCTTTAAAAACATTTTTTCATAGGGTTGTCAGGATTCAGCTGGGTCCGGGCCTGAAAAAAATCAGTGTCCCGGAATTCCCTTTGAAAAGTGGTGGAAAAAAGATCCCGTTTGCTTTTTATAATTTAAAAACTTTAGAGACAGAGACGTTTCAGTTTATTCAGGGTTTAGAAAGACGGGAAATGGTCACTTTCCTGCAGACGTCAGGACAGACCACTCATTGTCCAGGGCCAGCGAGGGGTCCAAACCCACAAAAACTAAACACAAAGGAATGTGGAAGATGGGGAAGTTCAGATCCGTCGTTCAGACAACACAAATCAAAATCCGAAAGGGCTCCTCATACAATCTGGGTGAGACGAAATACCCCAAAAGGATTTTGCCCCTTTAAGTCCCCAACGCAAAAAAGTCGAGGAAATTCCCCTAACAACTGACAAGGTCCGCGACAAACCGGGACGAAATGGGAGATAAAGGAACGATTGTACAGTCTTGTGGAGAGTGACTCTCGCAGCTACAGCCGAAGGAGGTAGACAAGCGACAGACTTACAAAAGTTTTTGGGAAGGGCAACCAAACCCCCCACTCCCAACGGGATTGTTGGCAGGTTTTAAAGAATTTAAAGCCGAAAGAGTAAAATCTTCTTTGAATTTGGTTTTTTGAAAAGCCACACGGGAAGGGTTTTTTGATGACACAGAAGCTGCAGCTCCTGAAGTTTGAATTTAGCCACGATATTCCCCTGGGAAAATTTATTCCTGGTGCAGAGGGGGAAAAGGAGAGATCAGGGCATCTCCTCTCACATCTGCGGGGAAGGGGTAAATTTTGGTTATTTTACTGGACTTTTCTTTAAAACCCTGGAGACTTGCCAACAGGTAAGGGGGCTGGTTGGGAGACGGGGGAGGTTTTTTCTTTTCCCCATCCACCTGTTGAAAATCCCTTTCCGACGGGCCTGGGCGAGGGGTTCGAGGTAGGGGTGCTGGTTTTTTTTTCTGCCCCGCAGCAGATGTTGTAGACTGTGGGGGAGCTGAGGGGGGGCGGGTTTTTTGCCTCCCCAGGGGGGATTTACTTGGGTTTTGGGGGTGGTGGGGCCCGCCACCCCCAGAATTTACAGATCTTACTTCAATGTTTTCGAAACATAAATTTATCAGTTGGGAGCAAACTGACCAGTAGGGAAATGGGAATTTTTTTTCAGCCCAAGCAAGGAAGAAGTTCGGGTCTGATTCCCACAACCTGTTCGGCTTTAAAAAAGAATCTTCTTTTCGTTTTACGTTGGGTAGCAATTCTTGAATCCAAAGAGGCAGTTCGTGAAGAGGAGGGATGGTCGCCACCCATTTGCCAATTTTGCCGGGTCATGAACGGCCCATCATGGGTTGCCTTGCACAAAACCCCACACCCCCCCTGCCCCAAAAAAGCGGTCCCTACATGGCCAAAAACCCGGCCCCGGAAAAAAACCTCAAGGGGACGGCACATAAACGAAACGAACATTCAGTAACCAATTTTTGGGCCCCAGGCACACAGGTTGCAGAAGGGCAGAAAAGGGGGTTGGGGGGCCACTCTCTCGACCCTTTTTTTCCGTCACCCTGCGCCCCCTCCGTCACACCCTGGACGCCCGCTCCGTTTAATTCTGCCTCTGTACACCGATAAAAACCCCGGCAGGAATCACGCCTTTGATGAATTAATGTTTGTGGGGGGTTTTCCCGTCTCCCCGCCCAAGTTTTTTTGCCTTTTCAAACTGTTCAGATTTTTTTTTTTTTGTCTACATTGAATAGGAATGACCATTTTGCAAACCCTTTTTTTTTGGGTTTAGGGGCACCTGCAAACCCGAAACCCCTTTTGTTTGCAAAAGGGCTCAAGTGAAAGGGTCTTCCGCTCGTCCTTCCATCCCCACCCGGGAAACCCAGAAAACCTGTCCCGTCGTAAATTTTGTTCCAATCCGTCAAATCAAAACCCCTGAAAAGGGGGTCCCCGCTTTTCCCCTTCTTTTTGGGGGGGGTTTTTTTTAAAGAGCATTTTGTTTATTTTTTCTCCTCCCTTACCCCCCACCTTGGATCCCAAAAAGGGGGCCAGGGCCGAAAACCGCTTGACCCCTTTTTGGGTTCGGGAAGACTACACAGCAAAAAACCACCCCCTATCCCCCCCCCATCATGCCCAACCCCGGGGAAAAGAGAGTGACATGCAGGGTTTTCCCCTTTGGGCCCCGGGAAAGCCGTTTGACCCCCCCAAGAAGGGAGCCGATTTTAAAACCCCGGGGCCCAAATGACTCCCTTCTAGAAGGTCCGAGCAAAGTGAGGTTTAAGGCGCTGGCCCTTTCCCCAATCACCGATCTCATCCCCCCCCACACGGCCCCGCACGGGAAACGCGGCGGACTTTAAAGGGGCCACAGAGAGAAAGGGGTGGGAAAAAACTTGAAAGGGGGAAAGAAATAGAAAAGGGCCAAAAAAGGGGCAGAAAAAAAGAAAAGGAGAAAGGGGGGTTTCTCTTGTCAATCCTCACCCCTTTGCCCATCTGACTGGGGAAACCCCCCCAGGGGGATCAAATCCTTACCACGTTAGCTTAGGCCCAAAACATTGCCCTTTTGGCTAGAAGCGTTTTTAAAAAAAAAAAGCCTATCCAAAGTATTGTGCCCCCCCCACAAAACCCAAGGGTCACTGGACCCGAACCCTCCGACCCCGACAAGGTGCAACCCCCCCCCAGGGACGATTTTAAATGTTTTGGCCAAACTTTGAAGAACTTCGTTATGCCAAAAACCCGGCGGGTAAAAAAGGAGATTTTCTTTTCGTTTTTTCTTTTATTTTGGTTCCGATCCAAAAACATTTTTAAAGGGGGGGGCCCCCCGCCCGAAAATGTGCAGGCCCTTACAAAGGCACAGGTTCTTGCGAAACCCCCCACATGGCCCCAAAAGGGTTTGACTGGGGCCAAACCCGGCCCGAAAACCCTCAATGGGGAGAACTTAACGAACGGGACTTAAGTAACCGATTTTAGGGCCAAGCACAGGGTGAAATGTCCAAAAGGGGTTTGGGGCCCCCCTTTTCTGCAAACCTTCTTTTTTCAACCCCTTCCCTCCGTAAAACCCAAAAGGGGGCGCAGTTCCGCTTTAAATCCCCCGAAACACCCTTTTAAACTGGGATAACACCCCTTTGGGACGATTTATTGATGGGAAAAGATACCCTGTCCCTGTCCCCCGAGCTTTGGCCCCGCATTTCGGATTTTTTTTTATTGCATCGAAAACAAAATGACCAATTTCCGCCAATTTTTGAGTTTAGGGACCCGCTAACCTTGGAGCCCTTCGACAAAAGGCTGACGAAGGGTTTCCCCCCCGTTTTCCCCCCAGGAAAACCCGAAGTGTCCTTGCAACTCGTACCAGCACTGTCTTTTTGAAAAACCCCCGAAAAAGGGGAGCTTTCCACCCTTTTTGGGGGGGATTTTTTTTAAAAACCCCGAGGGAAATTTTTTGTACACCCCCCTAAAAACCCCCCCCTTTAACTAAGGGGCCACCAGAAATCATTCTTTTTACCCCCCAGGTTTGAAAAGGACAACGAAAAAAACGTCACCCCCTTTCCCCCCTGTTTTATGGGAAAATGAGAGTCGGCACTCGGGTCACTTCCAGCAGGGGGCGCCGTCAACCACAAAAAGGGGAGCCTTTTTAAAACCCGGGGAATGTTTCCCCGTTGGGGATCCACCAAAGGGGGAGAGCATGCCCCCCCCCGGCCCCAAAACCCCGCTCACCCCTCCGAAAGGTGCCCCCCGGCCAAAGCGGGGGTTTTTGGAAACAAAGAGAAAAAGGGGGAAAAGAAACTTGAAAACAGATAAGAAAAAGTAAGATTAAGGGTAAAGTTTGCTTTCCAGCAGAAAGGGGACTCGGGGTGTCCCGTTAAAAACCTCCCAGTTAAAAAAAAAAAAAAAAAAAAAAAAAAAAAAATTTCACAATCTCATTAAAAGCTCTCTACAAAAACGCAAACCAGAAATTGATTAAAAAATCTTTTTTGTAAAAATTTAAAAAATGAAAATTTTCCCCTAAAAAACCAAAATCCACACAAATATCCACAAACAAACCCGTTTTAACCCCGTGAATGATTTTCCAATTTTGCGATTTTTAAAAAGGGAAAGGGGGTTTTTCTCCCCCGGGAAAATTTCGTGAAAAGAAGTGGGCCCCCCCGAAAACGTCGTTTAAAAAAAGAAAGAAAAGGGAAAGGGATCGAAAAAGTCGGGGATTTTATGAGTACCCGAATTTTAAAGGGGGATCGGGTTTAAGCAAAAAAATTGCCACTGCATCTTTTGTTAAAAAACCCCAAAATTAGGGGTTTAAATGGAAGGGGTTTCATGTTTCAAACCACAAATTTTTTTTTTCGCCAAAAGGGCCCCCCGGTTTCCCCTTTAATGGCCCGATTGACCATTTCTCCACTTGCAGAAAAACTGGTCAAAGGAGGGAACATTTGTGGATTAGAAAGGGGTTTTTCCCGGTTTTTGGGGATGGAATAAAGGGGTTTGCAAATTGGGGAAAAAATGTAGTCCACACTGGGGTTGACCGACAAAATTTTAGACCTTTTTTGGGGAAAAAGATAGTTGTTCTTTATAGACGGGGGCAAGGGGCCAATTAGGGTGTAAAAAAAAATCCCCCCGTCATTTAAAAAAAAAAAAAAAACAAAAAAAAAAAACCCAACTTTCACAACATCTCATTAAATGACATCGTCTAGAAACGCACCAAAATGCATTAAAAAATTTTCGTCCAAAAAATCTTAAATCAGATGAAAAATGTTAATCTCTCTCAAAAACTCAAGGATTCACGCCCAGGCGGGACATCCCGAACAGGATCTTCATGGACTTCCGCTGTAAATGTTTGTGTCTCACATCGTGCAAGCCCCAACACACTAAAAGAACATGTTCATTGTAAAGTGGCGCATGACATGTAATGCACCACGGAGCTTCTTCACTCTTTAAAAGGTAAGAATGGGTAAATACGAATGGCCGGTGTGCGGGCGGCACAGAACCGTTTTCCTCTTTACGACCACCCGACGTGATGGAGGAAGAAGTCCTTAAGGTTTGGACGGATCTGAAAGAGTTTGTTATTCGTCTGTGTGTTCCAATCCTCCGCCAGAGGTCTCTCCACATAATCTTAATTTTGGGTTTCACATCTGAGCAGGGGATATAAGTGTTGGACAGTTTCTCTCTGTGGCGTTCTTGGCTAAACGATCAACCATTTCGTTCCTGCCGAGCCAACATGACCGGGAACCCAAGCAAGAGTAATGTTGTAACCGTCCGCCTTAAACTTACTAAAAAGTTCAAAAAAAGAAAAAGTTCTGGATGCTGAAGGTTGCGGCCAGCTTTTGGCCTCCAAAGCTGACAGCGAATCCGACAGAACCAGAAAGTCCCTCTTTGAAGAATGGAGATTATCTTCAAAGCCAAAACCAGAGCATAAGTTCAGCAGAAAGACAGAAGAAATCTGAATGAATATGTTCCAACAGTATCTGAGAAGGAGCCCCAGGGCAATAGGCTGCACAGGCCACTCCTCTTCAGACTTGGAACCGTCAGAAAAAAACTTTTGACAGGATGGGAATTTCAAACAGAGTCAGCATACAATGCCTTGTACGCCAGTAGAGCTGGTAGACTCTTTGCGAAAAGCTGCAAGATCAAAACGAATCTCTGGTGTGAAGAAGGTCCATGGGGGTTGATCCGGAAACTGGAAAAATCAGATACTACCACCTAGGTCTAGACCTGCATTCCGCACGTGAGGCTGCATACGAAGACCAAAGGGGGAATACTTTTAGGGTGTTTCAAACTTACTTTGGAACGGAGGGTCAAAGACACAGTCATGGGCAGGTTTTCGGGTTTCCGAGAACAGTCTGATGTAATAATTCAAAGACAGTTTCAGCCTGCGGTTGGACAGTAAAGGGTTTCCCACCCGCCTCTGCGTACAGGCTGAAAGACAGGGTGGGCGGAACGCTCCAAGACAGAGACGAAGCCCATGATGGTGGATAGGGTCCAAGAGTTTGAGGTAAGAAGATCGTGGGGGAAGCCGTACACAGCACAACCTTTAGTCCATTTTGGGAACGGACCAGGGCTCTGTAGAGGTGCAACAAAGTTTTCTTATCAGCGCCCCAGTCGGTGTGCGCAAACGACCCGCAGAATATTCAGTGCTTTCTGGCAAGCAGTTTTGAGGTTTTTAATATGGCGAGAAAGTTAAGTTTTTGGTCAAAAATACTCCCAGAAATTTGGCCTCTTTAACAGCTGGAATGGGAGATTTCCCTACTTGAAGTTCAGGATCGGAAAAAAAACTGACGGAAAATTATGGAAGTGAATACACTGGGGTCTTTGTTGGAAAAAAAGGGGTGAAACCGTTTTCATCTGCCCACCGATGGATTTTATCTACGCAAAGCTGGAGCCTGCGCTGGAACTCGGTACAGCTTCCAGTTGTGTAGAAAGCAAAATCATCCACAAACAATGAGCAGTCTGAACCCTCTGAACTGATTTCACAATGTTGTTGATTGTAATACTAAAGAGGGCAGGAGACAGTATGCTCCCCTGTGGATCACCCAACTCCTGCTCGTGACATCAGAGAGAGTGGTGCCAACCCGGACCTGAAACTGTCGTTCTCCCAAAAAAATTTTGAATAAAAAGCGGAAGATGACCTCGAAAACCCAGATCGTGGAGATCATGAAGTATCCCCGATTTCCCCGGGTGGTATCGTAGGCCTTCTCCAAGTCGAAGAAAATTGCCACGCATGCTGTTTGTTCAGAAAGGCGTTCCGAAGTGTAGATTCCAGACGAATCAAATGGTCAACTGTAGTCTATGTTGGGGAAAACCCCACACTGTTCTTTCGCCATATAGCCCCAAAAAGGGCCATCGGTTTTGAGTTTCCACATGACCTAGCGTTGACCATTTTCTCCATCAATTTGCAGACACAGCTGGTCAAAGCTATGGGACGGTATTTGATGGATTAGAAAGATCTTTCCCAGGTTTGGGGATGGGAATAATAAGGGCTTTCCGCCAAGAGGGTGGAAAGAAACCTTTTAGTCCACCCCATGGTTGTATACCGTAGCAGTATGTTCAGACCTTCTTGCGGAAGATGTTTCAACAGTTGAAAATGATTTCATCTAGACCTGGAGAAGAATCGCTGCAAGAAAGTAAGGCAGATTTCAGCTCGTTTAACGTGAAAGGAAGATTGTAGTCTTCCATGTTTGTCGGAACGAAAAGTTGCAGGGTAAATTTTTCTTTAGGGCTTTTTTTTTTGGGACAAAAGTGGCTGATTTGTTAGAAGAGGAGGAATTCTTTCAATGGTTGAAGCCAGCAGTTTAGCAACTGCTTTTTTTCTGGTATTAAAGAGTCAGAAAACTTGAGATGGTTCACAGTGGGACAGGTTTTTCTTCCCTTTAATTTCTTAATGATTTTCCACACTTTTTCTTGGAAGTTTTCGATGTCAGCCTGGAGCAGAAGCTTCTCCAGGACCGACGTTTACTGATTTTAAAATGTGTGTCTCGATTTGGCACGGAGTTTTTGATGGGCTCGAGCGTTGGGACCCGAAGGCGTTGGTATACCTGCGCTGAGCCCGTTTTCGAACTTTTGGAAATTTGTTGGCAGTCTGAATAAAACCAGGGTGTTTTTTGGCATTTGAAGTTTATGGGAAGACACTGAATACAAAACTTTAGCACACTGACATAGTGTTAGCAGTGATTCTGCTGGGTCCGACTCTGAAGAAAGTCAGTGTCCGGGAATTCTTTAGAAAATAGTGGCTGCAAAAAGATCCCAGTTTGCTTTCTTAAATTTAGATGTTGAGAGACAGAGACGTGTTCAGTTATTAACAGGTTTAGAAGGACGGGGAAATGGTCACTTCCGTGCAGATCGTCATGGACAGACCACTCATAGTCCAGACCACGAGGGGTCCAAACCGACAAATCTAAAACACGAAAGTGAACCTGTGAAGAGTGGAGGTAAGTTGCGATCCGTCGTTCAGACAACACAAATCCAAATCCGAAAGGACATCCTAAATTAGCAGACCTCTGGATGACGATGGACACTACCCCAAAGAGGATTGTGACCGTTAAAGGGGGTTGCACCCCGATAGATCCCCCGCACCGATAGATCCCTAACCCGAACCCTAACCCTATCCCTTTGGGGGGATCTACCGATGCGGGGATCTATCGGTGCGGGAACTACGGTTCGGTGCAGGGATCTATCGGTCGGGGATCTATCGGGATGACCCCGTTAAAGTCACCCACAGCAAAAAGGTCGAGGAAGTTCTTCTATCAGACTGACAAGGTCCTGACGACAAACCGGGACAGAAAGGGGTAAAATAAAGAGAACAGATTTTTCACAGTCTTGTGGAGAGTGACTCCGCAGCTACAGCCTTTAAGCGAGGGAGACAGAGCGACCGGACTAAAACAGCAAAGTTTGTGTAGGAGAAGGGAACACCGCCCGACAGTCCCAACATGGATGGTTTTTGCAGGTTTTGAAAGAATATTAAAGCCAGAAAGAGTAAAGGTCTTTTGGGTTTTGAATTTGAGTTTCTGAAGAGCAAAACGGAAGGTTTTATAGACTGACACAGAAGCTGCAGCTCCTCAAAGTTGGAATTTAATCCACGATATTCCAATGGAGTATTGTACTTTCCCTGGTGCAGAGGCGAAAAGGAGAGAAATCAGGTCACTCCTCTTCAACGTCCGCTTCTAATGGAGCGAATTTATTAGTTAGTTTCACTGGACTGTGTTGGGCTTTGGACCCCTGGCAGACTTGCCCGCAGGTGACAAAGGCCTGGAGTTTGGAGGATGGTGGAGGTCTGGATTTGGGGGATGGGGAGGTTTTTTCCTCATCTCCACCATCTCCACAGTGGGTGGAACTCCCCTTTCCTGCACGGGCACTGGATAGGAGTTCGATGCGGAAAATTTCTGGTTTTTATCTGCCCACAGCAGATGTTGTAGACTGCTGGGCAGTCTGAGGGGTGGCGGATTTTTTGCCTCCACCAGGGGCAGTTCACTTTGGGTTGGAAGGTGGTGGACCTGCTTCCACCAGAGCTGACAATTCTACCTTGCAATGTCTTGGAAAAACGTAAAGTCATCAGTCTGGCAGCAGACTGACCGAGTGTGAACTGTTGGAACTGTCTTTACGGCCGAAGCATATGAAGCTGTTGGAGTCTGACTGCCCACAACCAGCTTGCGGGCTTCAAAAAAGGGGATCTTCTTTTCCGTTTTTATTCTTTGAATGGTGGATTCCTGAATCCAAAGAGGACAGTTTCTTGAAGAGGGGGATGGTCGCCACCGCAGTTAGCACAATGTGCCGGATCTTTGCACGGCCCATCATGGGTTGCCCTTGCAGCAAACACCGCACACCTCCTGCCCAGAACAGCGGGCCTGACATGGCCAAACCTCTGGCACCTGAAGCATCTCAACGGGACGGGACATACAGCTGAACACGACGTTCAGGTAGCCAACTTTGATGACCGGAGGCAGCACAGGGTTGCAGAAGGTCAGAAAGAGGGTGTTGGTGGCCACTCCTCTGCACCTTTCTTGACTGTCACCCCCGCGCACCTCCGTCACAAAACCCCGGGACGCCAGTTTCCGTTTTTATTTCTGCCTCTGAGACACCTGTTAATCTCTGCAGCGAGTCACACCTTTCGATGAATTTAACTGTTTTTTTGGGGTCCCCCCTGATCTCCCTACCACTAGTTTAGTTGCCCCCAACAGCTGTTCAGATTGTTTTCTTGATCGACATTGAACTAGAAACGAGCCATTCCTCAACCTTTTGACAGACTGAGGTCACCTGCTAAGCCTTGAAAGCCCTTTTGGATAGCAAAAGGGCCAGAGCTGAAAGGGGTCTTTCCTGCCCGTCCCTTCCACCACGAGCCAGAAACCCAGAACCTGTCCTCTGTCGTACCTCTTGGGCAGAATCGCTGTCAGAATAAAGTTCCCCTGAAATAAAGGGATGCTGCCCTTTCCCCTTCCTTTGGGGGGATATTTTTTGAAAAAGCCATGTTTAGTTTATTATATTTCATCCCTCCCTTACCCACCCACCTTGGAGTCCAACTAAGGGGGCCCGGGCCAAGAAACCAATGTCTTGACCCCTTCCAGGCTTCGGGAGAGACAAACGACAACAGAAGCAACCAAACCCCAACCCCCCCGATCATGCTCAACTCCCGGGACAGAGAGCTGAGCACTGCAGGGGTTCACATCGCCAGCAGGGGAACTGCTTGTCTTGACCCAGCCCCAAAAAGGGAGCCGATTAGTACACCCGGGCCAAAGTGTACTCCCTGTCTAGGGGAGGTCCGAGCCAAAGTGATGTGTTGAGAGCACAGGCTCCTCAAGCACTGGCCCCTCTCAATCACCAGGATCTCAAATTTCCCCTCCGACACAGGTCGCACCGCACGGCAAACACGGCGGATCTTAAGGAGACCACAGAGAGAAAAGGATGTGGAAAAGAAGACTTGAAGGGGAGACGAAGATAGAAAAGGGCCAAATAAGAGAGGCAGAAAAGAAGAAAAAGAGAAAGGCGGGTACTCTTAGTCAGGATCCTCACCCTTAGCCTAACTGACATGGGAAGCCCTACCAGGGGGATCAACTCCTTACCACGTTATGCTTAGGCCAGGGAGCATCTCAACTTCACAGGCCTAGAAGCAGTTGGAAAAAACCAGCCTATCTTTAAGTATTGATGCCCCCCGCCAGCAAAGCCTAAGGGATCACTGGCCTCACGCAAGGGCCCCCCGACCACGACAAGGGGCGCAACCCCCGGAGGGGGAGACGAAGATAGAAAAGGGCCAAATAAAGAGGCAGAAAAAAAAGGAAAGGAGAAAGGCGGTTACCTTAGTCAGGATCCTCACCCTTAGCTATCTGACATGGGAAGCCCTACCAGAGCATCAACTCCTTACCACGTTACGCTTAGGCCAGGGAGCATCTCGACTTCACAGGCCTAGAAGCAGTTTGAAAAAACCGCCTATCTCCAAGTATTGATACCCCCCGCCAGCAAAGCCTAAGGGGTCACAGGACCACGCAAGCCCTCCGCCACCAAGGTTGCAACCCCGGAGGATGGAGAACAAACTATTTAAAATCTGTACCAAAACCCGAAAGAGTTATCTGTGTGTGTGTGTGTGTGTGTGTGTGTGTGTGTGTGTGCGTGTGTGTATGTATGTGTTAGGTTTTTTTGTTTGTTTTGTTTGTTTTTTTCGGTTAGAAAAGAAATCTTCTATTTTCTTTGTTTTCTTCGCTAGTTAATATCTTCACAGAAAGTTCACACATGAAAGTAATTTGATGCACAAACAACTGTTGTAACTTGTTAAGGAATTTCTCCAATCATTTTGTGGTACCGAATCGAAGATACCCTTTTTTTTTTTTTTTTTTTTTCTTTTCTTAGCTACTTTCTTGTTCATAAATGTGATTTGATGTAAATCAACGTATTTAATTGTTAATGCATTAAGTCTAAGCGTTTTGTTGTATTGATTCAAATATGCATTTGTATTTGTTGTCATTATCTGATTTATATTTTCTGAGTTCGGAATAAAGCTATTTAAATTTTTAAAAAAAAAAAAAAAAAAAAAAAAAAAAACCCGAAAGAGTTATTACCATGTTCCCGAGCAGCTGTAAAGAAGAAACATTCTTGTGCAGGCCACTCCTTTTACAGCCATTCTTATCTGTTAAAGGCGGGGAAGTTCCATGCTGCATTCCATGTCATGTGCCACTCACAGTAAAACATTCTTTTAGATTGTTGGGACTTGTAGATGAGACTTTACAGCAAACATCCATGAAAACGTTTTTCAGAGAAGTCCCCACATGATATGACTTTGAATTTCTGAAAGAGCAACATTTTTTATCTGATCTAGAATTGAAAAAAAAAGATTTTTAACAAAATTTCCAAATTTTTTCAAGGTGTATGTGGTGTGAATGAGTTTTTTAAAAATATCTTTTAAAAGACTTGTGAGTTGACTTCAGCATGGTGACAGCCCTCATGTGGCCGTTTGCGGTCAGCTGGCTATAAGTAACATTACCTAACTAACCTTCTGGCCATGTAGGCATTCAAGGCAGTGAGATGGTTGATGCAACTGCCAAGAATGCTACTGATAAGATAAGATAATGTTGCTTATAGCCCAGCCGACCGCAAAGGGCCACATCAGGGCTGTCCCCATGTTAAAATCAACTCACCAGTCATCAAAAAAAAAAAAAAAAAAAAAAAAAAAAAATCAACTTTCACACATCTCGTTAAATGACATCGTTACAAACACACCAGAAATTTGTTAAAAATCTTTCTGCCGGAAAATCTTAAATCAGATGAAAAATGTTAATCTCTCTCAAAAACTCAAGGATCACGTCAGGCGGGACATCCCTGAACAGGATCTTCATGGACTCCGCCGTAAAATGTTTGGTCTCACATCGTGCAAGTCCCAACACTCTAAAAGAACATGTTTCACTGTGAGTGGCGCATGACATGGAATCACCACGGAGCTTCTTCACTCTTTAAAAGGTAAGAATGGGTAAAATACGAATGGCCGGTGTGCAGCCGGCACAGAACCGTTTCCTCTTTACGACCCCCGACGTAGATGGGAGGAAGTCCTTAAGGTTTGGACGGATCTGAAAGAGTTTGTTATTCGTCTGTGTGTTCCAATCCTCCTGCCAGAGGTCTCTCACATAATCGTTAATTTGGTTCACATCTGAGCAGGGGATATAAGTGTGGACAGTTTTCCTCTTGTGGCGTTCTTGGCTAAACGATCAACCATTTCGTTCCGCCCCGGGTGCCAACATGACCAGGAACCCAAGCAAGAGTAATGTTGTAACCGTCCGCCTCAACTTGCTAAAAAGTTGGAAAAAAAAGTAAAAGTTCTGGATGCTGAAGGTTGCGGCCAGGCCTATGGCCACAGCTGACAGCGAATCCGACAGATCAAAAAAATTCCCTCTTCGAAGAAAAGTGAGATTATCTTCAAAGCCAGTACCAGACAGAAGTTCGAGAATAGACAGAAGCATCTGAATGGTCTATGTTCCAACAATATCTGATAAGTTTAAAATAAGTAAGTTTCTTATAGCCAGCCGACGCAAAGGGCCACATCAGAGCTGTCACCAGATAAAAAATGTTGCTTATAGCCCAGCCGACGCAAGGCCACATCAGGGCTGTCACCACGTTAAAATCAAATCACCAGTCATAAAAAATCAAAATAAAAAAAAAAAAAACTTTACACATCTCATTAATGACATCGTCATGAAACGCACCAGAAATTGCATTAAAAATCTTTCTTCGTAAAAATTTTTATATCAGAATAAAATGTATATCTCTCTCAAAAACCAAGGGTCACATCAGGTGGGACATCCCTGAACAGATCTCATGGATCCGCTGTAAAATGTTTGTGTCTCACATCGTGCAAGTCCCAACACTCTAAAAGAACATGTTTCATTGTGAGTGGCGCATGACATGGAATACACCACGGAGCTTCTTCACTCTTTAAAAGGTAAGAATGGGTAAAATACGAATGGCCGGTGTGCAGCTGGCACAGAACCGGTTTTCCCCTTTACGACTTCCCGACGTAGATGGGAGGAAGTCCTTAAGGTTGGACGGGGTCTGAAAGGGGTTTGGGGGGTTTCTCGTCTGTGTGTTTTCCCAAACCTCCTGCCAGAGGTCTCTCACATAATCGTTAATTTTAGGTTTCACATCGAGCAGGGGGAAAAAACGTTTGGGACAGTTTCTCTCTTGTGGCGTTCTGGCTAAAACGATCAACCATTCGTTCCCGCGATGCCAACATGACCAGAACCCAAGCAAGAGTATGTTGTAACCGTCCGCCTTCAACTTGCTAAAAAGTTCAAAAAAAGGTAAAAATTGGATGCTGAAGGTTGCGGCCAGCTATGGCCTCCAAATGACAGCGAATCCGACAGAACCAGAAAGGGCCCTCTTCGAAGAATGCGAGATATCTTCAAAACCAAAACCAGAGCGGTAAGTTCAGCAGAATAGACAGAAGCATCGGAATGAATATGGTTCCAACAGATCTGAGAAGGAGCCCAGGGTAGTAGGCTGCACAGGCCACTCCATCTTCAGACTTGGAACCGTCAGTAAAAACTTTTTGACAGGATGGGAATTTCGAACAGAGCTCAGCATACAATGCCTTGTATGCCAGAGAGCTGGTAAGACTCTTTGCTAAAAGCTGCAAGATCAAACGAATCTCTGTGTGAAGAAGGTCCACGGTGGTTTGATCCGGAAACTTGGAAAATCAGATACTACACCTAGGTCTAGACCTGCATTCGCACGTGAGGCTGCATACGAAGACCAAACGGCGGAATACATTTACGGTTATTTTCAAACTTACTTTGGAACGGAGGGTCAAAGACACAGTCATAGGCAGGGTTTTCTGGTTCCGAGAACAGTCTGATGTAATAATTCAAAGACAGTTTCAGCCTGCGGTTGGACAGTGAAGGTTCACCCGCTCTGCGTACAGGCTGTAGACAGGGGTGGTGCGGAACGCTCCAAGACAGAGACGAAGCCCTTGATGGTGGATAGGGTCCAAGAGTTTGAGGTAAGAAGATCGTGCGGAGCCGTACACAGCACAACCGTAGTCCAGTTGGAACGGACCAGGGCTCTGTAGAGGTGCAACAAAGTTTTCTTATCAGCGCCCCAGTCAGTGTGCGCTACGACCCGCAGAATATTCAGTGCTTTCTGGCAAGCAGTTTTGAGGTTTTTAATATGGCTGAGAAAGTTAAGTTTTTGGTCAAAAATGACTCCCAGAAATTTGGCTCTTTAACCCAATGCTACCGGATCGACCGAGATCGACCGCGGGATTCCTCTTTCTGAATACCGGATCGACCGAGATCGACCGCTGATACTCGGTCAACGACTTTCGCTTTCACCATGCATATCCCAGAATGCAATTGCGACAGAAGAGTCTTCCGGTACTTCGTTCTGGACGCCCTTTTGGTTTTGTTGCATGAGTTTTGGTGGAGTAGTTTCGCTGCTGTGAATTTTCAAAGTTCGGCTTTTTTTCTGCGAAGATTTTCTGGGAAAATGGCGGATCAAGTAACTATGCAACTTGCAGAATTCATTTTCTGAAGTGATATTGATGAAGAGAGCGTATTTGCGGGCTACACTCTTGAAGAAGATTTGAAGCAAGACGATTTCGGACGTCAATCTTGACTAGTTATGAATAAAGATCGACTGCTGACTGATTTTGAGGCCGGAATCAATAATGATTCAGGCGATGATAATGACGATGTCGAATAGCCCATTGCATGCTGGGCCCAGACCCCCAAAAAAGAAATTCGAAAAAACAAAACTTGCTAGAGATTCTTTAATTCTTGACTGGAGTGGTTGGCTACAAGAAGTGAAGCCCCCCAAAGTTTCCCTTGTTTTGATAGCCAGGAAACCGGTCAGTCAGTGGGTGTGTCCCACGATTTGCCTGTAGGAGCACACCTTAGCTTTTATTTCAGAAGAATTTTGGCAGATTTTAACGGG
>CM031599.1:2919171-2928193 GCA_018398815.1 Conus ventricosus | reverse complement strand
AGTAATTATGTGAAAACTCTCATTCAATGGAAGCAAAATTTCTCTTTGGTTGACTAAAAATCACACTCTTGATTTGTGAGTTAACATTTCATTAGGTACAGTCGTAATGTTCAAGTTCAAGGTACGTTGTTGAGGAAACAAGATTAACAAATAGCATTGTCAACCTCGGGTGATGTCAGTGGAGGAAGGACTAGCGCACAGCCCAAACACACTCACAGCTTGCTTACAATCTCATTCATATATCATGCATTCGTCACATCAAACCACTTTACTACACATGTTCATAGAAAGAAACATCAATGCATATGGAATCAAACAAAATAAAACATTCTCTCTTTCCTGAACTTCACAAAATCATTTATCTAAAACATCATTAACTAACCCGGGTATAAATAGATCTCTACTTTACCTGGCCAGGTGATCTTAACTATTCACGAATTCACTGTCTTTTTCTTTTCCTTTTTTTTTTCTTTTCACTGTCACTTTCACAACACGACACAACTGCTGGCACGGTCAAGTTAGACTGCTGGCATCGGTCAGGTGGACTGCTGGCACTGGTCAGGTCAGACCGCTGGCGTTGGTCAGGTTGGACTGCCGATGAAAGTGGCGCTGGCCAAGTATGAGGTCGAACCCCCGGTTCAGATGGAACAGTGACTATCAACATCGATCTGTTCTCCTTTCTTTCTTCCTGCATTAACGCATTGCACTCTCTCTCTCTCTCTCCTAGTCTGCTCTATTAAATGGACATGGTTGCTTTTCTTTTCTTTTCTTTTCTTTCTTTTTCTCTTCATTAGTTAGCAACTCTCCTTTCCACATCTCTCTTTAGTCCTCCCTTTGCAGACTATATCTGGTGCTAATGCTCAAACTCACTCCTCTCATCTCTCTGCCTTTCTCCTGCAGAGTCTACACCCCAGAACCTCTCTCTCCCTCTCTGTTCGTTCTCCCCTCATCTCTCTGCTTCTCTCTCGTCAGAGCTTACACAGGCCTCTTCCTCTGTCTCTCTCTGTTCGTTCTGTGCAGACTCTCTGGTGCTAATGCTTAAACTTCACTCCTCTCATCTCTCTGCCTTTCTCCTGCAGAGACTACACCCCAGAACCTCTCTCTCTCTCTGTCTCTCTGTTCGTTTTCTTCGTCCCCCCTCTCTCTCACTCACGCATTACTTTATGCCCTCACTCCGTGTCCAAGGGCCAGTACCATTGGTCAGTATTTTTACCGCCTGATACCCGAAGTTATCTCCCTCTAATTCCATTGGATATTCAAATCATGACAGTCACGCCTACACGCCTTACTCTCTGTGGTGGTCAATTGGTCATTTAATTGATTAGCTAGATTTCACCCCCACCACGCACTACCTTCCCCCTCTCCCTTTCCTGCTTTAACCTGCGACGCCCGACTAACAATGGCGCTGGTTCCACAAATTGGCTAGATGAGCCTGAGCCAGGCGCTACGACTCGTCTCGCTAGACATCGAGGCGTCGGTCAAAGCTGCTTAGTCCGTCTAGCCGGACAGACCGTCTCTGTGGAGCCTCTCCCTTATGCTTAATTGGCTGGATCCGAACCATGGGCCCGTCTATGTGGCGCCAGAATATTTGAGTTAGAGCTTATGTCCAAACAACCTGGACCACGACTTGGTTGTTCTATTTTTGACCGTGACAATTTCCCCCTTGCAAAAGACTATGCACCGCATCGTCTCAAAACCACGGTACAAAAAAAACAACAACCGAATTTGCTGACACACAGCTCACGTGCAAAGTTTAAAAAATACTTTACAACCAACGGTTTATAAATTATAAAATATATCATTAGTGAATACCACTCCAATGAGTTATCATTGACGTGCGCTCTTGCGTTATTTCAATTCATTTTATAACGACCTCTGTGCGCACCTATGCAATCCCCCAACTGCGGATTTGCCATATCTTCTCTTCACAATTCTTATGAAAAGCACAATATAATATGATCACGATCCATGACACTTCACTGAGGAATCTCCATCCTCACTTATTGCAATTAATGCATCACTACACAAGCGACTGTATGCTCCAAGCATAACTACATTCACATGAACAAGTCTCACAAAGAAAACATGAACAAGTCTCACACAAAAATATGAACCATAGCCAACTGGGAATGAACCCATATCCAATCAACATAACTGTAATCAACACATATTATCAACAAAGCACCCCGGATATGACTGACTTCCTCTGAGTTGCAGCTTGCTAGACTACACGACTTAAATAGTCAGCTCCGACATTCTGTCGACCTGGGATGTACTGCACTCGATACCTGTAGGGCTGCAGTGCCATTGCCCAACGCAGAACCCTGCTGTTTTTCAGCTGCGCCTCCTGCAGGAATTTGAGTGGTTGATGATCAGTCTCTATCACGAACTCTTTCCCATACAAGTATTTGTGGAACTTCTGCACGGCCCACACGACAGCTAAACACTCCTTCTCCCCGTTGCGTACCCTTCTTCACACTTTGTCAACTTCCTGCTAGCATACCTCACAGGGAACTCGACCTCTTCATGCTCCTGCAACAATACTGCACCTATCCCACCGCCTGATGCATCTGTCCGCAACAAAAATGGTTTGGACATATCTGGTAGCTTCAAGATGGGACGGGAACCTAGTCTTTCTAATACCGTCTGCAGTGCTTGCTCTGCAGCGTCTGACCACTCGACCACTGCCGGTTTCCCTGCCTTGACCAAATCACTGAGAGGACTCGTGATTGCTGCGAAATTTGGAACAAACTCCCTATAGAAGCCAATAAAACCTAGCAGACTCCTGACTTCTGTTTTGGTCTTTGGTCTCTCTGAATTCATCATCTTCTCCACCTTTCCTCTTTCCGGCTGCTTTGTGTCGCCTCCGACAACAAAACCTAGGAACTCCTACTGTCTAGCCCTTCATACAGTGACACATCCCTGTATGACTCTTCTGGAAACTTAGGCAACAAAATCTCCCCTTCTTCTGCTGGGTCTCTTTCACCTCATCAATGATTGCTGCTGCGCCTATGTGCTGAGCCTCACGCTGAATATATTTGCGGAGGAAATTTGCATGGAAAAGTTTTGGTTTTCCATTCACATCAATTCGGTAATTTCGACCGACCTTTTCAGTGATGGTGAATGGTCCTTTCCAATGCATCAGCAGCTTGTTGTGACCCGTGGGAAGCAGTACCAGGACTTGATCTCCCGCCTTGAGGTATTGCTTCCTCACCTTCCTGTCATATTGCTTCTTCTGAACGACCCTAGCCTTCTGCAAACTTTCCTTTGCAACCTTACATGTCTCATACCTGTGCCCACCTTTGGAACAGGGCGATATTGGGCCAATCAGATCAACAGCCACCCTCCTGAATGGTGTGTCAATTAAAGGGGGATGTTTAAGAGGTGCCTTCCTCTTCACCCCTCTTGTGGCTGATCTTTGACACACATCACATGACATGCAGAAACGTTTTATGTCTGCCATTGCTCCTGGCCAATGAAAGTCATCAAAGATTCGGTCAGCTGTTTTGCTGGTGCCGAGATGACCCGCCATGAGCGACTCGTGACCCACTGACATGACAGTGTCACGATAACCTGCTGGTACCTCTAACTGAGTGGTCACCTTACCTGTCTTCCCCTTGGTGAACACTCGGTACAACAGCCCGCCTTTCACAAGAAATTCTGTCTCACCTCCTCTAACCTCCTGTTTCTCTCCACCTCTTGCCAACTCCCAAGACTTCACGAGCGAAGGGTCTTGTTCCTGCGCTGCCCTAAACTCATCAGGCGACACATCTATGCCCGACTTCCTTGCTGGAACGACTAACGGTTTATCACCCTTTTCCTCCTTCTTGCTCCTTGTTTGAACTGCTGCCCCTGTGGCAGTCAACAACTCAGGATCCCCTGGATCCCTTGCCCCTGGAATATTTCCAATGATCAAATCATGAAGGGGTTTCTCCATCACACAACGCAGACAACTCGCCTGAGAAGTAAGGGGTACGTACTTCTATCTTAGCAACTGGAAACTCCCTCACAGTGCCATCGATTAGAGTACAGGTCTGGATTTGCCTGTCAAATCCCCTTTCTCGACCAGCGTTGTTCGTACTACCCCGCATGAACAACCAGTGTCTCGTAACACTTTCACCCTCTGCTGGCCAATCCACCCTTCTTCCACTGGTAACGAACCACTCAGCCTAGTGCCCTCCATCCCTGACACTGACTGCTGTCCAGTGCTAGCCATAGGCTGCACTCCACCCTCTTCAGACTGAATCCCTTTTGGTTCCACTGCAGGTCGTTTCCCTTGACGACCCTTATCCACCTCTTGCAAGGCTGCTGCCTTCTGGAACCTCATGCGACAATCCCTCGCCACATGTCCCTTCTTGTGACAAATGAAACACCTATTGTCCCTTTGTCCTCCTTTCTGCCCCACCACTGGGTTTGCAGACTGTGCAGAAAACTCCCCTGGTCTCCTTGCACTCTTCTCACCTGTGCCTAGCACCTGTTTCTCCTGCACCTTAGTGCCAAACGTGCCTCTCTATACACCTCTGCGAACTTCAACAACTCTCCTGCTGTCTCTGGCTGTCTCTCTTTCAAATGTATAGTTAACTCAGGGCCGCAACCTGACAAAATCTGTTCTTTCATAACTAGCTCTTTCAATTCAGCGAACTCCTTTTTCGTACCACTCAACTCTAACCATTTCTCAAAATAGTGATCTAAACGTGCACCAAACTGAGTGTACGTCTCACCTGCTTGTAATTTAGCTGAACGAAATTTCTCCTGAACCCCTCCTCTGTGAGGTCAAATCCTTTCATCAACGATTCCTTCACAGCGCCGAAATCAGACTGTTGTTCTGCTGGTAACGCAGTGAAAATCTGTAATGCCTTACCCGTCAATAGCGCTGACAAAATGACTGCCCACTCTTCTGAAGGCCAACCCTGACTGGTCGCAAACGTTTCGAAACGACTGATGTATGCATCAATCGAATCGGTTCCTTCAGAGAATTTTGGCAACTTGGGTCGGGGAGCGTAACTGCGCACAGAGTCACTGGAAAGTGAGCTACCATCATCGGTGGCCTCCCTCTGCATTCTCACTTTCTCTAACTCTAATTGAACCTTTAATCTTTCTGTCTCCTGCGTTTCCCTAGCCTGATTATCATTAGCCTGAATCCTTAATTTTTCTATTTCTTGCTCTTCTTTAGCCTTTTCCCGCTCTGCTATTTCCAATGCGACGCGGCGTCTTTCCGCGCGTTCATCTCTTTCCATCTTTTGTTGGTTTTCAACGAATGCACGCAACTCATCTCCTGAGTAACCTAAATCACGAGCGACGCTCACGAGTTGTTCAATAGGGGTGTTCTTTTCTTCCGCCATTATATCTTTTTTTTTTGAACAAGATTTTATAACTACGACAGCCAAACTGGTGGTTACCGACACGAGTGACGTAATAGCACAATCCTATGAATGATAATATTAGCTTGGGACAACGTAGTTAGTTTTTATAAGACGCCCAGCGCCTGACCCAACTATGAGAGCGAATTATAGGCAATCTGTGCGAAATAAGTACTCTGGGGCTGAAATGCCAAGCCTAGTATTAACTATCTTGGAAGCAATGCCAAGCCTAGTATTTAACTATCTTGGGAACATACAGTAAGACAACCCCTTGTCTTAGGATTACAATACTTGAATCCCACCCAGCTTCCTCTCTGAGAAGTTGAACAATTATAATAAATGGGCCAGAATATCCTGGCAGGCTCGCCAATAAATTGTCAACCTCGGGTGATGTCAGTGGAGGAAGGACTAGCGCACAGCCCAATACACTCACAGCTTGCTTACAATCTCATTCATATATCATGCATTCGTCACATCAAACCACTAGTAAAGTCTATAACTTTACTACACATGTTCATAGAAAGAAACATCAATGCATATGGAATCAAACAAAATAAAACATTCTCTCTTTCCTGAACTTCACAAAATCATTTATCTAAAACATCATTAACTAACCCGGGTATAAATAGATCTCTACTTTACCTGGCCAGGTGATCTTAACTATTCACGAATCACTGTCTTTTTCTTTTCCTTTTTTTTTTCTTTTCACTGTCACTTTCACAACACGACACAACTGCTGGCACCGGTCAAGTTAGACTGCTGGCATCGGTCAGGCTGGACTGCTGGCACTGGTCAGGTCAGACCGCTGGCGTTGGTCAGGTTGGACTGCCGATGAAAGTGGCGCTGGCCAAGTATGAGGTCGAACCCCCGGTTCAGATGGAACAGTGACTATCAACATCGATCTGTTCTCCTTTCTTTCTTCCTGCATTAACGCATTGCACTCTCTCTCTCTCTCTCCTAGTCTGCTCTATTAAATGGACATGGTCGCTTTTCTTTTCCTTTTCTTTTCTTTCTTTTTCTCTTCATTAGTTAGCAACTCTCCCTTTCCACATCTCTCTTTAGTCTCCCTTTGCAGACTATATCTGGTGCTAATGCTCAAACTTCACTCCTCTCATCTCTCTGCCTTTCTCCTGCAGAGTCTACACCCCAGAACCTCTCTCTCCCTCTCTGTTCATTCTCCCCTCATCTCTCTGCTTCTCTCTCGTCAGAGCTTACACAGAGCCTCTTCCTCTGTCTCTCTCTGTTCGTTCTGTGCAGACTCTCTGGTGCTAATGCTTAAACTTCACTCCTCTCAT
Source organism: Conus ventricosus (assembly GCA_018398815.1). Classification (NCBI taxonomy): domain Eukaryota; kingdom Metazoa; phylum Mollusca; class Gastropoda; order Neogastropoda; family Conidae; genus Conus; species Conus ventricosus. Next base: position 2,921,538 of record CM031599.1, on the reverse strand, counting down.
CTCTCTGCCTTTCTCCTGCAGAGACTACACCCCAGAACCTCTCTCTCTCTCTGTCTCTCTGTTCGTTTTCTTCGTTCCCCCCTCTCTCTCACTCACGCATTACTTTATGCCCTCACTCCGTGTCCAAGGGCCAGTACCATTGGTCAGTATTTTTACCGCCTGATACCCGAAGTTATCTCCTCTAATTCCATTGGATATTCAAATCATGACAGTCACGCCTACACGCCTTACTCTCTGTGGTGGTCAATTGGTCATTTAATTGATTAGCTAGATTTCACCCCCACCACGCACTACCTTCTCCCTCTCCCTTTCCTGCTTTAACCTGCGACGTCCGACTAACAATGGCGCTGGTTCCACAAATTGGCTAGATGAGCCTGAGCCAGGCGCTACGACTCGTCTCGCTAGACATCGAGGCGTCGGTCAAAGCTGCTTAGTCCGTCTAGCCGGACAGACCGTCTCTGTGGAGCCTCTCCCTTATGCTTAATTGGCTGGATCCGAACCATGGGCCCGTCTACGTGGCGCCCAGAATATTTGAGTTAGAGCTTATGTCCAAACAACCTGGACCACGACTTGGTTGTTCTATTTTTGACCGTGACAAACATGTACAAATTTTCACACACATGAACACATTGCCACAGTTAAATTCACGGTAGTTTTAAATCGCGTTTCAAAACAGCTCTAAACACAAATAACGTGTAAACATTTCACACACTTAAATCGCTAAAATCCTGTTCACAGTGCTTTGAAATATTACATTTCAAAACAGTTCCAAACACAGTAAGCCTATAGATTTGTCAAGAGAAAGAGAAGGGGAGGCTTAGTATCTTTGCTTTTCGAATGTCAGAGTTCTATTGTGTATATGAAATTAGTCTACCACTTCATGTTGATCTGATTGGCTTTCTCTCTTGTGTTAACTTGTTGGCTGTCTGTTGGCTACACTTCGCCGCTGACAGTGTCAAACTGGCAAGTTTGAAGCACACACACGGTGATTTGCACGCAGGCAAAATCGGCTATGTGCAGGCAGAGGGCCCGCCCGGCTGAACGGCGGACAACTAGCCGGTGTACGTGGATACTTGAGAGGGCAGCTCAGCCAACTGAACAGCTCTCTCGTGGCGTGCAATGAATGTGAAGAGATGTGCAAATAGGACCTGACAAAGGAGAACAGCTGGAATGTGAAGACAGATTCTCGTGCTATTCTATATTTGAAGCATTCAAGCAGCAGGGTGCAGTATATTGCGGCGTATGGGTATGTCTTCTCTCTCGTGTTTTCAGAAAAGAATGTCAAATTAAGGCGAATAGTGGGCAAAAGAAGCAAGATGCTATCCTCCAACCTCTACCTCTGTGGGTCTAAAGTCGCGCGGCAGTGAGCAGTACCTTTTTCAAGGGGTAGGGTGTGTTCTTCTCTTTCTTGATAAAAAGCACGCTCAGCGAAGATACTGTGTGAACGAGATGGTGAAATCGGACAGTTCAATGGGGCTGGAATGGCTCAATTGGTAGAGTTCCGCACTCGTGATCTTAGTGATCCTGGGGTTGCGTGTTCGAATCTACGTTGTCCAATTTCAATATAAGGGGATTTTTTCTCGGGGTGAAAATGGTTCTTACTCCATTTCGTTCGAAAACTCGTTTGAAAGAAACAATCGAGACCGACGCTCCGCGTGTGAACGCGCACATAACACCACGCACACATGTAAAATCCCATTACATGATGAAGAGAAGGTTAGTGCGGCCGTTGGTATGGATGACAAGTTTACACATAGCGAGTGGACCCTGCGTGTACATGGTGAACGATAATTGACGGGACACGTGAAAACCGGCCTAATGAGTGATATTTGACAGAATGACCCGGGAAACAAGCGACTGAGTGTTGCGTCAGTAGGTAGCTGTTCTGTCGGCTGCTGTAGACAGCTCTTTGTTTTAACGACCGCGTGGATAAAATGGTTAAAGGAATAAAGGACTAAGATGAGAGAATTTAAGAAGAGGGTCTCGTGGCTTCGACTTAGCAGATGTCTGACCTACGCATTCACTCAACGCGCTGGTCAGACCTTGAGTGCCGACCAAACATTGGTTTAAAATGATTATCATTGTATGTGCGTGTGTGGTGAGTGTAGGCAACACGTGTGTGGGTGTGTGCGCACGGGCCCATGAGTGTGTGCCAGTGTAAACCGCGTGCTGTTGCTAGAACCTGGTATCTAGTAACAAAACACATGGTTAAAAAAAAAAATAATAAAAAAAAAAGACGTTCCGGGGGTCGTCATAGGTCTTCGACCTAGCTATGCGAACCACGCTAACTGTTCGTTCAGGTGAGTAGAACCATCGTTGCGGAACCAACTAACCGTTACTCAGTCAGTGTTTGTTCGGGGATTTTCC